>CM062813.1:183838187-184313187 GCA_031772625.1 Pinus tabuliformis | reverse complement strand
GTTAGCTCCCCTATCTTGGTCTATGCAGAGTATACTCCAGTTGGCATCATACCTACAAGTTGGGCCAATGGTTGAGAGTGTAATTGAGGGTGTACACACCAATTTGATTGTGATGCAGGTGTTATACCATGTGAATCTTGAGGGTCATTATTGGGAATATCAGTGGGAAATAGGATGGGTTGAGATATGCTCCCCTATATCACTTATTGCTCAATATGGGGTTGTATATGTTTAGCCCCCCATGAGTTCTGTGTTGATATTAAGCTCACTAATGTGATTTCAGGTTGAGATATGCTGCCTGATCTTGTTTCAGATTGAGCTAGGCTCTCTGATGTTGATGTGGGTCATATATTTGGCTCATCGTTGATGTTTCTTGGTAGCAGCATTGGGCTCCCCCCTGGCAGTGATTTCGGGTGGTAATAGTGACTCCTCGATGAATAGATGGTTGTAGAATGAATTCCCCTTCGACATCAAATTATTCTTCTTTTAGATTTTAAAATGTTCAGCATATGAGCAAAGAAAATCAAGATATAAGCATAAATGAGCAGTGATGACATGTGATGATGATACTTGATATTGGATATGATTTTATGACATGATATTTATGATGATTATGTGATGAAGTTTGAATTTATCCCTAGTTGATAGGGAGTGTTAATTTGGTAGCTCAGTGATAAATTCCAACCATGGAACGAGATGCCTATTTTCGAGAGGACCAATTTTGACTAATGAAGCTCTCAATTTGGATAAGGGAAAGTGTATTTTTTAATTAAAATCCCACATGTGCATATTGATCAGGTCAACGCTAAAGAAAATTGGACACCTGTGGAAGGCTATAAATGCAAGTGACGTCAACCTCATTTAGACATCATCATGAGACATTCTTCTATTCTATTTATTTTTTTTGGCTCACAGAGGTTTGAGGGACGTCCACAGAGAATTGGTTTTCACGAAGGAGAAATTACAGGGTTCAAAGCTTGCAAACATTTCTAGGGTTTTAGGTCTCAACAATAGGCTTGACAAAGGAAAATTTCAAATGTAGTCTGTTACACAGCAATTTGTCACCGTTTGTCACCGTCCCTGTTACCCCTCACCCGCACACTGGAGGACTCATTCCGGGACCTGTGAGAAGTGACATGACCTGAAACCACTTGCATCATATTCCTCTAAGTATGAGCTTCATATGCCCTGAAGACATCTCCTGCAGAATACCCATGAAAACAGCTCTTTTTGCATTAGCGCGGGTCCACAGTGTACTGCCCGCGCCAATGGGGGAAATCCTCTAAAGAGGGCGTGCCATTGGCGCTCTGTCTCAGAGTCGCACTCGTGCCAACCGAATTGAGTAAAGTTTTCAACGAACAAGCTTCCGAAGGTTCTCCTTAACCCATCCACCAACTGAATCTATGTTGAGCTAGGATGGTTTGGCTTCGAATCTCCATAGAAGGGAAGTGGTTTGCCACCTTTCATGGAAGTTTCTAAGTGATAAAGCCAATCCCATGAATAATGTGGTTGATCCTATCTCTTTCCTCTCTATCTATAAAAGCTTGCCTCTCTGCCTTGAGCAAGCTAGTTCCAGTTCTAGCGTAGTGATAGAGAATACCAGGAGTTCAAGAGTTTGAAGTTGCAAGAGCCTTCTTTGCACCCATAAGGCCAAATCTAAGTAAAGGAGATTCTTGTCACCCAAGAGAGAGAGGCTTGTTCCCATCCCAACAATCTTTTCAAGACTTGTGTAGCTGACTACCCAGCCAAAGGAGGATTTGATGTCAGAACTATGGTTGTATTCTTCTTTGTTATTTATCAATAATAGATGATTATCATTATGGTTCCACTCTCATTGTCCTTTGTAATGATTGATGTTGAGTTATATCTTTTCTAACTGATATATAATTACATCTATTGGATTTTATGCTTGTATTTGTGTTGTTCTTTGCATGTGCAGGTGTCCAATCACGGAGATCGTGGGGATCGTGATCGGCCGAGGCAAAGGAACGAGAGCGACGTCTCTTCTACGAATATTAGTGTTGGAATCCAAGTAGGTTCTCATCATCCACTTTTAATTTGCAATTAGGAACTTGCGTGATAGCATTGTTTGATTGTTGCTAGACCCAGTCTGGGCTAGTAGGGATCGTCTTTGTCCGCAGAGAGGATTTACCTCCACAACAATTTGGCGACTCCACTGGGGAGTCTTGTCTCTTTGGTTCTCTCGTTTGATTGCTTAGATAGCTTTCTGGGTTGGATTTCTTGCTGTCTCTTGCTTCCTGGTCTGCCTGGATACTGTTAACCAAGCCCTGGACTGCTTGTTTTTATTTTGACTTAGCAAGCTTGATTAGTGCGCTTTTTCGCCTGACAGTCGCGCCAATTGGCGCATGTTGCTCAAAGACAACCCGCGCCAATCCCTTAAAAGTGCGAGTTGCAGCTTGACAGTCGCGCCAGGCCTGTCAATTTTTCCAGTTTGCTTGTTTTCGAGCCCTCTGAGCTTGGATTTGTATCTTGCCACGTCTTTTTCAATCACTTGAGTGTGTCAGAGTCTTGTTTGACTGGTTTTGAGTTTTTTTGGAAAATTATTAATTTGATTTCCTTTGATCATTACTTGGAGGTTTGTCTCGGTCTTTTCACAATTTTGCATCTTTTTGCTTTTGTTTTTGCAAAAAAATTCCCCCTCATTCGCCAGGGGGGGCTAAATTGCGTATGAGTGTTAATCACCTTTGAGTGTTTTTAGTTTATGATCTTTGGAACTCACACCCGTTTTTACTTGATTTGCACTTGATTGGTTCTTAGATTACATTAGAATCATCGTGTGTTTGAGAATTCTCTTGCATAGATCACACTTGCATAATTAGAATTCTCATTTTCAGGATATGAATGAAAAGTGTGCATAGATTACATTTGCATACTTTGGGTGTTTGCCATTTTCTATCGATTTCACGTTTTAGCCCTAGGACATCTAGTGGCTTTGTGTGTTGAATTTTTGGTCTTCTATCATTCCAGTCGACTTTTTGGTTACTCTCTTGCACTTGTTCGGTGGTTGTTAAGTATTTTTATTGCGGTATTCGAGTGATTTACTTCTTTTTCACTTGGATTCCGCTCGGCTTCGTTTTGGGCCTAGATCACATGGCTCATTGAAGTCTTTGGTGTTTTTCTTCGTTTTGAAGGACTACCTTGGTATTTCGGGACTTGATTGTGTTCTCATTGAGTGACATTTGTCTCTTTTACTCAGTGTTATTATCTCTCAAAATTTGTTTAGTGCACTTTGCCTTTGAAAAGGAAACGAACAGTCTCTTTTGCGTTGAATTAGTTAATGGAAATTAGAGCTTTGCATTGATTAGTGACTTTAAAGAAAAGTTTCGTTTATTGCCATTAGTTGCATTAGAGTGGTTCTTGATTGTTTATGGTCATTTCGTTTGATTGAAAAGTTCTCAACTCTCTCGTAGTTAGTGTTCATCGAACAAAATGATACTTTTTGGCATATAGCTTGCATTTAAGGAATTGTGAGAGATTACATACGGTAGGACCTGGAAATCGAAACCTAATCAAAGATAAACCGTAAAATGAACTAAATAAACTTAATAACGCATTGGAACTTAACGCAAACATCTAGAGGTCTAGGCTAGAGACGTGCTCCGGCGTCGTTAAACCTAGTCACTTTTGTTTCACTTAAGGTTGGGTGATTCCTCCTTCTGTGACGCAACAAGTGGTCTAGCACGAACTTGAGCTCCCATGTACCGTCTAGTATATGGGGAGACCCCACTAGGTTATCATCCTTTGTCCACAGGAAGCCGTGTCTGCCACCTTACAAGTTGTAACGCACCGAACATAGCATTCGGGAAGATTGACTGCCGTACGGAAAGTCCTTGGTTTTCATATGATTGCCAAGGTGTATATGCAGTTTTACGGATTTGTTTGGTAAACCCTTGCCTAGTTTCTCCAGAGTAGTCACTTTTGATCCTTTTCGGACTCTTAAAAGAAAAGGCTCACTTGAGCAGCTTGTCACTTCAGGCTCACAAAACATTCAAAGGCGACTAGAGTCACCTTTTTGTCCTTTTCTCGACTCTTAAAACATGAAAAGGTCAAGTTCAGTTACTTTGTCTTAAAATTTATTCGGCCGCGTTCACATTTACCCAGTTAGATCTTGTTTGCGTTAGCTTGAGTAGGCTTCTTTTTGTTCTCGATGGCAACTTTTCCGGGGTTCACCAACCCAGGGATCCCCTCTGATGGGAACCCTGGTCATTTCGCTACTTTTGGAAATGTTGGTGCTCCTTATATGGCAACGTTGTCCCTCCCAGGGTTAACTATTGGGTTGCCGGTTTGGTTGTTCTCAACCTCTTTGATCCCTGCCGTCTCACCATCTAGTCAATCCATCCCTCCACCTGAACAACATCATGTTGATTCTAAGGTGGATCTCTCCCATTCTACGCCCACTTCTATGTCCTCATCTTCTACTTCACTTGGTGAAAGTCTAGATTCGAGTAACCAGGTGGCTAAGAAGAAGAAGAAGAAGACGAAGAAGAAGAAGGCTCCTAAGGGAGAGGTTACAAGTGCAGCTACCCCCTCGAGTACACCTAAAGTCGGGCCACCTTCCACTCCTCCGCAAAAGGTCAAGTTTCCTTGTCGATTATGCAAGGAGGACCATCTTCTTCGCAATTGTCCTGGCATTCCCAGGGTACTAGAAGTATGGTCTCGCAATCCGGCCCGCCCCTCATCATCCTCTGAAGCTCACGGCGATGCTACCTTATCAGGTGGGAATGGTAAGGAAAAGGGAAGATTCGAATCCCCTGTAGACTTTGTGAAGGCAATCATCCCCTTCACCTTTTTCCACTCATGGATAAAGCCTCCGGTGTCTTGGAAAGTCTTACAGCTCCTTCACCCCAACTTCCCGTTGGTTATCAACGTCTCTCTATAGCCGCAGATCGTTCCCCTGCTGACAAAGAGATTGATTCATATTCTTCTCTTGTCCAGCCTCCTCTTCCTAAACCTGGCTGTGCCCAGCCTGTTCCAGACCAACCATTGGTCAGAAAGAGTGTCGAATCGAGTTCACCACCCGTTGATCACTCTGTTTCGAACGAGCATCACACCCATGTTCTTCTCGTCTCTTCAGATTCTCCTGAGTCCTGAAATGACTCTCCTAACCCAGCTGCTCTCGAAGCTTCTCCTTCGGTTCCTTTAGCACATGGGGGCAATCATACGATTCCCCCACCAAGTAGTCTGGTTGCTTCCTTTGATTGGAATCGCCTGATCGCCAGTCGTCTTCCATCCCATATGCCTTTCCAGATCACAGTACATGCCTATGCTAAGGCAGTACCTGGAACTGTTTTGGATAAATGGGCATCTATCAGTCTTATGCCGTACACTACTTGGCAAGCTTTAGGTTCCCCGCAGCTTGGGCCAGTCACTCAGAATCTGTTGGCCTTCAACGGAGGAGCCTGTCCATCTCTAGGATTTCTTCCAAAGTTCCCTATTACTTTGGGAGGCAAAACCGTCTATATAGACGTCTTGGTTACCCAAGGTGTTTTAGACTTTAGTCTTCTCCTTGGTCGCGACTATGTTTACGCCATGGGGGCCCTCGTTTCTTCGCTTTTCCATGTGGTTTGCTTTCCGCACGATGGAAGAATTGTGACTATCGATCAAGTGTCATTCGTTAGTCCCCCGATGCCTCCTACGCCGTTGTCGTCCCCTCCTAGTTTTCATCCACCAGTTGCATCTACCCCACCACATATCAACTACGTGGCCACCTATCCCATGCCTTGATCCAATGATGCCGCCATCGTGCATAGTGTCCTGGGGGCATTGGGCCCTGACTTCCAAGATGTTTCCCTTCCACCGGGAGTGGCACTCTTGGAAGCCCCGCCTTCCTGTTGATTATGATGAAGTTCAGTTGGAGCATAGTTCGTTTTCCTATGTCAAGCTCCTAAAAAAATGAAACTAGGTCTGGTGGAGCATAGTTCGTTTTCCTATGTCAAGCTCCTTAAAAATTGAAACTAGGTCGGGCGGAGCATAGTTCCTTTCCTATATCAAGCTCCTTAACAAATGAAACTAGGTGTCTCGAGCATAGTTCCCTTATCTTGTGTCAAGCTCGTTAAAAAATGAAACAAGGGTTATGAGGATAGCTCTTTTACTATGCCAACCTCATTAAACAATGAAACAACTCCCTTTCCAAATCAAGTCTTTTGATTAAGATCTCAAAAAATACAAGTCGAGTCTTTCATAGATCTCGAGAGTGAACCTTCATTCCATCCACTTTGTTGAATGCAATGAAGCTTGGGGGGCGTGTACCTCGATTTTGCGTCATTATGCTGGGGGCATGCAAACTTATAAAAAGCATAGTTTTTCGTTTCAAGCTTGTGTAAACATGAAACCGAATCCAAGCAGAGTTCTCCATGGTTCAAGCTTGTGTAAAAATAAACCCATACCTGATTTACACCTCTTGATTGTCGTTGTTATCCACTAAATTCTGCTAGATGAGCCTTGGTTGTTTCATTCCATCGCCACCATCTCTTTGGCCGATCATATGCTCTCACCTGGTTGTTTTTCCTTCCCTGAGGGACTGCAGCAATGAGTGGTTTTATTAGCCAGCCTCTTGACCATTACATGTTTTGAGCAGTTCCCCCATTGCCGGAACCAGTTGATATCCTTTATACCACTCGTTCCTCTAGGATGAGTCACCTTTAAGCTCCTTTCTGACTCGTAAAATATGAAAAGATTGCCGAGTATTTTCCCTTTTTGACTCGTTAAATAGAATAAAAATGGAGGTCTTCTTTCAGCTCTTTTCTGACTTTCTAAACATGAAAAGATCGCCAAGTTATCCCTCTTGACTCGTTAAACGTAAATAAGAGGCAGTCGTCTTTAAACTCTTTTCCGACCGTGAAAAACGAAAAGATCGTCGGACCCTTGTCGTTTCAGGTTCGTCAATGGTTATGAAACGACGTGATTTCGGTCGCTTTTCTACTTTTTCAGGTCGAAGTCACTAAACATGAAAAGTACTCCTCGATTGTAATGATCGGGCGCTTCTTTCGAGCATTATTTTATACTTTTTCGGGCTCGAGAGACACAACTTTACGAAAAAGGACACCCCTGGAGTTTTCTTTTCTGTTGTCTTTTCAAACTCTCTAAACATGAAAAGACGCCGAGTTCTTCCTTTGTCAGGCTCGTTAAAACCTGATGACATCGGATCCCGTCAGAATGACGCCTCACAAGCATATGCTATCCCCGTCAAGCTTGTTAAAAATAATCGGGGTACTCGCCAGAAATGGTGGGGGACATGGAACCATAATCATTATTGTGTCGGCAGTATGTCACTGTTGAACATGGCACTTGTCTGCATTCGTGTCTGGGTGGGGACATCTCATCTTGTTTTACATTGGCCTCTGTGGGTTTGGGTTATCCTATTCGACCCCTCATCTGCTCATTGCCTTGTCACCATGACCCTTGATCATTTGATGTCAAATACTGCCAAGTCCACTGTCGTGCCGCCGATATGTTCAAGAGAAGTTGACCTCTGCAGAATTACAACCTCCCTCTGATACCTCACATAATTCTAATCCACCACAACATTCTTCCTCTGTCTCGTGTCAATGATGTGGGAAACATTATGGCCCACCTTTGACCAAGGTCACTTCCTGTCGACTTCAGCTCATTATCCAGGAAGCTGATCTAGAGACTCCCTTCCGGTGCCTTGGAGCCTACATGCCTCAATGGCAGGTTCTTCGTGTTCGACGTGAGGTTTTCATCATTGGCCTCCGATCGAATGATTCTACGGGTGTTCGACGTTAGCTCACTCATTCACACGTCGTGATTGTACCTATAGTACCTTGAGGGCCATTGTCATTATTGGTGGTACCTCTCGCGTCTGTTAACAGATTTCATTATTGGCTGGTAATCAGATGATGTTCATGCATGTTCGAATTCAACTCATGTATTCACATGCTTGAACTTGTACTCTGTTCGGGTCGAGATGGAGCGCAAGACCCTGGATTTTGTTTATTGGGATCCAGGCTGCGATTTGTGGCTTATTGTTATAGACATTTTTGTGCCTTACAGCATGAAGCATGAAATGTCAATAATTTAAGGGATCCAAAGTCCCTAAACATGTTGTTCCTACCCCTAGAGGAACAAGGTCAGCAAACCACAGCACTAAATATCAGTTCTCCACCTGAAAACACTAAAAAACAAGCTAATTCTGGATCATGTCAACTGCTCCACTGAGCATCTGCACTGAATGTCAAGAGCTCCACTGTCTACCTGCAATGAATGTCAACTGCAAAGAAGGCTACCTGCGCTGGGCAAGTTGGGACAAGTGGCACAGTCATTCTTCAAGGTGTCAATGCCCAGGAAGCTTCCAAAATGACACTTGGATCAGGGAATTCGACTGGTGATGAGTAAGAGGGTCTAGATCTCCAAGTGGAAGCAAGAACCTCCAAGTGGACTCAAGAACTGAAGAATAACTGAAGTGGGAGAGGACACTAGTCAGCTTCATGCCAGCTACAAGCTGACTCATCCTTTCTCCAAAACTCCTATATATAGAGCTCTCTCATGAGGTCTAAGGGGGCTGGAATCTTGTGAATGTAAGGAAGTGTTGTTGGTTTGAGTATAGAACTATTGGGTGATTTGCTTGAAGGAGGTGAAGAGGAGATTTCTTTCTGCTGGGAGGTGATGCTGGATTGGGCCTTTTATGGTTGTATTACTTCCTGAACTTTACTTCTTCCATTAATAAAGTATTTGAGGTTCTTCTATATGCATGTGTCTCAATGGTGTATTGCTATACTTGTGTATTTGATTTATTCTAATCCTTGAATCAATTATGAATGTATGCTTCTTGTAGTTTCCCTCTCTTGCCATTTTACAGGATCTTGGTGTAGCTGGGCCAGTGAAAGAGCAAGGAGCTGGGAGCAAGCAGCAAAGAGAGAAGATTGGATCAATCATTAGCGGAAGACAACGGTTAGTGGATCTCTTTCTCCCCTCTCTTACATCTCATAAAGAAGTAATCTCGAATAGCTTTGCTCTGATTGTTGCTGAGGTACTATCACCCTTAGAGTGGGATAGGGTCATTCCGTATTGGATACTTTTCCAACAAAAAATTGGCGACTCCACTGGGGATCGTATCTTGTTGGTTGTTTGTGTTTTTTCTATTCATTTCATAAACACAGGGAGTACCGAATCGAACTGCATTTGGATTCTTTCAAATGCAAAGTAGAGGGCAGCTACTCTAGCTCAGTGTCTGGGCAAGTTTATGATTTGAAGAGCTGATCCACAAGGACTCTAAATAGCTCTTAGTGATAGCTTTTCATCCTCCTTTTCATCCCTTAGTGTGTACTTGACTGATAGCTTCTGATTTGGCCAAAAACTGTGAAGTTTTGAGCAATCTGTGACCCAGAAACTGAGAAAAACGAAAGTTTATCTCTTCAGTGCAGGCACTGTGAAGGCAGTCTGCATTTCAGCGCAGTTCCCGAAGGGGCTACCTGCGCTGAAGGTCAAATTGCCAGTGTACTGCCTGCGCTGAACCAGTTTTGCCTAGTGCTACTGGGGTTCCCTCCTGTTTATTGCCCTGTTTTCATCCTTGTTTTTGCAGCCAGTTACCAGTCAATGTACCTATCTGAAACCAACTTTCCTTGCCACTATTCCGCCTCGGTTGTATAAAGAAACTGTATTTTTTCTTTGTGTATTTCTTATATCATTTGTAGTTTCCCATAACGAAAGTGAACTAGTCTTGCTGTGGCCTCTTAGATCTAGACCTGTGATAAGTGTCGTTTTGATCTTAAGAGTTAGTTTGTTTGCTGTTCATAGCTGATTGAGCTTTTTATTTCGTCATATGGTTTGAATTTATATATTTCTAGTGTCGAAACAAGTAAATCTTAAGGTGTCTTTTGATTTTGGACAAGCTTGTTTGCTTTCACTTGAAATTGGATTCGAAGTTATACAACAGCTTTCTTTTTGTATTGCATCAACATTAAGAAAGAGAAAAGAAATACCTGCATTGTGCATTTTGCATTTGATAAGTTTGCATGATGATTTAGGGAAAAAGTGCATTAGTGTATGCTCTTTGATCTGTGTGAAAAGATTTTGTCTTCCTTTTCCCTCAGTAGTTAAGATTTTCATAAGTCGAAAAGATTGAAAAAGCTTGCTTCTCATCTTAGACTGCATTTAGGAATTTGTATCGAAACATCTCGTGGTGAACCTTGAAAGGCAAACTTTAAAAAGATCAACTTAAAATATATTGAATGAACCTAACAATGCTTTGAAACATAACGCAAACACATAGAGGTCTAAGCTAGAGACGTGTTCCGGCGTCGTTAAACGTAGTGACTGTCGATCTCGACGAAGGTGGGTGATTCCTCCTGAGAGTCGGTGGCACTAATACGGACTTGTGCTCCCACGTACCATCGCGTATATATTGGGAGACCCCTATAGGCATATATCTTTTATCCATAGGAAGCTGTGTCGGCCGCCCTACTGATCGCAATGCAGTGAACACAGCATTCACGAAGATCGACCACCCGTACCGTAAAACGTATTCTGTGGTTTTGCGAAAAGTTTGGCACACCCTCTGCCTAGATCTCCAGAGAAGTTTCTTTTGGCCTTTTTCAAACTCTATAACAGAAAAAGTCCATCTGAGCATTTTTCACTTCGGGCTCGTTAATACATCGAAGGAGACTAGAGTCATCTTTAGCTTTTTCTCGACTCTTAAAAAGTGAAAAAGCAAGTTGTGTCTAAAAGCGTCTAATAAAATTCATTCAATTCGGAAACACAAATTTCCCCTTTTAATATTTTGGTTGATCGAGTAATCCGCAATCGTGGAAGAAAGTCAATTGAAACCCCGTCGTTCGTGGAGGCTTAAGAGTCAACCGTCTTTGTCTCCGGAATCGAAAACAGTACGGACAAAGCGAACTCGTTTAACCGGTTCAAAATCTCCTATAAAAGTTAGAACAAGTGTTCCAACTACATCTGAGGTTCCGGTTACTCCTAACATTTCTGGAAACCCTGCCTCTATAGAAGAAGTTCAACAGCCACAGAAGGACAGTAATACTGATCCTAGTCTGGGGGCAAATACTTGTATAACTGAACCAGTTCCATCTGTAACCGGTCCAGAGAGTTTTGTTCCTCAAACAACTGTCGCTGTCGAAGCAACCGCCTCTTCAGCACCAGAAATATTTTTCGGACCTGACGGTATTCCTCTTCCACCGGGTTTGATTGCGATAGAGGAAATTGCAGAGGATCCGCAAGCAAGTACTCCAACTCATTTTGGAGTCGGGGTCACTCTATTTCCTTCATCAGAGGTTAATCCATCACAAGTGGAAGTTCTTGTAGAATCGCTAGGCAATCTATTGGATAGACTTAAGATGTCTGAACAACCGTCATCATCTAGGACTATGTCAAATGACACAGCGACAGCAGAAGCTCCTGCCGTCACTCCGACAATGTTTGCCGGCATACCAGCTGTCCCGACTAGCTCACAACAGCTAGAAGGAATCCACCAAGGGACTATTTCGACAGTATGGTCTGTTCCAGTTTGTTCATCCGGAGTAATACCCGGCAACTCTTATGTTGAAGCTCGACAGATTGATCCTCATGGAGGTCAATTTGGGCCATCCAGTCCTCAAGGACTAACAATCCCTATGAGTTCCGGATTGCTACCGTATGGGGGGCAGTATGCCCTTTCATTACCTCCTCCGGGAGGATATCCATATGGTAGTTCTCAACAGTATTCAGGTTATACTGGAATTGCATCAAGTAGTTGGGTACCTATGCTACCTCAACAACCAAGGGTTGTATATTCTATGCAACAGTGTGTGCCTATAACGAACATCCCAACCACACCGGCTATTGTAACAGTGTCACAAGTTCAAGCGATGCCTGTTGCATGTCAACCTCAGATTTCTCAGGTTGTAATGCAACAGCCCCTTGACCATGGGTCACAACCACAATCTCCAACTGGTGGGGCGACACAAGTCCAAACGGGTACAATTACCCCACACCTTGGTCCAACGGTTAGCATAGCACAACAGAACATGGCTTCACAACCATGGCTGGTACAATACCAACAACCGCAATTCCAGCAGGTGTACCAAGGTTTTGAGCAGCAGATCTTTGCGAACAGTGGACAACCGTATATCGAAAACGGTCAAAACCAACCACTTTACAGTGGTCAAGTCCACCAACCGTATCAGTCATACCAACATCAATTACATTATGCTGGTATGCAAAGTCCCATTGCTCAAGCGATTCCATCGTACCCTGGTTACGCTTCGCCTAACCTGAATCAACAGTTACCATTCGTGGCAACTTTAGAGTTACCCGATTTACACCGGTTAACCAACGATCTGATTGCTTATGCCCCTTGGTGGCCAGCGATTCCTCATAAACTTCCATCTGACATTCCTAAATTCAATGGAAATCCAGGTGAAGACCCATCGAATCACGTGATGAATTTTCATCTGTGGTGTTCGTCGAACACCCTAAACGACGATTCGATAAGGCTTCGCCTTTTTCAGAGGACATTGACAGGTCCAGCGGCTAAATGGTATATTGAATTACCTAGAGCCTCTTTCGAAAATTTTAGTTCCCTAGCCACGACTTTCTTAACCCATTTTCAATTACCAATAAGGTATGAAACGGGAACAGAAATATTAACCAACTTCAAACAGACAACTGCCACCCACATATCTGATCATATACATGAGTGGCGTCGTCGTCGTAGGATGGTGAAAACATACGTTCCCGATCAGCTATTAGCTGAATGGTTTATAAAGTCGTTACTTCCTGCTATTACGGAAGATGTGGCCAAGGGGGGAGTCGTAACAGAGGAGCAAGTCATTGCTCGTGCACAGTATTTGGACTTAGTTTATACTCAGTCCGGCACGCTCTACGACAAAATACCTGACGCCCCTAGACCAGAATTTTCAATTCCTCCTCCTCCTAAATCAAATAGTGACTCTCATGCCGGTGACGGTGTGATTGGAACGGAAAACGCGAAATCGATAAAGGCTTCATGAAAGAAAGCCCGTAAGAATTCGGATCAAAATGCAAAAGAAGAAATTCTTGCTTCGGAAGTAAATGTCGTATCAGAAGATAAAGGTGAAGAAACCAATCAACCAGGAAGCAAGAAGAAGCAAAACAAAGGGAAGAAGAAGAAACAGGGTGAATCATCCCCTGGAAAAAATTCTTCAAACCCTCCTGGGAAAGGGAAACAAAATTATCAATGTCTAATATGTGATGATAAAGATCATAACACAAAGAATTGCCCATTCAAAGCTGAGTTAAAGAGGTTCTTTAAAAGTTCCCAAACCTCAGCTGTGTTAACTGATCCATTTCCCAACCTAGGTCAAAATCTGGTTGATAGTGGAAATGCTTCCCCGTCACAAGTACTTATGTTGTCAGTTTCAAAACAGCAGAATGATGCTTTGATTTCGACAAGGAACAAAGATTACGGGAATCCTCAGCTGTCGAACGAAAAAGGTAAAGATCAACCAAGTAGTTCGACAACAACTTCGACAGAAGTTGTACCACCCATCATTCCTGAATTAACAATAAAACCGCCAAAGGGTGTAGTACACAAGTCAACATTTAATCCTCGCGCCAGAGTGGCGCAGCATTATAACATAGTGGAAGATTTGGCACAATCACCATCCGCTATGTCGACTCTTGAGGTATTACAAAATTGTCCATCCCAAAGGCAGGCGTTGTTATCAGCAATTGGTGGGGTTGATCCTAAGGATTCCAATCTTGTATCCTTTGATCACAAAGGATATGATCCTCAGTTACCAGCTCAACTAGCTTTCCTTATTCAAGTGAAAGCCCTCAACAAAACTGTTCACAGAACAATTATTGATGAGGGAGCATCAACATGTATTATGTCGATGAGCTGCTGGAAAACTTTAGGATCTCCAACCTTGTCGCGATCATCGACAACATTAAAAGCTTTCGACGGAAGGACTTATACCCCATACGGTATCCTTAATAACTTGAAAGTTGAACTAGGAGGAAAAACAGTAGAAATTGATGTTGAGGTCATTGATGGAAATCTTGACTATAACATCCTACTGGGTAGACCAAAGATTTACGCCATGGCAGCTGTTGTGTCGACTTATTTTAGGAAGATCGCATTCCCGTTTGAAGGAGGGATTACGGTCGTCGACCAACAAAACTTCCTCCCTAATGGTTCACAAGTTACAGGAAGCATTCCCATGATCCATGAGAGCAACCATTCAATTCAAGATATTGGAGTAGGATTATTGAAAGACCCCACATTGATGGGAACTTTCGAGCTACCACCTCCTATTTACATAGGAAATGTACCGTTTGTAGCAACCTGCAACATGATATCTTCAACGAAGGTCGCAAAAGACAATGTCAACATGGATCATGCAATGGTTTTGCCCCCAAGCTCTTTAGAAATATTGTAGCAATCAATGTTTCAAGCATGGGAGGCGAACCCGAATCAACGCTCGTCAAGCGTTTGGGTAGATAGGTCTAGAGAATATGGAACCCCATTAGATCCTTGGTCGAAAGTACATGGGACTGACGAAGGAATCTTACAATCAATGATGATTGAGGGGGCACCATGGAATGATCACCACCATCGTTCCCTTCTTCCGGAATATGAAGAAGATACTCAAAGTGATCTTTATCACCCTTCAGTTTTTGAATTCCTAACAAATACTGTAAACACGGTGGATTCCGAGCGAAACTTATCCAATATTGAAGAGACTATAGCCATAAATATCTCGACTAAAACAGATGTTGTAGAGAATATTTATGTCGGCAAAGGTTGTTCCCCTTCAGAACTGGAAATATATAACGCTCTTTTTCGCGAATTCAGAGATGTCTTTGCTTGGTCATATGATGAAATGCCAGGCATTGACTCGAGTATCGTTGAACATGAAATTAAAATGTATCCTGATGTCAAACCAGTAAGACAACGGCTTCGGCAGGTGCACCCCAAGAAAGTCGCTGCCATTAAGGTAGAAGTTGAAAAACTTCTCCACGCTGGATTCATCTACCCGGTTCCTCTAACCGATTGGGTATCGAATATTGTCCCTGTTAGGAAGAAACAAGGGACGATTAGAGTGTGTGTCGATTATAGGGATGTAAACCAAGCTTGTTCGAAGGACAACTATCCTACACCCTTCATCGACCAGATAATTGATGAATGCGCCGGATGTGAAATCTTTTCATTTATGGATGGATTTTCCGGGTATAATCAAATAAATATCCGCCCACAGGACCAGTCAAAGACTGCATTTATTTGTCCGTGGGGCACATTCGCTTATCGAAAATTACCCTTTGGTTTGAAGAACGCAGGGGTGACGTTTCAGAGGGCAATGAATTATGCCTTCCATGACATCAAAAACATTGTTCAACCTTATCTCGACGATCTTCCGGCTCATTCGCGAAAGCGGACTGATCATCCGCAGCATTTAAGAGCGATATTTCTACGTTGCCGACACTACAAGATAAGACTCAACCCACACAAATGTGTGTTTTGCGTCGGTTCTGGTCGTTTACTGGGCTTTGTAGTCTCTAAGGATGGGATTCGTCTCGACCCCTGCAAGGTTCAGGCAATCATTAATTTGCCTCCACCTTCAAATTTGCTTCAGATTCAGAAACTCCAAGGGAAAGCGAACTTTCTGAGGAGGTTCATTCCAAATTACGTAGAACTTGCTAAGGGTTATACTCGTCTTTTGAAAAAGGATGTACCTTTTGTCTGGGACCAGGTGGCGCAAGCTTCCTTTGATGCTCTGAAAGATTGTCTAGTAAAAGCATCATTAATGTACGCCCCGGACTATCAAAGAGATTTTAACCTGTATCTGGCTGCAGCGGATACGACCATTGCGATGGTTTTAGTTCAAAAAGTCGATGGAATTGAACATCCTATATATTATTTAAGTAAAAACTTAAATGATACAGAGAGTAAATATTCTTATGTTGAAAAACTAGCGCTTGCAGCTGTTCAAGCGATTCAAAGGTTTCGACATTATGTCCTCTTTCGGAAAACTACCATCTTGTCAGATTGCAACCCCATGACTTATATACTGTCGCGACAGTTGCTGGGGGGCAAATATTCAAAATGGATAGCGATCCTTCAAGAGTTTGATCTGGAATTTGTAAAGTCCAAATCAAAGAAAGCTCTAGTTTTCGCAGAATTATTGTGCGATCTCCCATCGTCGTCCAACGATGAAACATCGGAAGAGTCAATCGTGGACGAAAGTTTGTTTCTGATATCTGCAAGCGATGAGTGGTATGGAGATATCATAGTTTATCTCCAAACCCAAAGGTTCAGGCCAAACACCTCTCGCTCCGAACAAAAACGTATACGATACCAAGCAAAAGACTACATGATCGTTGGTGATACACTTTACCGTCGTGGTATCGATACAGTTCTGAGGAGGTGCCTTACCCATGAGGAGGCCGAAAAAGCCCTGAATGAATGTCATTCAGGCGCGTGTGGGGGGCATCAATCTGGATATGCAACAGCACAAAAAATCTTACGAGCAGGATACTTCTGGCCAACCATGTTCAAAGATTGCATAACCGCAGTCAGAAGTTGCCATGCTTGTCAAATTTTTGATAGCAAAACTAGACGACCACCCGCACCTTTACAGCCGATAGTTGTTGTTGGGCCCTTCGCCAAGTGGGGCATCGATTTCATGCAATGTAACCCCACCTCGACTGGGGGGCATGGGTATATTATAGTCGCTGTTGACTATTTTACCAAATGGGCCGAGGCGATGCCTACATTGGATAACACTGGTGAAACAGCTGCCCTTTTCTTTTTCAATCATGTAGTCGCCAGGTTCGGCGTACCACAGGCTATAGTTACAGATCATGGATTGCATTTCCGCAATCACATGATGGTCGAATTAGCTGCCAAGCTAGGGCTATCTCACGACAGCTCTACCCCGTATTATCCGCAAGCCAATGGACAAGTTGAAGCAATCAACAAGGTCCTGAAGCGTATGTTGCAAAGGATGATCGGAGTTCATAAAAGAAGGTGGCACCTAATCCTGTACTCAGCTTTGTGGGCTTACCGAACGTCGGTTAAGAATGCAACCGGGTTCACACCTTTTCAACTGGTGTATGGCCTGGAAGCAGTCTTGCCAATCCAGTGCGAAATTTCGTCGCTTAAACTCGCAATCGATCTTCTCCCCGGAACCTCAGAAGAAGAGGCTCATTTCTTGGAATTAATCCAATTGGATGAAACCCGTCGTGATGCCGCTTTGGCTAACGAAGCCCATAAGAAACGAGTCAAGGCTCAGTTCGATAAAAGTGTCAAACCCCGTGTCTTCTCAGAAGGTGATTTGGTCTTGCTTTATGACCAAGAATCCGATAAATTGGGAGCAGGTAAATTCAAGTCCTTATGGATGGGCCCCTACATTGTTAAAAGGGTGTTAGCAAAAGGAGCCTACGAGTTAATGGATTATGACGGAATTCCACTGGCGCAGCCCCGTAACGGGTTGTACCTCAAGCGTTACTATGCTTAAATAGTAACCTGCATGCAAAATCAATTGAGCAGTTTTATCGCAGAATTTATGCTCGTTAAAAAATAGAAAAGCGAGATCCGAGCAGTTTTAGCACATAGTTCATGCTCGTTAAAAAATAAACATAAGATTGAGCATTCAAGCTCATTAAAAAATGAACATACCCCGGTAAATAATCTCTGTGATCGTAAATTTATTAGCCATAAAAAGCCTTGGTCGTGTTTGCACCTGCCACCTCCATTCCATTTGGCCGATCGTTCACCTCCATATGATTGTTTACCCATTTTGAGGAATAGCTGCGAAGAGTGATTTCACCTAGCCATCCTTGTGACACTGCCGTGATTGGAAAATTCCAACCTGTACCTGGAATCTGCTGCTATCCCTGTTTATCACTCGTTCCTCAAAAGACGAGTCTTCTTTGAGCTCTTTTCATCTGACTCGTAAAATATGAAAAGTTTGCCGAGTTTTGGCCTTCCAGCTCGTTAAAGTGACCGGAAGAGCTATCCCTCCTCTAGATTTTAATATTTTTGGACCTGAGGGATTATTACACAAAAAGGTCGAGCGCTTGTTTTATTCGGCTCGTTAAAGTTATCGAAAACTCATCCCTTCTGTATTGTTTTATACTTTTTCGGACTTAAGGGATTAGATGACGAAAAAGGAATTTTGGAGTTAACTTTCTGTACCTTTTCAGACTCTCTAAAAATGAAAAGGACCGAGTTTTCCTTGTCGTTAGACTCGTTAAAATGATTAAATAGCGACAAACTTGTCTTTAGACGAGAACGAGTTTCCCTATCGCTAGGCTCGTTAAAACATAGCGATGGGCTTGCCCGAAGGGCAGGTTATAGAACAAGCATATGTTATCCTCCTCAAGCTTGACAAAAATAAAGAGGTACTGGTCAGAAATGACTGGGGAAAAATTGGGAGAACCTCAAAGCTTTAATGGTAGCAAGTCGCTCTTGAACATGACACTTTTCCTCCGTATCACATCGGGTTGGGTTGTTTCATTCGCCGGTCTCATCACCATGGTCTTCGCCAAACCATCCACATTTGGGGTAATGCTACCGATCCATCGCATCAGTGTCGTTATATGTTCAAGAGATGTTGTTCAGAAAGAGTCAACCGTGTCCCATCCACTGCCATACATTATCCTTCATCCACCCATGATCGCCACCCTGAATCATATTTCACAGATTGTTTTCACCTCCACTAAAATCATTAGCTTCGTTCTGTGTCACTGATGTGGGATTCATTAAGGCCCTCCTTTGACGGATCGCTTCTTGTCGACTTCAGCTCATTATCCAAGAAGTTGATCTAGGAACACCCCCCTCAGTACTTTGAAGCTTGCATGCCTCAATGGCAAGTTTCTCACTTCCGGCGACAGGTATACATCAATGACATTCGACCAGAAGATTTTGCGTGGTGTTCGACGCCAAGTCCTTTATTCACACCACGTGAATTGTACTGCAGTACCTTGAGGGTCATTATCATTATCGGTGATTCCTCTCGCGCTTGTTAACGGTTTACATTATTGACCGGTAATCAAGCGATGTCTTTCCATGTTCGACTTCAGCGCAATTCTCACATGGATCGACTTGTACTTAGAGTGAAGATCGAACGAGTTTGAAGACCCCGGATCTAGTTTCATCCATCTGGGCTGCGATATATATTCAGGAAATATAAAAACATTTGACATGTACATCATTGTAGCAGATGATCATCCTACTCAAAGGATGATAATTTCAGCAGAGAATTATCAGTCTACCATCAGACGATCGTCTGTTCTATGTACCAAAATGAATTTATAAAGCTGAGCATGGGAATGCCCGCCTCAGCTAGATCATGAAAGCAGAATGAAAAATAATGTATTGTATTGTATTTTATTACAGGTCACCTCTCAGCGATTGAATGAACTTCGGATCCTCCTGATAAAGCATTTCACCCAATAAACGACCTCATACTTTAGGGGGCAACTGTTATAGACATTTTTGTGCCTTACAGCATGAAGCATGAAATGTCAATAATTTAAGGGATCCAAAGTCCCTAAACATGTTGTTCCTACCCCTAGAGGAACAAGGTCAGCAAACCACAGCACTAAATATCAGTTCTCCACCTGAAAACACTCAAAAACAAGCTAATTCTGGATCATGTCAACTGCTCCACTGAGCATCTGCGTTGAATGTCAAGAGCTCCACTGTCTACCTGCGCTGAATGTCAACTGCAAAGAAGGCTACCTGCGCTGGGCAAGTTGGGACAAGTGGCACAGTCATTCTTCAAGGTGTCAATGCCCAGGAAGCTTCCAAAATGACACTTGGATCAGGGAATTCGACTGGTGATGAGTAAGAGGGTCTAGATCTCCAAGTGGAAGCAAGAACCTCCAAGTGGACTCAAGAACTGAAGAATAACTGAAGTGGGAGAGGACACTGGTCAGCTTCATGCCAGCTACAAGCTGACTCATCCTTTCTCCAAAACTCCTATATATAGAGCTCTCTCATGAGGTCTAAGGGGGCTGGAATCTTGTGAATGTAAGGAAGTGCTGTTGGTTTGAGTATAGAACTATTGGGTGATTTGCTTGAAGGAGGTGAAGAGGAGATTTCTTTCTGCTGGGAGGTGATGCTGGATTGGGCCTTTTATGGTTGTATTACTTCCTGAACTTTACTTCTTCCATTAATAAAGTATTTTAGGTTCTTCTATATGCATGTGTCTCAATGGTGTATTGCTATACTTGTGTATTTGATTTATTCTAATCCTTGAATCAATTATGAATGTATGCTTCTTGTAGTTTCCCTCTCTTGCCATTTTGCAGGATCTTGGTGTAGCTGGGCCAGTGAAAGAGCAAGGAGCTGGGAGCAAGCAGCAAAGAGAGAAGATTGGATCAATCATTAGTGGAAGACAACGATTAGTGGATCTCTTTCTCCCCTCTCTTACATCTCATAAAGAAGTAATCTCGAATAGCTTTGCTCTGATTGTTGCTGAGGTACTATCACCCTTAGAGTGGGATAGGGTCATTCCGTATTGGATACTTTTCCCAACAACACTTATTATTATCTTTACATGACTCATTCATTGGATCACTGCGACCATGCCTGAGTCTATTTATCAATCCTCATTGGATGGCTGCGCCCATACCTTGGATCTAGATTGTTATGTACTCTGTTATGGATGGCTGCGCCCATACCACATATATCATGTACTTGAGATCTCAGTTGTACTTCTTTTCGCAGGTTCTCCAGCAGCTGTGGTTTCAGTTACGCATGTTCTTGTAAAGCATTTCACCCCTCTCTCTCTCTCGGGCCTCATGCTTTAGGGGGTAAATCCTCTCTGCGGACAGAGACGATCCCTACTAGCCCAGACCGGGTCTAGCAACATAGTCACAGGCTTGCAGGCTCAAGGGAGTGACTGGAAGCTCTCAGTCGCCCGCATGACACTCTCTCTATGTCATAGGAATCTAGGTTTTGGTTTTTCAGTTATTTGAAGTTTTTTCTCATTGATTACAGTTTTCGGTAGTTGACTGCAGACTGTGACAATTCATTACAGGCTTTTGAATCAATATTTTTGAGTATGAGCATTTTTTAGGTCATTTCATGGATGTTTTTTAGTTTATTTTTGCTGGAAAGTTATATGGATGAAGATATGGATCATTGTACTCCATTTTTCTTAATCATTCTATGACAATCTAATAAGAAGAAGAATTTGAAAAGATTTTCCCCATAGTGGGTTTTTCCCTATTTTTTAACCAATCCTGGTGTCTCTATGTGTGAATGCTTTTCTTCTATTTTTCCTTTATGTTCTATTGCATTGATGATGATATTGTTCTTTCTACATAGTTGCATATCTTGCTAAATAATGGTATAAATCTAAATAATGTAATGATGTTGTGGGGTGAATTTAATATAAAAATAATGAAATGTAATTATCAAAACAAAGAAAAATATAGCCCTAATAAAAAAAATAACAGCTCTTAGAAAATAGGAGCCCACTCCACTTCATGCAACTAACTAATTCATCAGTTGATAAGCGGCGGGCAAGAATGAACTTGACTGGCCTGTAAAATCTCTTTATAATCAACCCACTAATCATTCGTTCTCACAATCATTCATCATTATGGGCTTAACGCACTTCTTTGCATCAAGGAGCTTTATCTTCAATCGTGATCACAAGTAATATTTTCATATTTATTTCCCTAATTTATTTTTTATTTTTGTTGTCATTTTTATTTTCCTTGTTAGCATTTTAGTTTCTTTCAGTTTCTTTAGTGTCATTTTCATCCATTCTTCTTGTTATAAGTGCCATTTTTTTGTTGCAAGTGGTGTTTCTCATGACTCTTGCATTCCATGACCTTCCATCTTCTGGTCATGATTGTGATAGAGCTTATAAATACTTATAGACCTTTCTTCTCTTTGTTATTGTAATCCAAACTTGTTCTTGGTCTTCACTTAGCATATTTTCAGCCCATCTCTTGCTTGAACACACTTCTAGAAGTTAGAGCCCCATTGTCTTGGAAAGTTTTTCCCATAAGAACAAGTCTCCTTTCAGAGCATACTTCGAAGAAACATAGACCCCTTCCTCTTGAAAAATGCACCCATCAAGGATCTCTCTCTCTTTCTCTCTTGAGCGCACAACACAGAAATAAGAATCAAACCCGCCCCTCTTATTCACTGATTGTGTGCCCTGTGCCCTCCCTGTCTACCCTTGAGCGCATAACACACTCACAAGCTTCAGTATGCCTCCCTTATGCCCTGAGTCAGTGCCATGTTCCCTCCAACATATCTCTCTCTTTCTCCTTGAGCACACATCACATCCTCAAGCTTCAACTAGGCCCTGTCTGACACATGTTATCTTGACATGTTCCCTCCTCTTGTCATGATGTTTATTTCACTCCTAGTGTTTGACCAAGTCACCTTGTCTCATCATTGATAGGCTAGTGTTCCAAGCTAGATCTGATCTCCCCTTTGTCACTTTATTTAACAAGTTTGCATGTGCTAGATCAGGGATTTCTTGAAAATGATTATTGTTGCCATGAACTCAATTCCAATTGCAGGTGTTTTGGATACAATTTTTATTTCACTTTCATTGTCTATTGAAACAATGCCTCCTACTACCCATCGAACTGTCTCTAAAGAAACCTCAGAATAAAGTACTGAGGAGGAAATGGAAATCATCGAACCTAATGTTCCTATTCTTGTAGATACACAATGCTTTATAGACAAAATTTTCAAAGTTACATGGAAATACATTAAGGATACTTGCATGCAGAAGTAATTCCCTGAATATTTGTAGGACGGGGAGGTCTACATCAACACAAAACAGTCTAGAATACATAGAGTTGCATTCAGGTTCCTGATGATGCCATGTGCCAAATCCATTGAATGGATCTTATTAGACATCAACAACAAAAATTTGGTCCTACACAGTGAAAGTGGTAATGAGATTACCACTTACCATACACATGACATGCATTTTTATTATAAGATGGTAAAGCCTAGAAAATATGCAAACACTCAGTTTTATGCAACATAGGAAAATCTCAACACTAAATAGATCATCAAGTCTTGTTACTAAGATCCTGCTATATTATGTTAGAGACCAAGTGTAGTGTACCCAACAAGAACCTTAAGAAAGGTCTACCGGTATCAAATAGCATTGTGCTCCAGACTGCATGGGCAAAAAAATTTAGAGCACTTTGAGGAGAACTGGATCTTCTTTCTTAACTTGGTTGTTACAAGAAGAAGAGTTTTCAATTGGGAAGATATCCTCTCTTATGAGTTTTCGTGTCATGTACAACAGGCCAAAGCTACCTTATAAGCAAAGAAAGCATCAAATATCTATATGTCTGCTTATCTGCTAGATGGGATCTACGCTCGACATACTTTCATAGGAATGAAATGGAGTTGGCCCCCATAGGAAAACCTCTTGGTCTATTTTCATTTCATATTTCTATGAGAGATTAGTTTCTGATGAGTTTATGAAAAGCTGACAGAGAATTTCTTTGCAGTACTTTATCGTATGATCTTTGAGACTAATCCTCCTTGCATGAACGATCAAGTCAAGGAGGCATTTTATGATATTGAAAATTGGTTCTCCTCAATGCAAGGCACATACATTAGATGATTTAGGTGCCATAAAACCCCTCACCTTATGCCTAGATATGTGACCAACAAGATGGTACTGGTCTTGCAGGAGGTGGCCTATCAGCTAAATAATGGACTATTTGCACAATATTATAAGAGGAAAAAGGCTCCTTGGTCGACTCTTCCTTTAAAAAATTGACTTTATGAGCTAAAGAACCTTAAGAAAGTTGAGCCTAAAATTGAAAAACTCAAGCGTCTTCATTTTGGGACATTGAATTTTCACATATATGATCCTAGAAAGGTGTGCAGGAAGCATTGTGATAAGATATATTACACATGTCCATATGTACCAATGTCAACTTCTGAGGATGAAAAGGTTCAGAATTGCTACAATGCATTAAGAAAGAATTAGTCAGGAGATGAGGCAGGTTCATCTCAGGCCCCATGGGATCCAGATGCACAAATGGAGAAAACACAATAGGTGGAAAAAACTCAAGTGAACATAGCAGCACCCAGGAATAAGATCAAGCATGATCTGTGGCAGAACATAGCATAAAGTTTAAATTTGATCCCATGTGAAAAGGTGTCATAGAAGCAAGGAAGTAGCAAGGGGAAGAGTTCCAAACGGAGGAGTTCTCATAGAAAGAAGAATAAAAAAATAGGAAGCAAGATGACATGCTTAAACAAAATAAGGAATTTGAGGAAGAAGAAAGGATAAGAACGACAGAAACAGTCACGAGAGGAAGAAGTTGTGTAGGTAATGGAGGAAGAAAATATGGCCCAAGATATGGAAGAAGAACTAGAAGAAGAGGATATTATTGAACCTATTGTAGATGAATTAGGCACTCCATCATAACCTCCTCTTACAAATGGCCATCTCTCATTCAACGAGATGGGAATTTTTCCTCTGCCAGAATATAGGGTTATCGATGTATGTAATTTTACCTTCAATCAATTTAGGAAGAGGATCATTCAAGAAAGGTGAAGATACTTACCAAAAGACCCTGAATGTCCGGTCTTCATATCCACTAAGAAGGTGATAACAACTAATAATAGGAGAAATCTCTGAGTAGTCATGGAAGAAAATGTTTATTTTGTGAGAGAAGCACAAGATAACTCAGAATATATGATGAGTGAGAATACACAATTTAGAAAGGAGTTAGTTGTGGAAAAGCAACAAGTAGATCACCTCACTACTTAGGATCAAAGATTGTCTTTTAATAGTCTCAACACAGTGGAGTTCTAGTTAGCTATACTTGAAGAATTGGGGCCAATGGAGAACACCATGAAATATTTATATAATGAGAATATTCTCTTACATGAGGTAGTGGCACCCCTGATCGGTATACATAAGAAAGCTAAAGAGATCCTAAAGCTCCTAAATATCGTAAACAGAGTTGTAGCTTTGATATAGGAGTGGGGTGCTAAGTATCCATATGTTCTAGAGCAGTTGGTCAAGAAGGACAAAATTACAGTTGAGATGGATAGAGTGCAGTTAACTCAATCGAAGGAAAGCTGAGAGTCCAGGACAATAAGAAGGGATCAGCCATCTGGAACTTAGCCTCAAACAATAGAAATCTGATCAGAACCCATAATTTTTGGGAAATAAGGGGAGGAGACAAAGCAAAATTTTGGGAAGAAGCGTGGCAACAGAGAGAAAAACTAGACAGCAAACCAGAGCTAGAAATAGTATGTCAATATACTAATAACCCAAAAGAATAGAAAATAAAAAATTTGTGTAGCATGGAACCCGGAGAGTACTGGAGAAAATGGAAACAAAAACAGGATTGGTCAGACGCCCCAAAAGCACCCCAATGGAAGGTATATGAGAAAGAGATGGAAACCCAAAAAATTGCAAAAATGGAGGGGTCAAACATTCTAAGATGGGGGTATAGGATTAAATGGATGTTCACAATTAAAGAGGGCTTTCATCTGCAAGCAGCACACCATTTTCAACAGGGGACTCAGATATGGGACAGAATATGGCAAGAAAATTCATGGCTGAAAATCGACTTTTTCATGTGGATCTTTCGACATGGGCGAGCACTTACCTGGGACCAACCACAGAAAAAAAGGCCTGCAGGGACCCTCAATCTGCAGCATATGCAATGAACATGCATAAAAAATGGAACACATGACAAATGCCTGTAGATACAGTGAAAACTTGTGGAGAAACCATGATCAACTCTTCGGAGTAAATGATAGGAATCAAACTAGTATGAAAGAAACAATGGATAATTGGCGAAAAATTCCATACCAAAACCCCATCCTAAATCGAACCTGGAGATTATCTTTAGGATTCCTTCTATGGGTAATATGGAAGGAAAGAAATAATTGGATCTTCAAGGATGAAAAAATAACAGAAGAAGAAAGATGGAAAAAGATACTCTAGAACATACAAGAACTGATACTTGCTGAGAAATGATATGCGGAGGACTGAAAAACAAATCCTCAAGAAGAAAGAATAATGGAGGGTCTAAACTTGAAGCCCAGTATTTTAAACTCTTCCTTGTGGAAACTCTTTCCCCAATGGAGAGACTGCGAAATTCTTCACATAGCCTCAAAAAGAATTTATCAAGATTAACTTCAATGGAGTTGCGAAAGGAAACCCTGTGGCAACAGGGACGGGAGGAGTATTCAGAGACGAAAAAGGAAATATGATCTAAATATTTTCCATGGACTATGTCACTGCGAGCAACAATGAAGCAAAGCTCCATGCATTGAAGCAGGGACTAGAAATTACGGTAAGGGAGAGGTTCCAGAGACTGGAGGTGGAAGGAGACTCGAAAATGGCAATAGACATGATGAAAAAACTCTAGCAAGGGATTCCTTGGGAAAAATTCAGCCAAAATTGGAGGACAGCAAGGCTTGTCCAAGAGATTAGCAAGCTAATTCGACAGATCGGGTACATTATCCCAACACATGTCTACAGGATGGGCAACGTGGCAGTGGACAATATTGCTAACTGGGGATGCAGAAAGGCAAGTAGAAACCTGGATATAAGAGGAGAAGAGTTAATACAAATGGAGGGGATGAGGAAGCTAGAGGAGATCCTGGGAAAAGACAAGGAGAAAGAAGAAAACCCCTGATCGGGGTGCGATAGGGAAGTAGAGGTGGGCCAGAGGGGATGGGAGGTGGAGGTGCCAGAAACCATCCACTTGGGCCCAAGGACAGAGGGGACATCGGGATGTGGGAGGACGAGACAGCAGGAAGGGAGGCAAGAAGGACAGGGAAGGGAAGAGGAAGGCATAGAGCGAGGATAGGTGTGGCTAAGAATGGAAGGGAACAAGGAAGGCTTAGGGGCAAGAGGTAGGGTGGGAAAAACCGAGTCGGCAAGTGGCATGAGAGCAGAGAGGTGCCCACAATAGGAGCAGCCGAAGGCACGAGGGAATTAATGAAAGACAGAGATGGAAGCATTAGAGATTCATCATTCCTGTAGTTTTTAACCCCAGAAATTACCTGCATATAAATTCTAAAACATAGAAAATAAACAATGCGAGAGCATAACACATAAAACACATATACACAGAGTTTTTCCCCTGGATCCCAAAACCGGGACTACCAGCTTGATTTTTCATTATGTTCCTTTAAATGTTACAATACATATTTATACATGTCGAAGCATCCAATACCGTGGACCAAAAACCATTGCGTCCAAAACCATGGACCGAAAACCATTGTGTCCAAAACCATGTGCGAAAAATCATGTAAAAAACCATAGGTAGGTCCTTCCAACCTAACATAGGGTCCAAAACCAAACTTTTTCGGGGCGCTGCCCCAGACCCCATAGAGTGGGGTTACTTGCACCCTTCAAACCCCCTGTGACTCCCCCCATTACGTAATCAACACAACGAAGGGGGGGCTCCGCCCCCCTTCTAACCACCCAATTAACTACGTGGGCTAGTCGTGGAAAGAATATAACACAACCCAACAATTCCAAGAAAATGGAACGAATGAATGGGCATCAAGAGGAAAAAGAGGGCATGTGGGAGGTTGGATGGAAGAAAGATGGGACAAAAGGATAAAACAAAAAGAGGCAAAGGTAGAGAGGAGATAATTTCATGCAAAGAACGAAGGAGAAGGAACAAGAAAAGAAAGGTGGTGGACAGAGGTGGCGGATGCAGGCTGGTCAACGAAAATCAATGGTATGTCACCTTGAACATCTTAACTAGTAGAATTGAAGTAATGTTTAATTCAGAGGAATTGGGGGAGGGGGCTTGGAAAACCCATGACTCGGAATGAGTCACGACCAAGGGTTCCTGTGACTCTAACCGGGTCTGGAATGTTAACAAAGCGAAGAGTTATGGTAAAGTCAAAGGGTCTCCTTGGGAAGACGAACAGAGAGGGAATGAGGGAGGTTGGGGAGACAATGGGGATTCTAGTAAGGGAGAACGCAGGAAGAATAGAGCCCCAGCCAGGTGGTACTTGAGGCATGGAATGGAAAAATCAAGTAGTAGAGATAGAGCGGAGAGTATTTTGGGGGCCAATGAAGAAAGGCTATGGCTAACCCGACTTGAGTCAAAATCAACCTGGAGATTCCAGAGAGAGACCCAGGGGGTAACCTGGGGAAAATCTCGAGTGGGGATACTTGCGAGGAGAGAGGCTAGGAAGGGAAACCCATTTTAACTCCAGAATTGGGACAAGGGAACCCAATTTAGGAACTCCTGTAGGACCATAAAGGTAGAGCCACAAGTTACGGGTTGTCGAGGAGGGATGAATCATAGAGGAGAAGATTTGAGAGGTTGAAGCCTGTTATGTCGAGAGAAGTCAGGGGGCACCTGAGGGAGAAGGAGGGAAAACCCAAGTTTCTAGGATAGTGGCGAGAGGCCAAGTCCGAAGCAACTAAAAATTTGACAATTTGGTGTGTTTGTATTCAGACTGATGACTTTTTTTGTGTTACTGTGGTAGGTATCATAATATCCAAGGCACAACACAGTTTGGAGGTCTATATCCACAATGTGTTGTATAGATCAAACCTATAGTGGAGAACGTCCCGAGCGAAGAAAAACCCAGCCGGGACAAAGAAAGCATGGCAAGAGAAGGAAAGGAGGTGGCTAAAAGAGGCAGTAAAGGAACTGGGAAGGCAGGGAAAAGGACCACCGGGGGGGATGAAACCACCAACAGAGGCTAATGTAAAAGAGACAGGTCTGGTAGGGAGCATATGCAGACTCTCATCAGCGCTTACATGGTTGGCAACCTGCTAGAGGTAAGAGCACAAATAGTTGGGTGGGAGAGGGAACTCAATGACAGCATCACCAACCAGGACATTGAGACAGAAGAGTGGGAAGCCATGGTGCAAGATCCGAGAAACACTCACAGCTGCCACACTCTATTTAAGAAAACAATCTAGCAATACTGGGTTATGAAGAACATAGTAGCCCAAGCAATGTCACTAAATAAGGAACATGAATTAAACAAGGAACATGAGGTACAGGAGGAAGCCAAAACAACGGAGCCCAGCAGGAAGGATCTGCATAGGGAGATATCAGCAATCCAGATTCAAGTCTACTGAAACAACTTAGCCCTAAGCAGGATTGAGAAAAGTCTACAAGACATGAGGAGAAGCGAGATGTCGGGGTCCAGTGCGAAAGCCCTAGCCCCAGTGGAGTCCTTGGATGAGTAAAATATGATCCTAGACAGAATTTTGTTAAATGTCGATTAGCCTTTACTTTCCTAAGTGGATGTTTATTATAGATAAAATAGAAAGTCTTGCATGGATGGTGGAAAAAGACTTATTTAAATTTTTGACATCTTTTAACGCTGACAGGTGGCCAACCTAGTTTCCTACGGGCGGGTTGAGGCCTATTATTGCTATGAAAAACATGTTAGCGGTTGGATAATATTAATAGAGAAAGTACTACCAAGTTTACAAAAAAAAAATTAGCATGCATGTAACTTAAGAAAATAAAATGTTGAAATATTAAGAATAAAAAAGTCACACCTCAATTGTTGGTCCATGTTGTTGTACATAGTGACTCTCCTCTAAATGAGTGTTATGAGGTGTAGGTGAAGATAGAGGTGGAGGAGTATCCATGGAAACATGCATTCATGGAGGATAACCCAGTCGATCAACTGCCCCCTCAAATTACCTCATAAGATCATCCATATAGTTGGATCCATGTGTATACAAGTTATCATGTACTTATTAATATAAATGCAATCTAATACGAACTAAATTAATATAAATAATTGTGCACAATTTGACTAAAAGAGTCAAAATTTTCATATATATATACCTGGTCTGTGTCACACAGGTCGTACACCCTTCAAGTGTCATGGATGGCATCATGACAAATACATGCATATGAAAAAATATGGTCAATGGGTAAAATCGCAAGAAATGAATCATCATATAAAGAAACTAGCAGCTCACGAAGCAATCGCGGTGGTCTGCTAATCTCTCCATGAAATGAAACACACACACTGACCAATGATGTCTGCATGCTATCTACAATGGTATCCCTCGCCTTAGCACCGCATTTCAACAAATCCTCTAGATTTGTTAGTAGTGGAAACAATCTCAGAGGTGGTTGTACATGCCCAGGGTCCCTACCAGGCCCCTCACGATCATATGTACATCCTAAGTAATCTAGCCTCATATGCAACACAAACTCTGCATATCTATACTTGGAAAAATAAAGGGTGACCTAGTCATGGTGGGGGAACTAGCCCCAAGCTCTAATGAATCAATCATACACAAAAGGTGTTGCATCAACATTCTTATAATATTTGAGTGGAATCATACCTTTTATGTCTAGCAGGGTGATCCACAGGGACATCAAACAACACTCCACGAAAATCAATGTTCTTGTTGGCCTCTTTCACCACCTCCCAAGTATGTGGGCCTCTAACCTCATGCCTCCTAATCCTTTGTATGGAATGTATGAGGCAACTCTATGGACCTGACCTCTAGTATGTCTCGATTAACCTAGTATGCCTTTCAGCATCAAAGACAAACTACACCTAGTGGGTGAACTAACGGGGATATTACCCAACTCTCGTGTGATCCATGTATGTTGGGTCGTAACATCCTCCAATGTGATACTAGCTACAACATCATCCCACGAAGGTATCAACATTGCACTGTGATCCTCAACTTTGCCTTGTTGAGGGTATGCAAATCATAAATATTATTTAACATGTATATTTAACAAACTAGAAACATTATAACATATACATTAAAATCAAACACATCATTTGAAGATTATTTAAAAATTAAAGACCATTTCAAGACATAAACACATAAAGTTTAAAGAGGATTTAAAAATGTAGGTGATGTACTTGAAACAAGTGAAAAAGGTCCACTATCAATAGCATGATCATCAGCAAAGACAGAAACACTTCCTTTGACACTCTAACTATTGTTGGAGGTAAGATCTATGAGCAGAACATGCACTCTAGGTGGGTTATGTGATCTATCATGACTCTGACCATGTAGAATAAATCACCCCACACTCTGACGACTTTCGGTTGGGGGGCGTATAGGAGATAACTTTGCATATTACATATAATACATATAAAATAATCTAAGAAAAAAATGTTAACTAAACTATTACATATAATATATATAAACTAATCCAAGAAAAAAATGTTGACTTATAAATAATGTTGACAAGAAAACCATTTATAAACTCAAGAGAATAATCTAGCTTGAATTCCTAAACTGTATAGTGCATTTTTCGATAATTTATCAACCGAAATATTGAGTTCCATGTAAACACAATCGAAAGAAGTTATCAAATATACCTTCACACTTTTTCCCATTTCTAAATAATGCATTTTATTCATAAGGAATAAATATGTAAATATATATGTTAAAAATTGAAATAAACCTATTTACAAAACTAATAAATTTTCATGCCAACCAAATAATCCAATAGACTTTAAGTTCTCATAATATTTGACTTTGACACATGACATGTAGTAGGTGCAAGCACATGAAAACAATGTTTCGTGTACAACGCACTACATAATGAAACAATATGGTACAAATTAGAAAAGAATCAAAATGTTTTTATTCACTTTAAAAACACTTTTCATAATGGATTTAATGTATCTATCAATGATGCATTATATATATATATAGAAGTAAAAGTAGTTATGCTATGTTAAATGTATAATTATGTTGTACATATATATATGAGATCTTATAATTTTATAATAGTTAAATATATATAGTTATATTTATGAAATATATATATATGAAATATATATATATATATATATATATATATATATATATTAAAATTTAATTAAATTGAACAAAATTTTCTTTTTTGGATGGTTAACATTAAAGATTAATATTTTATTTAAGTAATTGATTTGATTAATATGTTGTTTTGTGGTTTTCTAGGGTTGTTTTGTGGTTTTCTAAGTTGTTTTTAATTGTTTTGAAGGGTTTTTTCATTGACTTTTAGTGGTTTTCATGGTTTTTGTATGGTAGTTTTTTTTCAAATTAATTTATTTAATTTTGCAAAAAAATTAAATAAATAAGAAAAAAATGATAGGAAACCTACCTTGACTTGAGCCTCTAGGACGTTGGTGGGATTTTTGGTGAGGTTGGTTGGGTTTCTCTATGGTCCAATCCCTCGATCGAGCTCCAATACCTTAGATGAGCTCAGATTGTTTATCTCGCGGTCTATGCAAATAATGCCCGCAAACCGCGGCCTTGCGTTTTAATATAAAATAAGGGCTCGATTGAGCTGTAACGCTCGATCGAGCCTTAATGCTTAATAGATGGTTTGTTTTAAATCCTCGATCGAGCTATTTTTTCGCGCTCAAAGAGTTCAATAGAGCGCTTAAAAATGGCTCGATCGAGTGCTTAAAATGCTCGATCGAGCCCTCTTTTATTCACCTAAACGTGTCTTCCCTTGCCAAAAAGTGTAACCAAACACCATGCCTGGACCCACAACTAGACACTTACATAGACCAAATTAAAATTATTTAATATTATTTTCTTTTCCAAAAAACTACACATTTAAATTGACTCTTCCAAATATAATCTTCCTAGTATATATCTTTTTAGTTTTTGAACAAGAATTATTTAAATTTATTTTCTTTCATATGAATGGTAGGGATTTATATGTATCTAACTTAAATGGAAGAGATTTATGTGTGTCTAATCGAAAAGAAAAAGTTATTTTATGACTATTCAATTATTTATTAACAAGCCTGGATTCATGTGAACTCTAGATCTATCAAGTACTGAGAGGGATTAAATTTTTTGAGTTGAAAACCTCTTTTTTGAGTTCAAAACTTGAGGAAAGGTTTGCACCTTGAGAGATTTTTTATCTCTCAGCGCTGATAGATCTAGAGTTAATATGGGTCTAAATTGGTTTAATTTCTATAAATAAAGTTTAAAATTAAATTGATATAATTTTTATATTTAAATATATAATATAGAAAAAAAATACTATGGTAATTTTTAAAAGGTTATTCACCAAAACACAAAACAATAGTCACAATTTTGATTTTTTACCCAAATGCACTAAATGACACAATTACCTAGAGTCTTTCCCATTTAAATAGGCTATATTCTACATGAATACAATGTGTCACTGAAACACAAAACAACAATTACAAATTTTGATTTGGAGCTCAAAAAACTATCGGTAACTTCATCAAACAAGTTTACCTAAACTATCCAACAAAAATTAATAAAAATTCATATAAATTCAAAAATTAAATAATAAAAAATTGCAATATATAACATTACATTACATAAAGTAGAATTTTTATTTTTATTATTTTAATTTAATTGAGTCATCATAGCATTACATTATATTACATCACACATTATATAACATACAACATCACCATTATATCGGGCTATAGGCACAATATAAAATAAATTTATTAATTATAAAATTAATAAAAAAAATAATAATATTTATTTTATTATTTAATATAATCAAAATTTATTTAATATTATTTTTTCACATAAATGATAGATATTTGTGTGCCTCTGATTTAAAAAATTTAAATTTGAAGGAAGAATTGTTTTATGTTTATACATTTAATAATGATAAATTAATAATCTATTAATTATAAAATGATAATTTTTAAATTTATCAAAATTTTACAGTTATTTTAAATAATTTTCCAATAAAAAAAAAACTATATATATTGCGTATCTATTTAATAAACTTAATGTGAAAATATATTATAAAACTATGTTGTATAAATTTGATATGTTGAATATAAAAAATTATAAAATTATGAATGTGGAGAGATTTTTTTTTGGTAAAAATCACATAAAGAAACTATAAGCCGACGCTTTTCGAACCATTTAGTGTGGTTTATCTTCGCGATAATATGAAGAACCAAATCATGGCATTAGATTAAATAGATGAAGAGAGATAGTGTGGTTCATCTTAACCAAATCATGACATTAGATTAAATAGATGAAGAGAGATAGTGTGGTTCATCTTAACCAGATCATGGCAATAGATTAAATAGATGAAGAGAGATGTTTTCTAGCCATTAGAATATAACAACTAGTTTTGACTAAAGAATTATCATTATTTTTTATTTTTTTTTGGTAGGTGAACCACCCACGAGGGATTTGAAGCAATGACCTATCACAAGGAGTGCCTTAACAATGCACCCATTCACCGTCAATCCAAAGCTCCATGGGATAACTAAAGAATTATCATTAATTAATAAACAATTTTTTAATTAAAATGAAGTAATAGATGTAAATTAGTTGTAAATGAAGAATTAAATTAATTTTATTATTATTATTATTTTAATCAAAATGAAAGTCACTAATAATAAGGTCAAACTTAATTATTCTAAACAATAAAACTTAAAAATAATAAGAAGAAAATGAAATAATAATAATAATAAAACAAACAAACAATCAAAATAATTATAATAAGAATAAGAATAAGATGATCAAACTTAACTATTTTAGACAATAAAACTAAAAATAATAATAAGAAAATTAAAAATTAAAATAAATAAAATATAAATGAAAATAATGAGTTAACTCAATTTTATTATTTAAATAATAAAAAAATATGGTAAAAAAATGAAGAGGAAATAAATAAGAAATCAAGGAATACCAACAATTCGATTAAAAAAAAAATTAAAAAATGATTAATTATTATAAAAACTTAGGAATACAAGGTAGGGATCCAACACTTGCTAATACTCCAACTGTTGTCTCTATTTAGATTGATATGCCTCTTTTCAACTTCCAAGGCCTCCCGAAACCTATGGTGATGAAAATGATCAATTCTTGCAATGATCCTCGTCTCTTCAATGCAGATATGATGTTTTATCTTTTCTGCATGTTCTGCCAAAGTGGAGGAGCGATAGCTTCCATGTTTGATGTCAGTTGCGTGCTCAAGAATCCTCTGATTAATTGAGCGGCCAATTTCACCAATATATGGAGTCTCATAGGAGTAAGGGATGACATAAACATCTTTCTCATCTAATCTGTTTATGGAGGAATTTGAATCTAAGGCCTTGTCCTCAACTCTATTCTAGCCTAAGCTTTGGAAAAAGTTTGTGGATGACACTTGCGTCATCTGGTCTCATGGTTGAGAAAAGTTGGATCTCTTCTTCCAACATCTTAATAATCAATCTAATTCCATAAAGTTTACTATGGACTGTGAAATTGATGGGAGACTCCCTTTCCTCGACGTTCTTATTTTAAAGAGAGATGATGGTTTTTTCTCCCACTAGGGTTTTCAGAAGAAAACTCACACCGAACAATATCTTCATGTGAATTCGCATCATTTCCCCACTCAAAAGCTAGTTGTTCTCAACACATTAGCCACTCGAGCATTACAAGTTTCTGATGAAAGCCACCTCAATGATGAAAAACCCATCTCCTTAGTGTTTTTAATAAGAATGGTTATAGTAAACGCCAATATCTTAGAGCCTTCCTTAAGGTTGAAAAAGGTCCTAGGATTAAAAATGATCTTAAAGATCTATTTTTAGGGGTGCACCTTTCGTTTATCCAAGGAACCACAGTTAAGATTGTTAAGACCCTGAAGAATCATAAGGTTCCTTTGACATTTAGGCCACTTGCTCCTGTGGGACTTCATACATTGGTGAAACTGGCTGCTCAATTAATCAGAGGATTATTGAGCATGCAGTTGACATCAACATGGAAGGTCTCACTCCTCCGCTTTGGCAGAACATGCGGAAAAGAAAAAACATCACATCTTCATTGAAGAGGCGAGGGTCATTACAAAATTGATCATTTTCATTGCCATAAATTTAGGGAGGCCTTGGAAATTAAAAGGAGGACTATCAATCTGAATAGAGATGATGGTTGAAGTATTAGTAGGTGTTGGATCCCTACCTTGTATTCCTAAGTTTTTGTAATATTTATTTATTTTAATCGAATTGTTGGTATTCCTTGATTTCTTATTTATTTACTTTTCATTATTTTTTATTTTTTTTACCATATTATTTATTTTTTGGATTTAAATAATAAAATAGAGTTAATTCATTGTTTTTATTTTTATTTTTATTTTTATGCTACTTATTTTATTTTTTCATTCTCTTATTACTATTTTTAGTTTTATTATTTAGAATAGTTAAATTTGACCTATTATTTTTATTTTGTTTGTTTATTTATTTATTTATTTTTTATTATTTATTATTATTATTATTATTATTATTATTATTATTATTTTATTTTATTTTTCATTTTCTTATTACTATTTTTAAGTTTTATTGTTTAGAATAATTAAGTTTGACCTTATTATTATTGACTTTTATTTTGATGATAATAATAATAATAATAATAACTTAATTCTTCATTTACATCTAATTTCCATCTATTACTTTATTTTAATTAAAAAAATGTTTATTAAATTAATGATAATTCTTCAATCAAAATTAGCTATTATATTTTAGTGACAAAAAAACATCTCTCTTCTAACATTTACGATATAGATGTGAATTATAAAATTATGTGGTATGTATTCAATAGATTTAATATAAAAATATGCCATTTTTATATTGTAACTTTGTTTTGTTTCTAGGGTTTACAATAAAGCAAAGGGTATATTCGTAGTGTGATTTAACAGTTAAAATAAATAAAAGCTCAAAATTATAAAGATCAAAATTACATATAATACTAATTAATAAAATTATTTAAATTTTATTATATTTAAATTAAAAAATGTTGTCGGTACCGGCTTTAAAACTACAACCATCACGTCGGTTGGTCGGCACCCGCCTTAAAACCTCCCCTTTCAACGTCACTGACTTTGCACGAATACTAATGTTTTTTTTTTTTTTTTTTTTTGACAATTTCGAAGCTTACACTAAAAAATGAGTCAAACTCACCAAAAGACAAGTCGTCAAAATTAAGGTAAAAATACTTGTACGCCATTTTTTAAAATGGCACAACAACCATAAAGTAATGTTGTCGTTGATTTCTTTGTTTTGTTTTCAACTTTCTCTTCTCTTTGTCAAAGTGTTATATGTATATATATATAATCCAATAAAAAATTTATTTTATTTTATTTATATATTAATTTTAAAAAAATCAATAAAATGAATTTAAACATCTTTTAGGATAATAAGATAAGTTAGTCTATTACGAGGCTTACTAAATAAATGATTTGATAAACTTAAAGACGAAGCTATATATTAATTTTAGTGTAAGAAACATTACGGAAGAAAGAGATGATTTGTAATGTCATAAATAACAGTAATTATTAATATAAACGTTAACTTACGTTTATTTTTAGTTTAAATGGTGTTGATTTTGAAGATAAATTGCGTTATAAATTATGTACATGTGATATTTTATAGAGAGGTAAGGAAAGGTTAGGTAAAAGGCGGAAAGTCCTAATGGGTGTAGATTTTAAACTAGCAATTGCACCAGATGTTACAAAGGAAACGTCATAAGTCGATAGCATAATATGGAAAGCGCATTAAGAACAAAATTGTGTTTTACATTCAAGATGGGGTTCCACACATCACTAATAAAATATGTATTAGAAACAATAACACCTCAATCATTATTATTAATCCCCTTTGCATTCTTTTAAATTCTCTTAAATTATTAAAATAAATTTTATTAATGTTCACCAAGGTTTCCATGTTGATTATGGTGTTTCCATACCTGTCTCTACACTAGATTAATTATGTCTCTCAACTTTTTACATTTTCTTTAGCACTCTTTTGATAGGAATTGTCCACTACCAACTCCTCGTCCCCTTCGCCTTTGACATGCTTCCTAGGTTCAATGAAGGAAAAAGAGATTCAATACTAAAGGGTTCAATTCAGAGACAGAGCCAACATTTCAAAGCAATAGTTGATTTCATCAAAATTCTAGCTAAATGAAATTCACCAAAATTCTAACATGCAAGCACATATTAAGGCAGAAAAATCAAAAGACCATATTATTAATCAGACAATCTGAGATATATAGATTGTTGTCAATCTCTTATTCTCATATTCTCAGACAATCTGAGAGATACCTACAATTAGAAGAATATAGATTGTTGCCAATATATGTTTCTCACTTTCTCATTACTATAAATGTTTGCTCTTCTTTTGCATATGCTTGATTGTCTAAATATTTTGACTTACCTTCATGTTACAGAGATGAAAATATTCATTTTTTTTAGCACTTCACAATGAATAGATTTTTTCAATATTTATCACCGTTTTAAGTAATTCTCTTCCTTCTTTTCCTTAGATTAACTTGGCATCTTTCAAATTACATTTCAGTTCTTTTCATGTATTATGGGCCTATTTTCAAATATTTTGTAATAAAATCATGCATTGCATTTTAATGCACATCTTAAAATAGAAGACAAGTATTTGAAACCTTCACACTTTTTTGATGTAACATGAAAAACGATGAACAATATTTTCTCAAAAAGGATAACATTTCACAACCTTCACAATTTTTTGATGTGACATGAAAACAGTGAACAATATTTTCTTAAAAAAGGATAACATTTCACAAATTCCAGTACAAGAGTTACCTCAAAAAAGAAGCATTTTTGGATTCAGTATGAGTTAGATGAAAAGACAAGAATTTTTGGAAAAGGATAGTATTCCACAATTTTTAGTTTACTAATGACCAGTATTTATTAAAAGCTAAACCATTCACCATCATATATTTTTATTTACTAGTAAAGATAGAGTTAAAATTTAACTTAACTTTATTGCAGATTTCAAGATATTTCCTTAAATTAGTGAATTTGATATTTGAAGGATAAGAGTAATTTCAGGATATTTCCTTAATTTAGTGAATTAGTGAATTTGATATTTGAAGAATAAAAGTAAGCATAAACAAAATGACCTTGTTCTTATATGTCAAATTCAACAGTATTTCCAAAATATTTCCTGTATGTTAAAGTGCACTCTGGTATACACTCTCCCCATTGGCAGTGACTGACATGTTCTCAAGGAATCTATCTCTGTTCTGACTACATTATATGAACTTGAAACCAATAAGGATCCTCACAGTACTTACCAGACAACCTTACACTACAGAGTGAAAGTTTACATATTGAGTACCATAGAATCAACACCATATCATCTGTGCCTCCTTCCATAATAAGATCTAACATACCCCTCAGAGAACCATGAATTCTTCCTTTGCATGTGAAGGCATGTTGAAACCTACTAATTTTCAAGTTGATGATTATGTAATTGAACATGATATTGTAGTAATGGATATAAAGGTAAAAGATTTTAAGGTACATAGTTTCCAAATTCGACTTTGAAGAAGACATGTGAAAACAAGTGACCATGATTACAAACTTCAAGTTTGGAGAAGATCGAACCAGAATCATGCACATTAATACAGATGGTGACATGACTTTTTGAAACAGTACCACCATTGATGATGGCAGTCCATGTATATTTTCTTTTTTCTAATGCCATACACTATTCATATTAACATTTATATTCAAATATCCATCCTGATTTCGATTGCTTCTGAATCGGCCATTTCAGTAAGTGTGCAGCAAAGTTAAGAGGACATTGGGTGTCATAACATGCTCATTCACCTTTATCGATAACAAAACTTGTACATAAATATTTCAGAACACAGAGGAAAAATGTGAACCCATGAATTTTCACTAATGAAACATTCATTCAATACTTCAAAGTTGACTAAGGTTTCTAGTGGAAAAAAATATTACAAAAACAATTGCAGAGAAAGAATATTCCATGGTTAGTTTTCTTAATCGGATTCCCCTGAAATAATGACTTACCAAGATATCCATTTCTTCTCATCAATGGTTTCAGACTCAACAAATTTTACATCTACCACCTTGAATATTCCTTATGTGAGTGTTCTAGTTTTATCAAATGCTATCACCTTAAGCCTCCTCGGGGATTCTAAATACCTCCCTGCTTTGATGAGGAGGCATGTTTTAGTAGCATGGGCTAATCCAGAAGCTATGGCCACTGGAGTTGAGATAACCAATGCACATGGGAAAACAGTCCCCAAAACAACTAAGTCTTTGTAAACCCATTTGTGAAATCCAAGTGAGTGGTCAATCAAAGGTGCCAATGGCATCGTTATAGCTTCCACATGATATAAAATGGAATCAGTTATTTTCTAACTCCATACATATTGATGAAATGAATTTCAAAAATGTTACTGCATACATACCTAGAGTGTAATATTTTTCAAATTTTTGCAATAACTCTTCAGTGGAGGAGCGTTGACTCTATGCTTCCTCCACAAGCTTCACCATCCTTGCCATTGTAGATTCTTCATCCAGAGCCACAGTATTGACGCTTAAATAACCTACAATTTTCACCATTTATGCGTTCAAATTAAAAACACATGGTAGGAATTAGATTATGCAAACAAAATATACTGAAACCTTGAACATTTTTTATTGATGATACACATCTTTTTGACATGTTTCCAGTGCTATTTGGCAACAAATCCTTTAGATTTGTTGGTAATAACATGCTCTAAGACGGTAGTGGCACCAATCTCGAAGATGTTTTTACATGCCTAGGGTCCCTACCAGCCCCCTCGCGATCGTATGTATGTCCCAAGTCGACTCCATAATAATGAGATCTCGTATCAGTGTAATCTAGCCTCATATGCAACACAAACTCTACATATATATACTTGGAAAAATAAATGGTGACCTGGTCATGGTGGGGGAACTAGCCCCAAGCTCCAATGAATCAATCATACATAAAATTTGTTGCATCAACATTCTTATAATATTGAGTTGAATCATACATTTTATGTCTAGCAGGGTGATCCACAAGGACGTCAAACAACACCCCATGAACATCAATGTTCTTGTTGGCCTCTTTCACCACCTCATGCCTCGTAATCCTCTATATGGAATGTATGAGGCGACTCTATGGGCCCGACCTCCAATATGTGTCGATCAACCTATTATGCTTTTCAACATCAAAGAAAAACTATGCCCAGTGGGTGAAATAGCGGGGATATTACCTAACTCTCGTGTGATCCATGTATGTTGGGTCGTAACATCCTCTAATGTGATACTAGCTATAGCATCATCCCACGAAGGGATCAACGTTGCATTATGATCCTCAACTTCACCTTGTTGAGGGTATGCAAATCATAAATATAATTTAACATATATATTTAGCAAACTATAAGCATAATAACATATACATTAAATTCAAACACATCATTTGAAGATGATTTAAAAATTAAAGACCATTTCAAGGCATAAACACATAAAGTTTAAAGAGGATTTCAAAATGTAGGTGGTGTACCTGAAACAGGTGAAAAAGGTCCATTATCACTAGCATGATCATCAGCAGAGACATAAACACTTCCTTTGACACTCCAACTGGTGTCAGAGATAGGATCTATGAACGAAACACACACTCGAAGTGGGCTACGTGATCTATCACGAGCTTGATCATGTAGAATAAATCACCCTACACTCTGATGGCTTTCGGTTGGGGGGCATATAGGAGATTCCCCCACATATTACATATAATACATGTAAACTAATCCAAGAAAAAAATGTTTACTTTGAAATAATGTTGACAAGAAAACCATTTCTAAACTCAAGTAGAATAATCTAGCCAAAAGTCCTAAACTTTAGAGTTCAATTTTTGATAATTTATCAACCCAAATATCGAGTTCCATGTAAACAAAATCAAAATAAGTGATCAGATATACCTTCACATTTTTTCCCATTTCTAATTAATGCATTTTACTCATAGGGAATAAATATGTAAATATATATGTTAAAAATTGAAATAAACATATTTGCAAAATTAATAAATTTTCATGCCAACCAAATACTCCAATAGACTTTAAGCTCTCATAATATTTGACTTTGATACATGACATGTACTAGGTGCAAGCACATGAAGACAACGTTTCTTGTACAACACACTACATAATGAAACAATATGGTACAAATTAGAAAAGAATCAAAATGTTTTTATTTTCTTTAAATACATTTTTCATGATGGATTTAATGTATCTATCAATGATGCATTATTGAAATTTGAATATATATATATATATATATATATATATATATATAACGTTAAATGTTATAGTTATGTTGTACATGTTATGATGTGTTATGTTATGTTAAAGTTAAAGTGTTATGTTATGTTATAAAATATATATATATATATATAGAGAGAGAGAGAGAGAGAGAGAGAGAAAGGGGGGTGGGGGGTGGTGGTGGTTGTTATGTGATCTTATAATATATATATATATATTATAAGATCACATAACAACCACCACCCCCCCCATATATATATATATATATAACTTTATATTAAAAAGTTATAAAGTTATAGAACTATGTTATGTTATAAACAATATATATATATATATAACTATAATATATAATTATATATATGCCATGTTAAATAATTATAAAACTACGTTATATTATAATTTATATATAGAATTATAATATATAATTATCTGATGTTATAGTTAAATAATAGTTAAATATAGTTATTTATGTTTTTTTTTCACGTGGAAAAATCGTAATTTTATTCATTAAAAATGATCAAAATTACATGTTGTAGATGTTGAAGAGAATATGCAATAATAGCAAGTTCTGATTTCTTAGAATCCGTAAAAGACTAATCTATTCTTTCCTACTTTTCTTTTTTTCCACTTTTTGTCAACCTTCTATGTTGGGAGTGGATGTTACAATAGACATTTGATTCTAATTGGTTTAGCTTATCCTTCTTTGTCAGAGTCAGATCCTTCTGAACCATGTAATCGTTTGCTGCCACTAGCTTTTGTTGTGTGATGCTTGTATTGTTGTGGAGTATTGCTAGATCGTTGTATTAATGCTGAGTTGTGCTCTATGTTATCCTTCTGTAGATTAATCTATACAATCTGCTCCATATTGTCTGCAGTGTTCTTTGTTGTCTCCTCTTCTTCTATTGTTTCATCTGGATGCTCTATGTGTTGCCAACCTTTTGGTTTTTGTGATGGTTTCTTGTTTCTTTTGGTGTCTTTTTTAGCATGTGGGTAGGTGCTGAGAAGGTGACCTGTTTGTTGGCAGCCACGACACCGGAATGTCGTATTTTCATAATCTAGTGGCTGATTCCACTATGTATTGTTATGGATCAGAATAATGCTGTCAAGTAATCCTTGACTAAGATCTACCTCAACACATATTCTAGCGAAGGTGAATATGCCTCTTGAGACTCTTTCTGCATCTGTCTTGAGAAATTTTCCTAGTGCATTCCCCATTCCTTCTAATACTTTGAGGTGCCAGAAATGTAGTGGGAGATTGCGTAACATGACCCAGACACGTATTTTAGATACCACCATAGTATTGGCATCAAATCCTGGGAACCAAGGGATCATGAAAAGTATAACTAAATGAAATTCACCAAAATTCTAACATGTGAGCACATATTCATGCATGGAAAAATCAAAAGACCATATTATCAATCAGACGATCGGAAATATATAGATTGTTGTCAATCTCTTATTCTCATATTCTCAAACAATCTGAGAGATACCTACAATCAGAAGAATATATATTGTTGCCAATATATATTTCTAATATTCTCATTACTATAAATGTTTGCGCTTTTTTGCATATGCTTGATTATCTAAATGTTTTGACTTACCTTCATGTTGCAGAGATGAAAACATTTTTTTTGTTAGCACTTCACAATGAATGGATTTTTTCAATATTTATCACTGTTGTAAGTAATTCTCTTCCTGCTTTTTCTTAGATTAACTTGGCATCTGTCACATTACATTTCATTTATTTTCATGTATTATGGGACTATTTTGAAATATTTTGCAATAAAATCATGCATTGCATTTTAATGCACAACTTAAAATAGAAGACGAGTATTTGAAACCTTCACAATTTTTTTATGTAACATGAAAAACGATGAACAATATTTTCTGAAAAAAGGATAACATTTCACAACTTTCAGTACAAAAGTTACCTGAAAAGAGAAGCATTTTTGGATTCAATATGAGTTAGATGAACAAACAAACATTTTTGGAAAAGGATAGTATTCCACAATTTTCAATTTTTTCATTACTGATGACCAGTGTTTATTAAAAAATAAACTTTTCACCATCATATATTTTTATTTACTAGTAAAGATAAAGTTAAAATTAAACTTAACTTTATTGTAGATTTCAAGATGTTTCCTTAATTTAGTGAATTTTATATTTGAAGGATAAGAGTAATTTCAGGATATTTCCTTAATTTAGTGAATTAGTGAATTTGATATTTGAAGAATAAAAATAAGCATAAACAAAATGACCTTGTTCCTATATGTCAATTTCCATAGTATTTCCAAAATATTTCCTGTATGTTAAAGTGCACTTTGGCATACACTCTCCCCGTTGGCGGTGACTAACATGTTCTCAAGGGCTCTATCTCTGTTTTGACTACATTATATGAACTTGAAACCAATAAGGATCCTCACAGTACTAACCAGACAACCTTACACTACAGAGTGAAAGTTTACACATGCATCCCTATCCATTTCAATGGTATCAAAGTGGTTTACATATTGAGTACCAGAGAATCAACACCATATCATCTCTGCCTCCTTCCATAACAAGATCAAACATACCCCTCAGAGAAGCATAAATTCTTCCTTTGCATGTGAAGTCACTGTTGGCATTATGGCACAGGTGTTGTCCTTGATGGCAACTCACTCAGATGACAAATCACAGTTCAGCAGGTTAACAGCACAAAGTTCAGATCAGAATGAAGAAAGAGAGGTATACACAAGTTCACCATTGGTCAAGCCGCGTATACACGCAGGTTCACTATATACAAGTCGCATATACGTACACACGCTCTTTCACATAATGCAAGGTGCATATATCTTGGAAAACTAAGTTTTAGTCCATGGTATTGGTCCAAGGTATCTGGTCCGAGGTATTGACCCAGGTATTGGGTCCAAGGTATTGGTCCTAAGTGGTTTTGGTCCATGGTATTGAGTAAGGCCTAAGACTATAAAAGGAGGGGAAGATCATTAGGCCAAGGCACTCAAGTATTGAATATCTGATGAAGAGCAAGATCTAGTGTACAGGTTATTGGGTTATGGTGCATAGCTGGATCTGAACCAAGGATGAACCTTAGTGCTTAATGAAGGATAAGATCTAATGATGGGTCAAGATCTTATGGCTTGAAGTGAAGTATCTTTATGTGGTTTGATCATTTATCTGAATAACTGCGCATGTTGTAGTCTGTAAATATGATGATCTGGATAGCACTGAAGTTTGGAATTGTTGTAATGTTTAAATCATCATTTACAAATCTATACACAGGTTTACCTTAGAAAAGGTGTGTATACATGCTTGTTCTGCATATCAAAACAGCGTATACATCTTAAATTTGATTTGCAGATCTGTACACAGGTTCACCTTGAGAAAAGCATGTATGCATGCAGGTTCGACACATGGAAGTATCATATACCTTATAAAATATGTTTTAGTTGCTTCTATTTGCTGTTGCAGTGTTCTGGGTTCTGGCTTGGGTTCTGGTTACTATATTCTGGTTATAGCATTCTAAAAGATCATATTGAAGGGTTTTCAAAGTGATTGATTGATTCAGTTGTGGTTGGTGCAAAGGAGATTGGTTGATGCAGATATATTTGATGATTGAATGATGTTATTGATGGATCCAGTCTGAAAATTTATGAAATGTAATCCCTGGAAGAAAAGAGAAGGTTGTAGCCTTTTGTAGGCCGACACCTACGTACTAGTAAACATATCAGCTAGTACAAGAGCTAGGGGGTAGTAGCTCCCTTCCAGAAGAAGCTGGAGAACGAGAGAAGGTTGTAGCCTTCTGCAGGTAGAAGCCTGCATACTGGTATAAGTCTGCACCAGTACAAAAATTGTAAAAAGAAGTTTCTTATTATTAAAAGAAGATAGAGACGATTGCAGCAGGTGGTTTTCACCCACATTGGGTTTCCACCTTATATCTTGTGTTCATGTGTGTGATTGTCTGTTCTGTTTTTACTGCACCTAGTTACTGTTTATGTGGTTCTGATGCACTGATTAAAGATCAACATATGATGAATTAACTGAATCATAAGTTTGCAGGATATACGCTAGTTTCCTTAAACACAGTTGTGTATACACGTGAGTTCCATTAACTGAAGTAGCATATATGAATCTGATTATGGAAATGAAAAATTGTTTGACTTGATAATACTGATTCACCCCCCCCTCTCAGTATTATTTCCAAAAGTCACGTTGAAACCTATTAATTTTCAAGTCGATGATTATGTAATTGAACATGATATTGTAGTAATGGATATAAAGGTAAAAGATTTTAATATACATAGTTTCCAACTTTGACTTTGAAGAAGACATGTGAAAACAAGTGACCATGGTTACAAACTTCAAGTTTGGAGTAGATGAAACCAGAATCATGCACATTAATATAGATGGTGACATGATTTTTTGAAACAGTACCACCATTGATGATGGCAGTCTAATTATATTTTCTTTTTCTAATGCCATACACTATTCATATTAACATTTATATTCAAATGGCCATCCTGATTTTGATTGCACCTTGTGAATTGGCCATTTCAGTAAGTGCATAGCAAAGTTAAGAGGACATTGGGTGTCATAACATGCTCATTCACCTTTATCGATAACAGAACTTGTAAATAAATATTTCAGAACATGGAGGAAAAATTTGAAACCATCGAATTTTCATTAATGAAACATTCATTCAATACTTCAAAGTTGATTAAGGTTTCTAAGGGAAAAATTATTACAAAAACAATTGCAGAGAAAGAATATTCCATGGTTAGTTTTCTTAATCGGAATCCCATGAAATAATGACTTACCAAGATCTCCATTTCTTCTCATCAATGGTTCCAGACTCAACAAACTTTACATCTACCACCCTGAATATTCCTTCTATGAGTGTTCCAGTTTTATCAAACGCTATCACCTTAAGCCTCCCCAGGGCTTCCAGATACCTCCCAGCTTTGATGAGGAGGCATGTTTTAGTAGCATGGGCTAATCCACAAGTTGTGGCCACTGGAGTTGAGATAACCAATGCACATGGGCAAGCAGTCACCAGAACAACTAAGGCTTTGTAAACCCATTTGTGAAATCCAAGCGAGTGGTCAATCAAAGGTGCCAATGTCATCGCTATAGCTGCCACATGATATAAAATGGAATCAGATGTTTTCTAACTCCATGCAGATTGATGAAAGGAATTTCAAAAACATTACTGCATACAGACCTGGAGTGTAATATTTTGCAAATTTTTGAAATAACTCTTCGATGGAGGAGCGTTGACTTTGTGCTTCCTCCACAAGCTTCGCCATCCTTGCCATTGTAGATTCTTCATCCAAAGCCACAGTCTTGATGCTTAAATAACCTACAATTTACACCATCTATGTGTTCAAATTAAAAACACATGATAGGAATTAGACTATGCAAACAGAATATACTGAAACCTTGAACAATTTTTTTACTGATGATACACATCTTTTTGACATGTTTCTAGTGCTATTTGGCAACAAATACTTTGAATTTGTTGGTAATACCATGCTCTAAGATGGTAGTGGCAACAATCTCGGAGATGGTTTTACATGCCTAGGGTCCCTATGAGCCTCCTCACGATCATATGTATGTCCCAAGTCAGCTCCATAATAACGAGATCTGGTATCAATGTAATATAGCCTCATATGCAACACAAACTATGCATATATATACTTAGAAAAATAAAGGGTGACCTGGTCATGGTGGGGGAACTAGCCCCAAGCTCCAATGAATCGATCATACACAAAAGGTGTTTCATCAACATTCTTATAATATTTGAGTGGAATCATACATTTTATGTCTAGCAGGGTGATTCATAGGGACGTTGAACAACACTCCACGAACATCAATATTCTTGTTGGCCTCTTTCACCACCTCCCAAGTATGTGGGTCTCTAACCTCATGCCTCTTAATCCTCTATATGGAATGTATGAGGTGACTCTATGGGCTCGACCTCCAAGTATGTCTCGATCAACCTATCATGATTTTCAACATTAAATAATAACTATGCCTAGTGGGTGAACTGGTGGGGATATTACCCAACTCTCGTGTGATCCATATATGATGGGTCGTAACATCCTCCAATGTGATACTAGCTATAGCATCATCCCACGAAGGAATCAACGTTGCACTGTGTTCCTCAGCTTTGCCTTGTTGAGAGTATGCAAATCATAAATATAATTTAACATATATATATATTTAACAAAATATAAGCATAATAATATATACATTAAATTCAAACACATCATTTGAAGATGATTTAAAAATTAAAGACCATTTCAAGGCATAAACACAGAAAGTTTAAAAAGGATTTCAGAATGCAGGAGGTGTACCTAAAACAGGAGAATGTGATCCTCAACTTTGCCTTGTTGAGAGTATGCAAATCATAAATATAATTTAACATATATATTTAACAAAATATAAGCATAATAATATATACATTAAATTCAAACACATCATTTGAAAATGATTTAAAAATTAAAGACCATTTCAAGGCATAAACACAGAAAGTTTAAAAAGGATTTCAGAATGCAGGAGGTGTACCTAAAACAGGAGAAAATGGTCCATTAAATATATCTATCACATTAAATATAGTTAAATATAGTTAAATATAGTTATGTGTTTTTTTTTTTTTTTTCATGGAAAAATCATAATTTTATTCATTAAAAATGATCAAAATTACATGTTGTAGATGCTGAAGAGCATATGCAATAATAGCAGGTTTTGATTTCTCAGAATCCATAAAAGACTAATATATTCTTTCCTACCTTTCTTTTTTTCCACTTTTCGTCAACCACCAGTGTTGGGAGTGGATGTTACAATAGACATTTGATTCTCATTGGTATTAGCTTGTCCTTCTTTGTCAGAGTTAGATCCTTCTAAACCAAGTAATCGTTTGTTTCCACTAGCTTCTGTTATGTGTTGCTCGTACTGCTGTGGAGTATTGTTGGATCTATCTATTAATGTTGATTTGTGCTATGTGTTATCCTTATGTAGGTTAATATGTACAGTCTGCTCCATATTGTCTGCATTGTTCTTTGTTGTCTCCTCTTCTTCTGTTGTTTCATCTGGATGCTCTATACATTGCCAACCTTTTAGTTTTTTTGATGGTTTCTTATTTCTCTTGGTGTCTTTTTTAGCATGTGGGAAGGTGCTGAGAAGGTGACCTATTTGTTGGTAGCCACGACACCGGAATGTCATATTTTCATAATCTACTGGCTGATTCCACTGTGTATTGTTATGGATCAGAATAATGCTTTCAAGTAATCCTTGGCTAAGATCTACCTCAAAAGATGTTCTGGTGAAGGTGAATATGCCTCTTGAGACTCTTTCTACATCTGTCCTAAGAAATTTTCCTAGTGCATTCCCAATTCCTTCTAATAATTTGAGGTGCTAGAAATGTAGTGGGAGATTGTGTAACCTGAGCCAGATAGGTATTTTAGATACCACCATAGTATTGGCATCAAATCCTAGGAACCAAGGGATCATGAAAAGTCTTGTGTTTCCTTAGAACCATGGTTCCTCATTGAGTGCATATTCCTTGTCTTTAACTGTGTCGAATTTGACAATAAAAAACCCCTCAGAGCATACATGGATATCATAATTTTTAGTCCATGTGGTATAGATACATTGATGTAATGCATCCGATTTGGGCCAAAAACCATTGAATTTGCATATGACAGCCTTAGTATAGAATTCTACACAAAACTCATTTACCTCAAGCAGAAAGATTGTTAAGGCTGGGATCTGTGATTTTTGCTCCGCTATGTAAGGTCTGGTGATGGTGTTGGTTTGGTGTTGGCTTCTCCCTTTCCTTTGATAGCATATTTAAAGGAATCCTTGCCCTTTGAGCTAGATCTAGAGCATCCTCCTCTCAATCTCAGATTTAGAGTGATGGTTGAATCTATGACAATTCCATAGTTCTGGATAGTGTAATTATCCTGCATAATTTTCCCTGCATATAGCAAACTTTGAAAACTTGCAATGATACATGTATGAGCTTGGATTTCATACTTTAGTTCCTTTATCGTCCTCCCCTTCCATATTCGCATGCAAGCAATCCTTCCCTGCAAATTTTGAATGAATATTTGAATCAGATCTCGGTCTGTGGTGGGTAGATCTGGCCTTGAGAGTGCTTGATCTACAGGATCTAATAGATCTGGGCAGTGTCGTTCCATCTCATTTACTTGAAACATCCTTGTTGGGTCGGCATGACCAGACCTCTTAGATTTATATGGATGCCCTACCCCCTTCTTGTCTTCAGCCTGTGAGGAGGGCAGTGGAGTTTACTCAGCGCCAAATATTGAAGAACATAATTACGAATGAAACGAGAACTATTACCACAAAACGGGTACTCGAGCCCAAAAACCCCAAAAAAACATGGAAAAACAACCCAAAATTGACAAGTGTTTATTCGAGGACGATGTTTTTTTTTTAAGGGTAAATTTTCAACATGTTTATTAAATGGAAGTAAAAACCATTATTTTTTTAGAAAAATCGATCAAAAAAACACCCTTAAAAAAATTTGTTTGTTCTGGAATAACAAAAAAAAATCGTGTTACAATTTTGACATTTTTTAACAATGGAGTTAAAGAGAAAATATCTGGACTTTGAAAAACGGTAAAATTCCAACAATTCTCGGACATGATGTTAATGATAAAAATATCATGTCTCGAATCCTGATAATTCCAATTATTTCCATCCATGTTGTTAAAGATAAAATATCTTGACTCTAAAAAACCTTGAAAATATGTTTTTGACCATAGCATTAAATATAAAATATCATAATTCAAAAACACCTTAACATTTTGACAACTTTTCAACCTTGTAATTAAAAACCTTAAGTTAGTAACACATTTCAACCATTAAATTATGGACAAACTATATGACTAAAACAATTTTTAAAAATGAACAAGTAAATGAAAGATTTATTATTCCAAGAGTAATTTTTAGCAATGGAGTTAAAGATAAAATATTCGGACTTTGAAAAACTGTAACATTCCAAGAATTCTCGAACATGATGTTAAAGATAAAATGTCATGTCTCGAACCTTGATAATTCCAACTATTTCCATCCATGTTGTTAAAGATAAAATACATTGACTCTAAAAAACTTTGAAATTGTAATTTTTTCAACCATAGCATTAAAGATAAAATATCATAATTCAGAAACACCTTAACATTTTGACAAATTTTCAACCTTGTAATTAAAAACCTTCACTTTTGTAACACATTTCAACCATGAAATTATGGACAAATTATATGACTAAAACAATTTATAAAAATGAACAAGTAAATGAAAGATTCATTATTCCAAGAGTAATTTTTAGCAATGAAGTTAAAGATACAATATCTTGACTCTAAAAATCCTTGAAATTGTAATTTTTTTCAACAATAGCATTAAAGATAAGATATCATAATTTGGAAACACCTTAGCATTTTGACAAATTTTCAACCTTGTAATTAAACCTTCAGTTTGTAACACATTTGAACCATGAAACTATGGACAAATTATATCACTAAAACAATTTTTAAAAATGAACAAGTAAATGAAAGATTCATTATTCCAAGAGTAATTTTTATTTCAAAGGATAAAACTATAGCTCTTTTCAAATTTTAGCCTAAGACAACTTATCCTATTGTAAGAAAAACCTAAAAATTGTCCATCTTAATGAAGTGTTATTTTTAATGAAGTATTAAAATTTCAACAATTTTAAAACTATCTTATACCAAATGATAACAATAAATAATATCATGACAATATCACTGTATAATTTAAAAAATCAACATTAATTTCTAATATTTATTGACTTTTAATCAAAATATCAACTTTCCCAGAGTGAATATCACATACATTAAAGCATATAATCCAAAAAACATAGTAATGACCCATAACTTCATGTACGATCATATGGAAGTCAAAAATATTTATTTCAAGTTACCATGTATATATCTCTAAAGACATGAATTTCTTTTAATTAAAACATTAAATCCAACAAACATAGAAATGGCTCATAAATTCATGCGAGATCGTGGAAGTCAAAATATTTATTTCAAGTTACCATGCAAACTTTATTTACATAAAATGTCATAGACATTTATTCAAAATCATCCATAGGATCTGGCACACCATCAAAATCTACATCTTCAGATGAATGACTGGATGCAGATGAAGATGACCCATATTCTTCTCTTTCATCAACTAGAGCCCCATCTGAGTCAACATGCATGCCCACCATTTCAGGTTTCCAAAGTCTTCTAGATCTACGACTAGGTTCAGTAGACTGTCATCTCAATATTATTCCTTCTGGTAGCAACTTCTTCAAAATATGTATGGTCTTGAAGCGAAAAGTTCCTTACTTTGTTAAATTGAAGTCATAGACAAGTATGTTAACATCCTCCAATTTGAATAGGTCTGTGCGGTGACGATTTATATTTTTACCCTTTCTTTTTCTCTTTCTGGGAATTTTTTTATCAACTACCATCTCTGACTTATACACACCATTGAATGGGTGGGTGTTATATACCTAGGGGGGATAACATGGGGTACAAAGGGAGGTACCCAAGGGAATAATATAATAATGGAATGGGCCATAGTAATAAATAAGATGATTAACCCATATCATGTAAGGGACCATAAGTAGTTAGTAATAATGTAATGGGCCCATGGTATTAGATAGATGGTATTGAGGGAACCATGGTAATGACCCATGGTATTATATGTATGAGGCCTATAAAGAGGCTAGAGACTCCACATTGAGGGAAGTGAAAGATTATTGTATGAACAAGCATATGGCTTGTGGAATGTTCTCCTTCCTTAAGGAGTGAATGTGTGGTGTTGCCCTACCTTAAGGGTTTGATCAATAAATAATCATTTCATATTATTTCTAGGTTTATTTTCATTATCTTACATTTTCATATCAGATCTATAGTATTTCCGGGTTAGATCTACAACAAGTGGTATCAGAGCACTTTCCTGGGCAAAAAAGTGGAGAATTTTTCTTATGTTTTGCAGGAAATTTTTGGGCTGGCGAGTTTGTAGATTAAATCTGTATGTTTTGGTGCAATATCTGCAAAATCTAATTGCAGATCTGGATTCTTTGTGAAAAAATACCCGATTTCAAAAAAAAAATCGGCAAAATCGGAGTCCGGATGAGGGAGATATCACTGATCTAAAAATCAGTGGTGTTGTAGACAATTTCTTGGGGCAGCGAGTTTGCGGCACAGATCTGGATGTTCTGGTGAAAAATTTGCAAAATATAATTGCAGATCTAGATTCTTTGTGAAAAAATACCCGATTTCAAAAAACAAATCGGCCGAATCGGAGTCCGGATGAGAGAGATATCGCTGATCTAAAAATCAGTGGTGTTGTAGACAATTTTTCGGGCAGCGAGTTTGCGGCGCAGATCTGGATGTTCTGGTGCAAAATTTGCAAAATCTAATTGCAGATCTGGATTCTTTGTGAAAAAATACTTGATTTAAAAAAAAAAAACGGCCGAATCGGAGTCCGGATGAAGGAGATATCGCTGATTTAAAAATCAGTGGTGTTGTAGACAATTTTTGGGGCAGCGAGTTTGCGGCATAGATCTGGACGTCTTGGTGCAAGATCTGCAAAATATAATTGTAGATCTGGATTCTTTGTGAAAAAATACCCGATTTCAAAAAAAAAATCAGTTGAATCGGAGTCCGGATAAGGGAGATATCGCTGATTTAAAATCGACTATTTTTCAACATTTTTTTGTGATGGTGGGACAATTGCAGCGTGGATCGGCAATTCCAATGCCTAGATCGGGATTTCTACCACATGGGAAGATGCAGAATGGTTGTTCCATTTCCAAAAATAACTCATAATAGGGATTCTGAGCAATATTGACGGAATTGTGGCCATTTCAAATTTTCGCCAAGTAAGTGAATTTTTTTTCAAAACCCTCTTCATGGCGGTTCTATGTTTTACAGGAAAAGATAATGGTCCTACTATTGAAGAATACATAGAGAAAACTAAGTCAGTATGGGCAAAAAATTGGAAGGATTCAGTGTGGCTTAATTTCAGAGATGAGGCTCATAAATGGTATTTCTCACTTGACGACAAGCAGTTGTCCAAACTTTCAGATGTAGAATTTGAAAGAGTCCTTTTAGAAAAATGGTCTCAGACTAGAAAAAAGGAGAATGAGACACGTAAGGGGTTATTTTCTACGGGTGTCTCCTTATTGCAGGTTCATGGATTGATTCAGAAGGAGAAAATCATTGTATCTATAAATCCTAGTTGCAAGCATAATTTTATGAATGTTAATTTGGCAAAAAAATTGCAAGTTCCAGCAAAATACATTGAAAACACACAGGTGGATGATGAGGATGTTCAAATGTATAAGGATTTGAAGATTTCTATGGATAAGTATGTGTTGCATGGTGATTTTTATATTTCAGAGATGGATAATATGGATGTTGTTTTGGGATATCCTTGGATGGAATCCGTGGGTACTATCAATATTAATGTGCAGAAGAAATTTCTGAAGCTCTGGTATAAAAAGAAGAAAATTACATTACAGGATATTTCCATCAATAAATAGGTAGAGTCCATTAAGGTTGACGCAGAAGATGTTCCAAGGACTAACATATCAGATGATGAGCCATTGATGACTGACAATCAAACACAAACAGAGGCTGAAGCAGAAAAGGATACAGGTGTTGATACATCAGATGAGGGCTCAGTGGTTGAAGTAATTTTGGAAGATAAGACACCACAGCAGGCACCACAGCAGGGTGAATTAAATAAAAAGACACCGTGGGTTAAAACTTCAACATATCATCACCCACATCACCCCGCAAGAAAACAACCAACAAAATGGCAACCAATTAGCGACAATGACAACAACCCCCGCATGACAGATAGAGAGAAGGAAAGATCCACCTACTACACATCAACACAGAAGAGCTGCCACGGTCAACTTTCATCTCAAGCAAGCGAGGCACCAGCGAGATCGAGGGTTCACCTTTCTCTTGGATGGCTAGATGCACGTGCATGGTACCAGTGGACTACTCTTTTGAGTAGATCTTATTTTTTGTGTTCTTTTCATGTTTCGGGGACGAAACATGTTAAGGGGGTGGAATGTTATATACCTAGGGGGGATAACATGGGGTACAAAGGGAGGTACCCAAGGGAATAATATAATAATGGGATGGGCCATAGTAATAAATAAGGTGGTTAACCCATATCATGTAAGGGACCATAAGTAGTTAGTAATAATGTAATGGGCCCATGGTATTAGATAGATGGTATTGAGGGAACCATGGTAATGACCCATGGTATTATATGTATGAGGCCTATAAAGAGGCTAGAGACTCCACATTGAGGGAAGTGAAAGATTATTGTATGAACAAGCATATGGCTTGTGGAGTGTTCTCCTTCCTTAAGGAGTGAATCTGTGGTGTTTCCCTACCTTAAGGGTTTGATCAATAAAGAATCATTTCATATTATTTCTGGGTTTATTTTCATTATCTTACATTTTCATATCAGATCTATAGTATTTCCGGGTTAGATCTACAACAAGTACTTGTGGCATACTAATGTACCTCAACAGTTGTAATATCTTCATTTTCTTTAATGACTTTTATAACCTTCGCAACCCAAAATGGATAGCCAAGTGGATCTCAATCTGCTAATACTGCTATCATGCAACCCTCCTGCAACACTTCATGTCTCTTGCACGTGTGATAGAAATTTTGGCTTCCTTAGATTAAATATATGTCTCCTTATCTTTCCTTATGACTTTGATTCCTTCCTTCAGTTCTTCGCCTTCTTTTCTTCGCTTGTAGATTGCAAATTGAATTGTTCCTTAGATGCATTCACAATAGGTTAAATCCATTACTATAAATAGTGGTTGGAGGCTGCTCTTTGAGGCCAACGGGAACTATGGGTTGGCCGACTTGGTGGAGGGGACTCATATAACACATTTTGACTCATTTATAAATTGTTTCTTGGGTTTCAAAGCCCAAGAAGGGTCTATAAAATAATGAAAATGACACAAGCCTAGAAGCCTTCAATGGAGGTTTAACCTAGAAATATAAAGCATGGAACCCATGCTAAAAATAAATTTTCTTTTATAATTTTTTTCTTTTTTTTTTTTCTTTTGACAATTCCATTAAATACAATTATGAAGACTGGCACTAGTTATATTTATCAACATGCCATACTCCCAATAGGGAGTGAGTATTGAGCAACATTATTCATCATTAAGGAATCCATAATTCAAGGAATGTGCACATTATTTGAAATCATAATATTTATTTTCATTAAAAATTGACAAATCTAATTAAAAAAAATGAATTATAAACTTAATAATAAATGAATTATGAACAATTCCTCATTTAGATTTCGATTTAACATTATAATATGTTGTAGAAATAAAATAAAAAAATCCAAAATATATTTTTGAATTTGTAAATTGATACATTAACAATTTTAATAAGAATTTTAAATTTTAAAGAAAAAGGTTGAACAAATATTGATATAATTCATTTTACAGGGTTTTTTCTTAAGAAGGTAGAGTATGTATGCCTTTATTGACTCAGCAGTCAAATCTCTGTGCTGAAGTAGGTCCTTTGTCTCACAAACAAGGAAGTTTAATACACCAATTTGATGATAATAATAATTATTATTAGATAATAATAATAATAATTCTTGTTAAGAGCACTTTTACAACATATTATGATATGTAAATATAGCTATTTACTGGATGCTATAAAAAATAATATATAATTATAAATTTAAATAACATTAATTATTTAAATTAAATAGATTAATTGTTTTTTAAACCATTCATGAATTATGGACTATTTTAATTCCCATTAAATTTTAGATAACCAGAAAACTTGATCAAGTATGATAATAATGTGTACCGCAAGATCTCATTCCACTTCCTTGCAATGTTGAAATGACTACCAGCATAAGAAAAAAAAATGTGGCCCTTCTACTTTCATCGGTCCATATATCGCGCGGGCAAGGAAACATGTCAAAATGAAAGTCCATGCCTGCACACATTGTTTGGATGTATCTGCATTTTCAACGTAATCAAATGGAAACTGAACTACAATCAAAATCATTCACGAGATTTTGTATACATATAATAATGTCCACTACACAACTACTGGCAACGTGCTATTTGCAGCTTGTGGCATATAGCGCTTTACACCTACTCCACGGATTTTAGTTGCAGAGAGGAATACTCTAAATTACAAATCTTTTCACTACCAACTATATATGTATATATATATATATATATATATATATATATATATATATATATATATATATATATTTATGGACCCCATTTTGCAGATACACTCTTGCCGACCTGGTACAGGCTCGCACTGTCTCGAGGAAAGATGGGGACGAAGATCATTGAGGTTTGGATTTCACCCATGAGCTGGTTGGTCTGTGCATGGAGCTTGGCATCATTTATTGTTAATCCATGGTGCCACGCTCTTCCTCAAGAGGCTCAGATCCTCCTGCAAATGAAGGGAAGCTTCAAGGATGATCCCCACAATGCATTGGACAACTGGAAATTAGAATCCCCTGATGCGCCTTGCAATTGGAATGGAATCGCCTGTGATAATTCTACAGGTATGGTCATCGAAATCACACTCGAACCCAAATCTCTCGATGGCCCTCTTTACTCCGGTTTGTGTAATTTGCAGAGCTTGAAAAAGCTCCATTTGGGTTTCAATCACTTGTATGGTACTCTGCCACTGTCTCTCATGAATTGCAGTAACCTCGAATCCCTCGACCTCAACACAAATTCTTTGTCCGGTACGTTGCCAGACTTTTCTGGATTGAAGTCCTTGAAGACAATCGACCTCACGACCAACAACTTCACAGGGCAATTCCCTGCTTCTCTGGGAAATTTAGCAGAGCTCAAGTCCCTGAACCTTGCTGAGAATCCTTTCACTCCCGGGAGAATACCCCAAGAACTCAAGACTTTGAAGAAACTCAACACCTTCTATGTGGCCTCCTGCAATTTGATAGGAGAAATCCCCCTTTTCATCTTTAATTTCACAGAGCTGAGCCTCCTGGATCTCTCCAACAACAACCTCAACGGATCCATTCCTAAGGAAATCTCCAACCTGAAGAAGCTCTCTTATCTGGAGCTCTACGACAACGCTCTCAACAGGAGTATTCCTCCAGAATTGGGGGATCTCAGGTCATTGCAGGACTTGGATGCGTCGGACAACAAGCTTACCGGCAGCATTCCACAAGAGCTCGAGAATTTGAAGAATGTAACATATATCCAATTCGATAATAATAGTCTTTGCGGCCAAATTCCTGAAAGCATCGTGGATTTGCCGCTTCTGGAAGGGTTGTCAGTATATCGGAACAATCTTCCAGGACAATTACCGCAGAAGCTCGGCAGTCTGTCTAAATTTAACATGCTGGAAGTGTCGGAAAATCGGCTCAATGGCCCACTGCCTAAAGACATGTGCAGAGGAGGAAACCTGCAGTACTTTCTTGCTCCTGACAATTATTTCACAGGAGAATTGCCTCTCTCATACGGAGCCTGCAAAAGCTTGGTACGTTTCAGAGTCAATAACAATAATCTCAGCGGCAGAGTGCCCAGTGGAATCTGGGGTCTGCCCAATGTCAATATTATTGATCTGAGTTTCAACAATTTTGTGGGCGCAATCAGTGCCGAGATCGGGAATGCAAAGAATTTATCCCCATGGGCCATTTACAACAACCGATTCTCTGGCAACTTGGTGCCGGAGATTGGCATGGCGGTACAATTGGGTGGTCAGAATTGAAGCTAATAACAATCAGTTTACAGGTCCATTGCCAAAGGAAATCGAGAGGTTGAGTCAGTTGAATGCTCTGTATTTGCAGGAAAATATGCTGGAAGGATCCATTCCGATGAAATCGGCTCCTGTAAATCTCTAAGTGTCATAAATCTTGCGAGAAATCGTCTGGACGGAAACATTCCAAACAATTTGGGATCAATTGAAGCTTTGAATTCTTTAAATCATTCAAGTAATGAACTCTCCGGATCAATTCCCAGCAGTTTTAGCGAATCGACTTTCAGCTCTATTGATTTCTCCAACAATCAGTGAAGCGGCCAGCCACCTCCGCCCGCCCGGGCCCCCGCCAGCCGCCAAAGAGCGGCCCGAAAAACAATTTATTTATTTATTTTTAATTTATTTGATAAAAAATTTATGTTAATAAAAAAATTAAAAAAAAAAAAAAAAAATTTAATTATTTATGTTTTCTTTTAAATTTATATAATATGTTTTAAAAATAAAAATTAAAGTAGTGATGGTGATGATGATGATGATGATGATGATGATTATGATGATGATGGTCTATCGGACCTAAAGAAACAAATTATCTATTTTGATTTAAGATTTTATTCCTATGCTCAAAAAGCTTGGAGAGAAGCCTCCCGAGCTCACTATAATTTTGACATTGTAAAAGGCTAGGAAGGTCAGTATTGTAACAAAGATTGTGAAACTGAGATCTAATGTGGTTATACGCGGGGCACTCTAAGAGGAAGTGGTTTTCATCCTCGATGTTCCTATTCTTACATATATGGCAGATCCTTTCTGTCCATAGCGTTTTAGGAACTGCCCAACGACTTGTTTCACTATGGAGCTCATAAAAATTCGTTCTAATCTTTGCTATATTAATTTTCTTCTTTGAGCTAGTTAAAATAGAGAGATACTTTTGATCTTCTAGGGTGGGGTTGATGACCTTCTTATAATAACTTAATTTTCTTTTAGCCGCTAAGTCTTTCTCACACCACATTTTTTCTTTGAACTTAGAAGTAACAATATCTTTAATGTTATTTATGTTTTGCAATGCATCATTTTTGTTGATCTCCCAATAGTTTAACCAGGCCCTTGTGTCTTTATGCCACCCTCGATTGAGCCTTAGGTGGTTTTGGCTAGAATTTAAAGCTAGCTTAGGAAGTCTATGATCGTTTATGTTACTGATTTTGTGCTTGTACAACAGAAACCTAAGCATAGCTAGGCTCTCAATAGGGGAAAGACCTGCTTCTATAAGGAGAATAGGATAGGGTGTATTACTTTTAATTTTCAGGTTATAAGTTATAAAACGCTTCTGGATTTGCTCAATCTTTCTCCATGATTCTCTGGAGATGCTGCAACCCCAAACCTCACAGCCATATAAGATAACAGGAGTGACTAAAGTTTCAAAGAGGAACTTCTTTTTATCCCACATTACAAGGTTTGCAATTTTACAATTATTTTCAAGACCATAGTAAGCTTTCCACCCCCCATTAATCCTTTTCTCAATGCTATGGTTCCAGTTGAGCTTGTGATGAATATCAATTCCTAGGTACTTGTAAGAATACACTTCCTCCAAGTTATTATTGTCGTACATAAAATTAGCGTAAGTGTCCTTCTTGGATTTGATAATCATAACTTTTGTTTTGTCAGTGTTAACAGTCATACCCATGGTAGAGCAGAAATCCTTAAGAAGCCTGAGTTGCTTATTAAGATCAGATGGGCACCTTGCCAAAAGAACAATATCATCAGCATAAAGAAGAAGGATGACGACTATCCTAGCTAAGATCGTGCCATCACATCCTGCTTCCTCTAAATAGCCTTCGAGCTTATCGATGTAAATGCCAAATAGGGTAGGGGAGAGGGGGCAACCTTGTTTAACTCCGATGTTACACTTAATATCTTTCGACCACCCTTCATTGCTCTTTAGCTTGGTAATTACATTCTCGTATAACCTTATAGCGGCAGCTCTCAACTCGAGAGGAACCTTTAGCTCTTCTAATCTATTCCAAAGGTTGGATCTAGGAACCGTATCGAAAGCCTTTCTAAAGTCCACAAAGCAACAAAATAAATTGGATTTATCATTACGACATTCCTCCGCAATGATTCTAAGTGTAACAAGGTGGTCTGTTGTTGAGTGATGCCTTATGAAACCTGCTTGGCCTTTAGCCCGCTTGCCTTCACTTTCAAGCCATATGCTTAACGTTTTTTCCAAAATACTACCATATAACTTGGCTAAGAGAGGGCTGATCATAATTGTTCGATAATTAGAGGGGTTATTTGTATCCCCACTTTTAAAAATAGGGATAATGAGGCTCTCAGTCCAAGGTTTAGGGAACCCTTGCTTGACTGCTTGATTGAAAAGCTTGTGGATGTGGGGGATGAGGACAGGACCTCCAATTTTTAAGATTTCCGCTTGGTAACCTTCAATGTCCTTAGCTTTCCCATTAGCGAGGCGATTAACCCCAAACTTAATGTCTTCTAAAGAGAAAACTTCTTTCGTTGTGAGAAGGGTTTCCAAATTATCCATGACATTTGGAGATTCATAAAGCTTTTTAAGATAGGAATTCCAATCGCAAAGAGCAATTTTATTATTATCCTTAGTCTTCCTAGTTAGAATCTGCCTCCAAAATTTCTTAGGAGCTACCTTAGAGAGGTGTAAGAGATTCTCCTGTCTTTGACGAATGTACTGCCTCTTTTTCCTTTTAGTTAGGGCTTTGTATATTTTTATCTTGTCCATTTTAAGAGATTCATCAACAACTTCCTTAATTGCTCTCCTTGCACTTTTACAATCTTTGTCATACCATGGATTGGTTTTGCTATTTCTTTTATTATTTGAAACTTCAATTGAGAACTTGTTAATAGAATATGAGAGGGTTGTAGTAAAATTATGATAGAGGTCTTCTATGTTGTCTATATTAGATAAAGGAAGCAAATTAGTTTTTAATTCATTTAGAAAGAGATCATTTTTATTTCTATCAAATATTAAGTTCTTTTGGCTATAAGTATTATTTTCTATGGGAACTCTATGCATGACAAAATTGAGAGTTATAAGTAAAGGTCTATGATCAGAGTCAGGTTCATGGTCGTTTAAGATGTCAAAATTTATTATTTCATTGTATAATGGGAGATCAGAAATGACATAGTCTACCACGCTACTACCAAGCCCATGGATGCAGGTAATCTTGCTAGAATTGGGCCACTTCTTTAGACCGTTGCAAATTATGAGATCCTGAGCACTTGACTAGCTCCGACCCAAACAAATTTTCCCCGAGATCTTCAGAGTTCCTTTTGTACCTACTAGCCAGAGTAGGGTCTTCATCTAACCAAAGAGGATTAGGGTTGGAATGATTGCTTAGAATAATAGCTTGGTTGTTTGAAGTTCGAGCATTAAAGTCACCTATTAAAAGGATATTACCGTCATTCCTTAGGCTAGAAATATCATTCTCTAAACCATTGTAAGGGTTAGTTTTATCTAGATTCTTCTTCTTATAGAAGTTAGAATTAATGGGGGGAAAATAACATATTGCTATGTAGGACTTTTTATTATTAATGTCTTTGATCTCTATCCAACTATATTGGTTGTGAGGGTCGTTTTTATAAATCCTAACATGGGGGGAGATGTTCTTCTTAATGTAACAAGCTATTCCCCCAATGCCTCTACGGTAGGATCGCTTGTTCCAGGTAGACCATAGCGTAAAGCCATCTATGTTAGGGACCTTAGATTCTTCGTTCTCCCAAGTTTCAACAAGCAAAATAATATCAACATCATTTGAAATCCAACTTAGCTTGGGACCTTTGTTCCATAGGAAGCCCCGACAATTCCAAGAAAGGATCCGGAGCATGTTTAATTGCTATTGATTACTATCTTTTTGGTTTCTATCTCGAATAAAGGCTTTTCTATTTCTGATTATTGCCCATTTTCCTTCCTTTCTAGCTTGTTTTACCTTTTGAACCTCCTTTCTTAATTCTGCTTGGTCTTCTGGAATGAGATCTTCATTTATGAATATTCCCGTTCCTTTTAGACTTGAGGTTTTACTAAGTATGTCGTGCTTATGATCAGTGGAGCTCACCTTTATGCGGATTAGTCTTCCTTTATTCTCGGTTAATTTCCCCAAGCTTGTTGCTTCTGTGAAACACAATGTTTCAATTTGTAATCTATTATGTAGTTCTGTCTGGGCTAAGGCTAAAGTATCATCATCTACTTCCTCTTTTAAACCGAATATTATAAGGTTTAAGGCCCTTTTGTTACGTTCGTGGTCTAATTTTATTAATTTTTTCATTTCATCTTTAATTGGTTTGATATCTAACTTATCTACCACATTATTTAGGGTGAGGCGGCTATTAACTTTTTCTTCTAGTTCTTTAATCATGTCTTTCATTTTAAGACTCTCTAAAGTATCAACATCTCCTTGCTGGGATGGTTGGTTAGTATCTTGGTTATGTTTTTCTATAACTTGCAGTCTAGTCTCCATTGCCTCCATTTTATTCTCTAGTAGTTCTATTTTATTTTCTATTTGTTTTTGGATCGTGTCTTCAAGAGATGCAAATTTATTTTCCAGCATGGCTTTTAACTCTTTTTGTAGCTTGGCTTCTCTTTCTTCTCTACGTTTCTCTAAAGACTCTATATACTCATAAAGGCCTTGTAGAGTAACTGTGCTAGGTCTCCCCTTGGTAATCTTTGGTAACTGTGGTGAAATATTCATACTTGAAATTATATGAGCAAATATGTATTAGAAAAAGAAAAAGATAAGGAATGTATGCACCTGATATCAGAAAACTTGACTGCAGATTGCCCGTCTGCCCTTGGTAATCTTTGGTAACTGACTGCAGATCGTCCGTGCCCACCGCAACCCGCAGACTCTTTCACCGAGCCTCAGAACACTTTCACCGAAGAATATATAGAGTACGTTTTTAACTCTTTCACCGAGCCTCAGAACTCTTTCACCGAAGAATATATGCGAAGAATATATAGAGTAAGAATATATGCCAAGAATATATAGAGTATGTTTTTAACTTTTTCACCGAGCCTCAGAACACTTTCACCGAAGAATATATGCGAAGAATATATAGAGTAAGAATATATAGAGTATGTTTTTAACTCTTTCACCGAGCCTCAGAACACTTTCACCGAAGAATATATAGAGTACGTGTTTAACTTTTTCACCGAGCCTCAGAACACTTTCACCGAAGAATATATGCGAAGAATATATAGAGTAAGAATATATGCCAAGAATATATAGAGTATGTTTTTAACTCTTTCACCGAGCCTCAGAACTCTTTCACCGAAGTATATATAGAGTACATGTTTAACTTTTTCACCGAGCCTCAGAACACTTTCACCGAAGAATATATGCGAAGAATATATAGAGTAAGAAAATATGCCAAGAATATATAGAGTATGTTTTTAACTCTTTCACTGAGCCTCAGAACTCTTTCACCGAAGTATATATAGAGTACGTGTTTGACTTTTTCACCGAGCCTCAGAACACTTACACCGAAGAATATATGCGAAGAATATATAGAGTAAGAATATATGCCAAGAATATATAGAGTATATATATATATATACTTTTAAAATTAATATATTACGTTAAAAAAATTAAATTGAAATTTATTTTTGTTTTTAATTAATAATGATGGTTAACGTCCATTGAGACCAAATATTGGTCTATTAAAGAAACAAATTATTTATTTTGATTTAAGATTTTATTCCTATTCTCAAAAGAAATTCATTTTTTTTAATTAATATAATATGTTTGAAAAATAATTGAAATTTTAATAAATTTGTAATTATAAAATTATTATATAATTTTAAAATAATTTAATTAACCAATTTTAAAATAATAAAAAAAACATTTATATATAAACTTTTTAATACAATTTTATTAATACATTTAAATTTAAATATATAAAAAAAAATTATATATAATTTGTTAATTTTTAATAATTTAAAATTTCATATATATGTTGAATTTAATAATTTAAAATTTAATATATAATTTGTTGAATTGAGGCTTCTGTGATCCATATCGGTTTATGAGAGATTTTTCGGCATAAATCACAAGATCTATTATTTGTCGACGCGTTTCGAACCAGCCAATGTGGTTCATCGTCAGGACAAGTTGAAGAACCAGACAAGTTGAAGAACCAGATCAGCTTTGCATGTTAAATAGCATGAGCAGAGTCTCCAACGGCTAGCTAGGCCAACGGCTAGAAAGAAATAGGGTCCTAACCTCGAAAAAGGATGAATAAATAAAATAGTTTAATATGAAGTTAGTTGAAATATGGGACCAAATAAATAATATAATTTAATTTAATTGGTTGTTGTTAACAATTAAATAGAAACTAAAAAACAAATAAATAAATAAATAAAATATAAATATAAATAAAAATAAATAAATTAATTAAATATATATATATATTAATAATAATAATAATACTAAATAAATAAAATAAAATAAAAATAAAAATAAACAAATAAATATAATTAAATCCTGGAAACAAAATAAAAATATATATAGAAAAACAAACAAATAAATAAATATTAATTTAAATGAATTATTATTAATAATATTACTATTATAATTTATTTAATAGTAAATAACTAAATATTAGGTTAAAAAATAATAACCTAATATTATTTACTATTAAATAAATTATAATAGTAATATTATTAATAATAATTCACTTAAATTATTATTTATTTATTTATTTTATTATTATTATTATTATTTATTTATTTGTTTGTTTGTTTTTTTTCTATATATATTTTTATTTTGTTTCCAGGATTTTATTATATTTATTTGTTTATTTTTATTTTTATTTTATTTTATTTATTTATTTTATTTTATTTATTTATTTTTATTATATATATATATATATATATATATTAATTTATTTGTTTTTGTTTTTGTTTTTGTTTTTATTTTTACTTTTACTTTTATTTTTATTTTTATTTTATTTTATTTTATTTATTTATTTATTTATTTGATTTTTTTAGTTTCTGTTTAATTGTTAACCCTTTTTCAACAACCAATTATATTATATTATATTATTTATTTATTTGGTCCCATATTTCAACTAACTTCATATTAAACTATTTTATTTATTCATCCTTTTTCGAGGTTAGGACCCTATTCCTTTCTAGCCGTTGGAGACTTTGCTCATGCTATTTAACATGCAAAGCTAGATCTTGTTCTTCAACTTGTCCTGACGATGGTTGGTTCGAAACGCGTCGACAAATGATAGATCTTGTGATTTATGCCGAAAAATATCTCATATAATTTGTTTTTATTTTTATTTTTTATATATATAAAATTTGTTAATTTAATATTTGAAAATTTAATATATAATATATAATATTTTTTATTTTTTATTTTTTTATTTCATTTTATTTTTTTATATATATGGTTTTTTATTTTAATAATTTAAAATTTAGTATGTAATTATATTTTTATAAAAATGTAGATATAAATCATATAAGATTGTTTTTTTTTTTAATTTATATTTAATAATTTTATTTTTTTATTTTTTTTTTTTTTCCTTAATTTATATTTAATAATTTATTTTTTTAATTTCAAAAATATATAAATAAATTTTTGTATATAATAATTTTTTTATAAATGTGTAGATATAAATTTTATAATTTTTTTTTTTAAATTACATATAATTTAACTTATTTTTATATTTAAATAACAATTATAGTGTGAAATTTTTAATTTTATTCTTTTTAATTTTTAAGTAATATATATGGTTTTTTATTAGCTAACTTATATATATATATATATATATGATGATGATGATGGTGGTGGTGGTGGTGGTGGTGGTGGTGAACGTTTGCTGAGACTAAACATTGGTCTATCGGACCTAAAGAAACAAATTATTTATTTTGATTTAAAATTTTATTCCTATGCTCAAAAAGCTTGGAGAGAAGCCTCCCGAGCTCACTATAATTTTGACATTGTAAAAGGCTAGGAAGGTCAGTATTGTAACAAAGAATGTGAAACTAAGATCTAATGTGGTTGTACGCGGGGCACTCTAAGAGGAAGTGGTTTTCATCCTCGATGTTCCTATTCTCACATATATGGTAGATCCTTTCCATCCATGGCATCTTAGGAACTGCCCAATGACCTGGTTCACTATGGAAGATGGCATCAAGGAAGGTCTCTGTGAATATGTCTGGAATAAAGGCAACAATTCCATTATCTAAAGTTGCAGGTGGACATGTTTTGAAGACTGTCGAACATACCAGAAGTAAAAGTCGGTCAACTAACCCATCAAGTGCACCAAAGATTGTTTCTGAATGGATGGATTCACACAGAGTTTACATGACATATTCAAGATGTTGAATATGATGATACTACACATCTCTATCTATATTGTGGTATGATTTATTTGGGTGAACCGTATGAGGTGATAGGCAGAGTATGATACATATGTTTGGTGCCGAATTCAAACATTGTTTATGTTCTTACAAAATTGCCCAAATCACATGAAAATGTTAGATATAGTCTCGGAAAGTACAAGTATGAAACAAATCAAGAATCTACACCATTGTGTGAAGAATTCTCATCCAACATTTCAAATAATATTGTAAGTATGCTTATTTATATTTATGTGTAATGTATTATTGTAATGATCATTAAATTGTTTATAAATGATTGATCATTGACATATTTTATTTTCTTTGATAGGATTTTGCTGAAAGTCTTTCAATGATGCTAGAGGGTATTTTATTATATGGAACCAAATATTATGAAGGTCATTAGCAATTTCCATATAGAGTCAGAACAAGAAAAGAGAATGAGGCAAAGATCAACAATCCATAACACTATAATGGTACATGCAGGGGATCAACAAAGAATCCATAGGGTGGGTCAATCTAACAAAGGTAAACATGTTTCTTTTGAAGATGTGGTAGTTGTAGTGTTGAAATATGGCAACAAGAATATTTCCAATTTAATTTGTCCGTGAATTAAAATCGAATTAGTCTTAACAGCTACTTCGAAATAATTAATTAATTAATTTTAAATTAATTAGTTGAAGAAATTCAAGTTAGAAGTATTTCTGAAGTCATGCAAGAGTTATCACTTAAATTAAGGAGATAAGATTGAGTTATATTTGAGTTGTAATTAGTTAACTCAGTTTACTGAGTTAAGTCCAGTTAAATTAGTTCCAAACTGTTTGAGGAACTAATAGTAAGTTAACAGTCAGTTGATGCATTAATGCACTCAACTAGTGCTACTCCAGTTAACTGAAGATTCTCTCATAAGAAACTCATGCATGTCTATTCTGAGAAAGACCCAGTTGAGATTAGTGTTCAAGGATAGGGTACTACCAATTGCATGTGTTTTCTCATGGAGAAAACTCTTGCATGCATTCAAGGATTCATCCTTGAGGATTGCGCAGTTTTGGAGGATTGGTTTTCCACTTGGTAAAGGCAAATCATCCACAAGGAACAACGCAAGGAAATAGGAGCTTGGAGGGCAGAGAGGAAGGCTGGAGAGAAGCCAAGATTGCCTATGAGCATCTGTGAAGATTGTACTGAGAGCTGGCTAGCTGTGAGAGCTAAGGTTTTGTATAATTCCTATGTATTTCCGCCATGTATGATAATACAATAGTGTGGAGTTTTCTCTAAGGATTCCCCCAAAGTATTTTCATATGTATTGTGCCATTGATTCTTATTCTTCTGGTTATATTGTTCAACTCAATATTTAAGCTTCTGCAAATTGATAGTAGAAGTAGGTCATAGTATTCTGCTTTGATTTATATTGCATTATCAGGTTAAACTATCACAGATTTTCTACATGGTATCAGAGCTATGAATAGTATACTGAGAAGAGAATTTGAAGTTTGAAGTTCAGGGTTGCAGGTGCAAATCGAATTCATATCATACTTCAATGTTGGCCAATGGTGTTCTATGGCTTGAGACTCAAGTATGTCTTAGAAGGTAGCTCGAATTACATAGCATGGAAAGATAGAATGGAGGTTGTATTAGAAGACAATGGCTTGAAGGAATTCATTGATCAAGAAATCTCAAAGCTAGCTTCAACTAATGCACAAGAGTTGGCTGAGTGGAAGAAATGTGTGGTGAAGGCGAGACGGATCATCCTTGAGGGAGTTCGAGACCATATTGTCTTGAGTCTCCATGGGAAGGATACTCCATTTTCAATGTGGAAGACATTGAAGGACCTTTACCAGAACAGCAGCGACCAGAGAAAATTGGCGCTCAAGGATAAGCTTCGAAGAATCAAGATGGAGAAGGGCGATACTATTTCGACATATCTGAACAAGTTCACCAACTGCAGAGATGAGCTTGGTAGTGTGGGAATAACTACTGCCGATGATGATATGGTGAGCCTCGCTCTCCTTGGCCTTCCAAAGAGTTGGAATAGCTACTAGGACTCTGTGAATTAAAGGGAGAAACTGCCAGATTGGGAACGAATGTGGTCGGATTTTATGCAAGAGATCAGGAGGAGACACGAGATGGTTCTTCATCCAACAATGACGATGAAGAAAATTTGGCCTTAGCAAGTAAGGCAAGGAAAAAGAAGGGGAAGGCTTCCCATTTCAAATCAAATTCTTCTCATGGAGGGAAGAAGGGTGACATGTCTAAAGTAAAATGCTTTAATTGTCACAAGATGGGACATTATGCGACTAATTGTCCATCGAATAAGTCCAATAAGGGATCCTCGGAAGGATCGAAAGGTGAGGCATTGGCCTCTCAGTTCGAAATGGACTTTACCCTCATCGCATGCATGGTGTCATCGATGATGGGTTGTGTCTGGTATCTTGATAGTGGAGCCTCATTCCACATGACCAGTGATAAAAATTTATTCAGTGCCAAGTTGGAGGAGAAAGACCTCAAGATGGGCATAGAGATGGGTGACAACGGAAGGTATAGTGTTTCAGGAGTGGGCACGGTTGCCTTTCAAAGGGAGCATGTAGCTCCTCTCACCTTGACAGATGTGATGTATGTTCCTGGACTGAAGAAGAACTTGGTATAGGTCGCGATGTTGGAGGAAAAAGGCTATGATGTTGTCTTCAATAAAGGAAAGGCGTTCTTAACACACATAGCCATGGGTCAGACCAAGAGGATATGGATTCGGGTGAAGAATCTCTATAAACTAGAGGTAGATGATTGTGCAGCATTGAGTGCGAAAGCAGAATTGGTGCAAAGCCAAGACATTGGCGAGTTGTGGCATAGGCGGTTGGGCCATTTGCATCATGGGTCTTTGAAGATAATGCAACAGATATCTACAGGACTTGCCAAAGGTAAACTTGAGCAAGTTGACACATGCAAATGTCGTACCTTGGGAAAGTACACCAAGTCTTCCTTTCATGATCGAGACAATCGAGCAGAGGCTATCTTAGAGCGAGTTCATACTGATGTGTGTGGACCATTCTCGACAACATCCACAGCAAAGCAAAGGTATTATGTGATTTTCATTGATTACTATTCTCGTAAATGTTGGATTTATTTCATGCAAAAGAAGGGCCAAACTTTCACAAAGTTTTGTGAGTTCAAAGCTTTGGTCGAGAAAGAGTCAGGGAAGAAGATCAAGGCCTTGAGAAGCGAAAACGGTGGAGAATATGTCTCTTAAGAGTTTAAGGAATTTTGTGCAGCGGAAAGAATTAAACGAGAGTTGACGACACCTCATAACCCACAACAGAATGGGGTGGCTGAGAGGAAGAACAAAACTATTGTAGGGGTAGCACGGGCAATGTTGCATGACCAAGGCCTACCACTTCACTTGTGGGCTGAGGCATGCAACATAGCAGTCTATTTGCAAAATAGAAGCCCACATCACATACTTGGGATGAAGACACCAGAGGAAGCTTTCTCCGGTAAGAGACCATATGTGGGTCACTTCAGGATCTTTGGCTCATCGGTATATTGCCATGTGACAAAGGATGCATGGAAGAAGCTTGAGCTGACAACAGAGTTGGGGATATTTGCGGGGTACACTGACACACCTCACAACTATCGGGTGTACTTGCCTACCAGTCGGAGGAAAGTGGTTTGCAGATATCTCAAGTTTGATGAGCAGAAGGCCATGCAAGTTTCCCTTGAGTGGGAGCTCCAACTGCAGGTTGTGGAGGAACTATTGGTTCTAGAGGAGGAGCCTCAAACTGATGTGGAGCAGCCGCATGCAGAGGTTCCAGGAGTGGAGACATCCACTCAAGCAGAGTCTTCCAGAGATGGACGGAAGCGCACAAGAGAAGTTGATAGATTTTTGGAGGATGCGAGAGAGAATGTGGGAGCACCATCTTCTCAGCGCAGATAGAGGAGGTCACTTGAGAGGTACACTGGATACATGGCCCTTGTTGGGGAATGTGTTGATACTGAGCCATCTTCCTTTGAGGAAGCAGTGCAGCAGCTGATTTGGATTGATGCTATGGTGGAGGAGTATGACTCCATAGTTCGTAACAGTGTTTGGGACGTGTTTTAGAGACCAGAGAACAAGTCAATTGTGAGTTCCCTTTGGCTTTACAAGGTAAAGCAAACTGCTGATGGTAGTGTGGAGAAGCATAAGGCAAGATTTGTTGCCGTGGATTTTCACAGGTTGAGGGGATTGACTATGATGAGACTTTTGCTCCTGTCGCAAGGTACTCATCTATCAAATCTATGTTGGCACTATCAGCACAGATGGGTTGGAAGATCCATCAGATGGATGTGAAGACTGCATTCCTCAATGGCCAGATTGAGGAAGAGGTGTACATAGAGTAGCTAGAAGGTTTTGAGACCTTCGATCGTGAGTCGCATGTGTGCCGACTCAAGAGAGCGTTGTACAGGCTGAAGCAAGCACCTTGTGCTTGGTACACCAGGATAGACAACTACTTCACCAGGTTGGGCTTCACAAAGAGTGAAGCGGATGCGAACCTGTACCACATCATGGTGAAAGGTAAGTTGTTGATCATCGTACTTTATGTTGATGATCTCATATTGACTGGTGATGATCAATTAATCGTGTCTTGTAAGGAGGACCTTGCAATAGAATTCGAGATGAAAGACATGGGTCTCATGCATTACTTCCTTGGCATGGAACTATGGCAGAACGATGGGGGGTTGTTTGTGTCTTAGGGAAAGTATGCCAATGAGATACTCAGGAGATTCCACATGGAGAAGTGCAAGCCCATGCAGACTCCTCTAGTAGGTAATTGGAGGAAGGAGGTTGCTACTTCAAGATAAGTGGTAGAGGCTACTGTGTACAGGCAGCTTGTGGGTTCACTGATGTACTTAGTGAACACACGACTAGATTTGTGCTATGCGGTGAACCAACTGAGTCAAGCGATGGTTCAATCTACCAAGATGTTTTGGAAGGCAGAAAAGCGTGTATTGAGATACCTCAGAGGCACATCTTAGTATGGATTATGGTACAGACAGACAGAGGGAGTGAAGCTACAGGGCTTCACTGATGCAGATTGGGCAAGGAGTCCATTAGATTGGAAGAGCACATCAGGAAGGATTTTCAACCTTCGGTCAGTGGAAATTTCTTGGTACAGCAGGAAACAAAGGTCGGTTGCACTCTGCTCGATAAAGGAAAAATACATGGCTGCAAGTCAGGCAGCATGTGAGGCCATCTGGATGCGGAAAATCATAGTTGGTTTGTTTGATCAGAGGATGGATCCAACTGTGATCTATTGTGATAATTAGAGTTGTATCAAACTCTCTGAGAATCCATTATTTCATGATAGGTCCAAGAACATCAACATCTGGTATCATCGTCTCAGAGACTATGTAGCGAGGAGGATCATGTTGCTGCAGTATATTTCCACAGAGGAGCAAGATTCTAACATTTTAACAAAGGCATTGTCAAAGTGTAAATTCGAGTTCCATAGAGACATGATCAGGGTGGAAGATATTCCCTTTCTTGTTGAGAGGGAGTGTTGAAATATGGCAACAAGAATATTCCTATTTAATTTGTCCTTGAATTAAATTGTGAATTTAAATCAAATTTAGTCTTAACAGCTACTTGAAATAATTAATTAATTAATTTTAAATTAATTAGTTGGATAAATTCAAGTTAGAAGTCTTTCTGAAGTCATGCAAGAGTTATCCCTTAAATTAAGGAAATAAGATTGAGTTATATTTGAGTTGTAATTAGTTAACTCAGTTTACTAAGTTAAGTCCAGTTAAATTAGTTCCAAACTGTTTGAGGAACTAATAGTGAGTTAACAGTCAGTTGATGCATTAATGCACTCAAATAGTGCTACTCCAGTTAACTGAAGATTCCCTCATCAAAAACTCATGCATGTCTATTCTGAGAAAGACCTAGTTGAGATTAATGTTCAAGGATAGTGTACTATCAGTTGCATGTGTTTTATCATGGAGAAAACTCATGCATGCAGTCAAGGATTCATCCTTGAGGATTGCGCAGTTTTGGAGGATTGGTTTTCCACTTGGTAAAGGAAAATCATCCATAAGGAACAGCGCAAGGAAATAGGAGCTTGGAGGGTAGAGAGGAAGGTTGGAGAGAAGCCAAGATTACCTGTGAGCATTTGTGAGGATTGTACTGAGAGCTGGCTAGCTGTGAGAGCTAAGGCTTTGTATAATTCCTATGTATTTCCACCATGTATGATAATACAATAGTGTGGGGTTTTCTTTGAGGATTTCCCCAAAGTATTTTCATGTGTATTGTGACATTGATTCTTCTTCTTCTGGTTATATTGTTCAGCTCGATTTTTAAGCTTCCGCAAATTGATAGTAGAAGTAGGTTATAGTATTCTGCTTTGATTTATATTGCATTATCGGGTTAACCTATCACAAATTTTCTACATGTAGCTCACGCTGAAGCTCAAAAATATGTTTCCTTTAGTGAGGAGGAGGTTAGAACTATTGTTGAAAAGGAGAAAATAGATAAAATAATGAAAAGAAAAATGCCCATGGATGTCGCTCTTCCACTTGATGATGAGGAGATTATTTCTGTAGAAAAATAAATGTCAACTAGGAAAAAGAAGAAATAAAAAATTGGCGAATCTATTAAAATCATAAGCAACAGTGAAGAACAAAGTGAAAGTTCTAAAGGCAATAAGAAATCATAACTCCAGGTGCTGATTTAGAGGATGGCATTATGAAAACAAAACAAAATGCCATTCAGAATCACACGAGGAAGAATAAAGTAATTAATGGTGACAAAATATTTGAGCTTAATGTCACCCAATTCTATAGGTCAGATGTCCCAATATCAAATTAGAAAGGCACATCACCTACATGTCCATAATTTGAAAACATTGTTCAGGTACAATCCATATGCACATGTGGTGCCTTATGTGATTCTTGTTGATCCAAATCAAGTTCCCAATAAGGAGGCATTTGATAGGACATGATGTTTTGACTACAAATATTATGTAATTGGAGGGAACCATTCAGCAGAGGCCAAAAGACAATTGCTCGAGGAATATCCTGGAAACTATCTTTTTGAAACAGTGAAATACATCATTTATGGTGGTTTAATAGAAACAGAGGTAAAGTTATTGGTATGGAATCATAATGCAGATAATGAGTATAGAATGTGTTATCACTCAGGTTGTCCCTTGGCTCCTTAAGGGATACGGCCGAGGTAACCACAAACCAATCTTTGGACTGCATGTCCTAGCCTACCTGCAGTCGGAGAGGGCTCTCCCTTTAAAATTTAGCTTTGTTTTGGGTTGATTTTAGGCTAGTTATGGTGTACATGGGTTTTGTTTTGATTTTGGTGGGAAGGAGGATGTTTTCAAGCAGAGTTGGGATGCATAGTGGGAGAAGTTTAGACCATTGGGCATGGAGTCAAGGATTAAGGCTGCTGATGCGTTTTCTTGGTCACAAGAGGAATTACAGAGAATAATAGTTTAAACAAGGAACAATATCAAAGTTGGAATAAGGATGAAATGGATGTCAGGAAATGAAAGATAGCTAAGCAGCTTTCATTATGCTAATAGAGGGAAGGCGAGTGCACATTATATAGGAGCAATCAATGATTCCTAAATAACAGTCATATATGAAAGAACTAGTGCAAATATGATCAAAGAAGTATTCATATTTAGGACTAATTCAGAGGAAAACATGGAGAAATAACATGAATTGAGAATAGAGTACAAATAAGCAATATCTAAACTATTCTTTCTTCCTGCAATTTAGATCATGACATACAGATGATATAGCATACATAGAAACTGAAAACAGGGGAGAAAGACTTATTGTTCCATGAAGAGAGCATTGGAATTCTGTAATCTACTCTTCGGCCATCAAATCCACATCAAACAGTCCATAAGCCAACATTCCAGCAATCTATGTTCATTAAATCTCTCGAAGTATACAACGCAAGTCCAGAAAGAGGATTATCAATCAACCAACCCTTTAAACATTGAATTAGGGTGGTTTATATAGGGAAAATATCCCAAAATATCTATTACAGCAGATCTTAAACAGATCTGCGGGAAATGAGTGCTTTTTAATCTAAGTTATCCTGAAATAAATGCATAATGATCTATCTAAGTGCTGCACTGGGAAGCTGCCTCAAAAAATGGGTAAATATCTATCCTTGTGGCTCTATGCTGTTCATTTGGCCATAATTGCGCATTGGTCTCTGATCTACTGCTTCCCAGGTGGCTTTAATATCTTTAACTGTGATCTGAGAGCTTTAAATGGCTTCACCGCTTTCTTTGACTTTGTTTGGAGGCCATTCAATGTTCACCTGCTTTGGAACTAAAGATTTCCACTAAAAAGACTTAATTGATACTCTTTGCCCCATCCTGATACACTTTGACACTGAAATTGGGCCTTTTCCTTACTCTGATATTCTTTAAACTGTCTAATCGCCCCTTTTTGCTCTTTTAATGCAAAAATAACTGCTGCAAAGACTTCCGTGGCCTTTGGGATGCTATCGGCGCTGGCCGATCAAAAATAGTATTAAACTCTGAAGAAATGCCGCAAAAAAGGAGGAATTGCATGCTGCTGACTGTGCTAAGGCCGAGACTGGCTTTCTGGAGCTAAACAGGGCTTTGGAGCGATCCAAAATGGCTTGAAATGCATGAATTCCCTTTGAATGGGCGCGCGCGGGCGCAACTGTGAAAACAGCGAAGAAAATGGCCCTTTTTCCCTTTACACAACCCAAAAACCCATTTACACGTAAAAATCGCAAAAATCTGGGGCGGGAGCGACACTGTTCATCAGATTAAATCACAGCCGTTGGATCCAGCCCGCGCCGATCCAACGGCTGGCGCTAACTCGGTGATTGGCGAATCAACGGTCCCAACATGTAAAACCTCCGATGAGCGAAATAGTGCGCGGACCCGAAATCCTTTAACACTGCAATGTATAGCTTTTCGGGTCACGAAACAGAGGGTACAGTACTACCCCTTTTCGGACCCGAAATCTTTATGCTCCATTTTATTGTTTTTCGGCTCCGGCATATCGGAGCCTTCCCTCTTCGCTGTACAAGGGGCATTTATGGACCCGAAATATATACATGCCGTGCTTTATATTATTTCGGCTCCAGCCAGTCGGAGCCATATATGGGGGTGCTGCGATATCATCGGGGTCGTTGATCTGGGGCCCGATCCAACGGCTCTGGATCAATCGGCATATCGCTAATCGCCGGGGCGGATGGTGTGGATGTTTTGAGACACGCCGATTGCTGATATGCGATCGACGAAAACCCATCGGCACCAGACCTCATCGCATATGCAAAAATAGTCAACATTCATAACTACCCGACCTCCGACAGCGATATCGCGTCGGAGGGGGGGCCATGCATTCGGAGGAGTAATATATCATGTTTATATGTATGATTTCCTCCTCCCGATAGCGATATTGCTTCGGAGGGGGACCAAAAGGGGCTTTTATGCAATCGGACCATGATTTCTTTGAAAATGGTGAGTTTTGTGAAGTCGGAGGGGTATTCTTTAACATTTTGAATGGATTATAAGGCATCGGAAGGGGTCCGATAGCCCAAAAAGGAGGAATTTCATGCCTTTAGGGTTTTTTAATGGTTTTTTGCATGATTTTTGGGATTTTCATGCCTTGGAAGGAGTCCAAAGGCACTTAAGATGAATTTTATGTGGTTTGAGAAGGGTTTTAAGGCCAAACAAGGGGTTTATGCCTTGAGAAGGTAAAAACAAAGCAAAAAGGATGGTTTTTATACATTTGAAAGGAAATCTATGCTTTGGGAAGGAGTCCAATGCATTGGAAGGTTTTATGGAGTGATGAGGGGTTTTTATGCATCGGAAGGAGTCCAAAATGCATGAGAAGATGGTTTGAGGGGGGAAATGAGGGCTTTTGCTAAGTTTCAGGTAAGCTTAGCAATTCCCAGGCACACTTATGGTTATTTTTCAACCAGGGGGAGGGGATAAGTATATAGGGGAGCTATTTAACATAGTTTTAGTAGGGGAAGGGGAGATAGATAGGGATTTACATAATAGAGTTAGTAGTTAATATGAATTGTGATGAGAAAAGCGCTAAGTATGGAGATCTTAGGCTAAAAGGAGAAATAAGACTTGTAGAGGAAGTATGAACATTCCTTGAGTAAAGCAGATCTTTATCAAGGGAACTGATATGAAAAATGATGAGACTAAGAGATATCAAGCAGATCTTGACCTCTTTAGGGGAAGTTAGTGAGTGATTTGGGGAAGAGGAAGAAGGGGGAGTTAGACATGCCTCGCTTGAGCTCCTCCAAATGGACTTGGCCTTAAACTTGTGATGTGAATAGATATGACACTTGAAAATATGAAATGGATCACAAGCCATGATTCTGCAACCACAAAGCTACCTACCTGGCCTACTCACCTAGCATTTTCTCTTCTTTTTGGTTTGGGTGCACTTGAACTAGCATACCCAGCTTTTCATTCTTTTCTTCTTGCTGTCCTCCTATCTAAATCTACACTTATTGCATCCAGGGGCTCAGATTAAGCTGTTGAGCACCCAAGATTCTCTACCTATCTACAAATCTGCCAAGATTAAACAGTTTGGACAGATATTCATCTCTATATTCTAAAACAAGAAATTGAAACCTAGGGAGGCCAAGATTAAGCTGTTTGGCCTTCCCTTAACAGAAAACTCATCAAAATGGATTAACTCATCAAAATTTGGAATACAACAGTGGCATTTAGACTAGCACACTCTCATGGCATCTTCTTTGGCCTCTTAAGGAAATATGGAACATTGCAACATGCAAAGTATGACATATTTGGCATGTAAAAATGTCGATCATGAAAGATGAATACCTGTTGCAACATGAGGCTAACAGTGGCTCCACTTGGGGATGGCTTTTCCTTGTTAAAAAGCCAAGAACAGCAGGTCAGACTGCCTTGATCTTCTATTGTTGCTGTGGACTGAAAAATTTCTTTGTGCTGGCTGTTAAATGTATGAAACTTTGAAATATGAGAAGCACTCTCCTTCAACTAAATTGTTGTGAAAATGAAGCACTGCCTGCTTTCTTCTGCGTGCTTAATATTATGTGCAATTGACTGAGAATGTGCCTTTGAAAAAGATTCAAAACATGGAACAAAACTGGAGTATTTCCCTTATGCTGTCTTGAAAAAATTTCTGATGAAAAAACTGAAAATACTCCTTTCTTTTGGTTCTTTTCTTCAAAATTGCTACACTGATTCCCTTATCGGCCTACTGCAAATATTAAAATAAAATTGCTGATAATACAAGTATTTATGTACAAATATAATACAGCTGCATTGTGTTCAACAAAAGGGATCCTGATAGTGCTTTAGCATTCAGCCATTGACAGGGCCTTCTTCAGCTTGTGTGCCATCCAAACTCTTCAGAAAATACGTATTATTGCTTTGCACAGCTAAAATAATAAAGGGGTCTTTCCACAGGGAGTCGAATTTTCCGTGCTTTCCTTTGTCCGCTCTTCTTGAATCCCATCTTAAAACTTTGTTGCCGATGTAGAAATCCTCAACCTTGGTCCTTTTGTCAAATGCTTTCTTCAGCCTCTCTTGCACAATTTGAGCTCTGTCATACACTTGCTCTCTGGTTTGCTAAAGATGAATGGTTTGATTAATTCTTCTTTGAACATCATTTGGTTCAGCCTGAATTTCCTATAGCAGCTTAATAATAGGAATGCCCAAGGATGAAGGGAATCTGGCCTCCATACCATAGACTATCTCATAAGGGATCATTCCAATGGATCTCTTGGTTGACAATCTGTCTGCCCATAGGGCATTTACCAGCTTTTTGTGCCAGTTCTTCTTGTTTTCTTCCAGCACTTTCTTTATGATGTTAATCAGATTCTTGTTGGATGATTCGGCCAAGCCATTACCTTGAGGGTAATAGGTTGTGGAGTGGCCTAAGGTAATGTGAAATTTATGGCAAAAATCGATCATTTTCTTGGATTTGAAGGCAGCAACGTTGTCTGTAATGATCTTTTCAGGGCAGCCAAATCTGGACAGAATGTTGGTTTCAAGGAATTGGACAATGGTGGAGTCATTGGCTTGCCTACATGGGATGGCTTCAATTCACTTGGTAAAGTAATTCGTGGCTGTTAGAACCCACTTATGCTGGCCTGAGGAAGAGGGATGGATTTCTCCAATGAAGTCAAGACCCCATTGTTGAAAAGGCTTTTGGTTGAGATGGGCTTAAGGGGCAAGGGCAACAGCTTTCTTTTGCCTTCAAAGATTTGGCATTTGTGGCATGAAACAACAAACTTCTTTACATCAGCAAACAGAGAGGGCCAATAGAAACCAGCCCTTAAAATCATGTCAGCAGTGGACTTCCAATATAAGTGCCCTCCACAGTCCCCTGCATGGAAATCTTTCATGACACTGTCAGTTTCATTTAAAGTTAAACAATTCAGCAATATTCCTTCATGATTCTTCCAAAACAGGGCACTATATATGACACAAAACTTTGATGCTTTCATCTTTAAAAATCTCTTTTTCGTTCTGGACAACCTTGGGGGAGAAAACAGGTTCAAAAATATAAAACAAATATCATCATACCATGGGGATTGCAAAAAATCTTGACTGATCTGTGGAGTCACCAGCTCCTGTTCATTGTCTAGTTGATTAATGTCTAAAGCTTGAAAATTGGTTTCGGACATCAGTTTGGCTAAAACTTGTCCCTTTATCAGCTTGGTGGGTTTTATCTCAATGTCATACTCAAGGATATTAGCAATCCATTTGCCTCTTTTGCCTTCTATGCCCTCTTGAGTTAATATGTCTTTTATAGCAGCATTTGGAACATAAGCAATCACATGTGAATATAAAATGTAAATTCTGAAATCCTGGATGGCCTTAACAAGGGCACAGGCCTGCTTTTCCATTATTTGATATTTCAAGGGTGCATCTCTAAGGGCTCGGCTGAAAAAAGCAATTGGCTTTTCATTTCCCTGATCATCTTTCTGCAAAAGGACAACGGCTATGGTGTGTTCAAATGCAAATGAAAAAATGATGAAATCCTTATCAAATTGAGGGCTTGTAAGGACTGGAGCTTGGTTAATGCAGTTTTTATGCCCTCAAAGGCTTTCTTGGCTTCTAAGGCCCATTTTACCTTGGAATCCTTCTTTAACATGTTATTCAGCATTCTTGTTAACTCAGCCAAGTTTGGGATAAATCTCCTTAGGAAATTGATCTTTCCTAAGAAAGCTTGCAACTCTTTGATGTTTCTTGGATATGGAAAAATGGCTTGGATCCTTTCCGGATCGATTCTAATTCCATCTTTTGAGATAATATGGCCCAACAATTTGCCTTCTTCTAGGCCGAAGAGAGACTTTTTGGGGTTCAAAGATATGCCATATTTTCTGCAAGTTAGGAACACTTGTCTCAAATGTTTTAGGTGCTCTTGATCAGATTTTGAGAAAGGGGTTAAGTCATCAAGGTAGACCACCAAGAAATCACGGATTTCCTTGGCAAAAGCAATGTCCATTGCCCTTTGAAAAGTGGCACCTACATTCTTTAGCCCAAAAGGCATTTTCACATATTTAAAGGTTCCCCATGATGTTGTAAAGGTTGTCTTGTCTTGGTCATCCAGGTGAACAAGTATTTGATTAAAACTTGAAAAGCCATCTAGCAAAGAAATTCTGGAAGACCCCACTACTCTTTGTAAAATATGGTCCATCTTTGGCAATGGGTAGTGGTCTTTAAGGGAGACTTGGTTCAGATTTCTTAAGTCCACACATAGTCTAATCTCACCTGTTTTCTTTCTGGTGGGAACAAGATTGGATACCCATTCTGAAAATCTAATGGGTGCTATGATACCTGCTTCAAACATTCTTTTCACTTCTTTCTCAATCAAGGGGAGAAGCACAGGATTGATTCTCCTTAGTTTCTGTTTGAAAGGATTTTGATTTGGTTTCAAAGGAATGGTATGTTGAATGACTGAAGTATCATAGGACTTGAGGTCCTCATAACTCCAAGAAAAAACATCTTGGAACTCTTTAAACAAGTCAACATACTTTGGTTTCTGATCAGCAGGCAAAGACTTGGATAGTTTAATCATTTTGGGCTTTTCAGCTGTCCCAATATTGCAGTCTTCAATTGCAGCGTTTAAGGGCTGCATCTTTGGTTTCTTAGGGATATCGTTTGCATCAAAGATGTCTTCTAATGGAGTGAGACCAGCAGGCAGAAAATTGTCCTTTAAATCCATCACTTCGGCCTCTGCTTCACCTATCTCATCCAAATTCATTTGTTTCAGCTCTTGAATGTTTTTGTCATAAAAAATAGTTGGGTGCAGCATTTTTTTTTTTCTGTTTCAGCAGTTATGGTCTGCTCATTTTGGTTTACTGCTTGTTGTGGATCCTCCATGGCATCCATATCAATGTTTAAGCTTGAAAATTCTTGCTGTAAAGTCAAGAAATTGTTAATCTGTGCATCGTTTTCAAACACTTGCCAATCTTTGACATTGTTAGGGACTGCAGGCCTGTGCTTTATCTCAGCTGTAAAGTGGTGATTGGGCTCAAAAGGAAGCTTGCAAGTGCTAGCAAAAGTAGCTAGGCTGTGTGCATGTAGATTATGGCTTCTTGGAATTTTAGCAAGCTGGGATTCAGTGAAGGTATTGAGTATTGCAGTGGCAACAGTCCTATAAGCTCTAAGCCTTCTATCATTAGTGACAAAATTGCCTTTCATTTGCTGTATGATTAGGTCGGAGTCACCTAGAATGGAAACTTTGGTAGCTCCTATAGATTTGATTAGCCTAAGGCCTAAAAAGAGGGCCTCATACTCTGCCATGTTGTTGGTACATCTGAAGTTTAATCTATAAGCATGACCCTCTGCATGATTGTTTTGAGTATTATGGATCCATACTCCTGCCCCTGCTCCTAACTTATTAACTGAACCATCAAACTCCAAATACCATAAGATTTCTTGCTCTTGACTAGTATTGAGAGTTTCAACCATTTCAGGAGTGGGCAGATTTGAATTTTTTGTTTCGGGAAGTTCTTCTTGTGTGCTGGTTGCATTGATTGTTTTGACAGTCTCTTGGGTATGGGCAACCAATCCCTCATTCATGCATGCTTCTTGTTCTAAATCCAAAGGCTTATCATCAGTTGGAGGATTTGTTTCATCATTAAACAAAATAAAAGAATCCATATTAGAATGGATTGAATAGATAGGAAAGTTTTGGGGCTTTTCCTCACTACTTACCACATACTTCATTAGTGTTTCTCTATACAGTCTCTTTGGTTGCCCAAAGACTGAAATAGTGGCATAAGAGAGGTCTAATTGGAGAGATCCTTGGAGTTTTGCTCCCCATGATCTTGACAACAGCATGCCATACTTTGGTGGAATGTCAGCAACCACCACGTCCATTAGGATTGTTTTGTTGGGATATTGGACTAAAGACACACATAAGTCTTTGATTAAGCCTAAACACTTGACCTGACTTGAGTCAAAGGAGAATAAATCTTTGTAGGGTCTTGTAACATCAAGGTTTAGCTTCTCCATTACAGCTTTGGGCATAAGGTTGTGTGAGGCACCTGAATCAAACATGGCATTATGCAAGACTTTATCATGTATGTGTAAACTGACATAAAAGGGTAGAACAGCTCCATGTGCTGATTTTCCATCGACTTCAGGTCCGAAAAGGAGCTCAGGTTGATCATCTAATACATTCACATCATCCCTATTCTCTGGCATTTGCAGCGATCTTTTGATTTGCTGCCTATAGATATCATGTTTGGCAAGTTCAGAGAGAGGGATAGATATCTTCAGTTTACCTATTTCTGCCTCTAAATCAAATGTTTTCTTCGATTGGGTTTTAATATTGTGACTGACAGATTTTTCTTTTTCAATTGCACTTTCAGCGATTCGCTCTTGTTCTTCATTGATTTCTTGAACTATTTCTGATTTGGAAAGGATTTTAGGAGTGTTGTTTACATTTTCCTTTGAGGGAGAAGATACAAAAGGCTGATTTTTAGAGGGCTGAACATCTGTGACATCCTCTATGGTCACTTCTTTTGGATTTGGGACTATTTTATCAGCAGGTTCTGTGAGAACAACTTTATCCTTTATCTTCTTGGGCTGTTTGGTATCATTTGGTTTAACCTTTTCGGGCACATCTATGGTTCTTGTCCTCAGCTTATACTGTTTGTGGACCTCATAAACAGCTGAATCATAACCTTGTTTAAAATCAAAAGACTCACCAGACTTAGTCCGAAATTGATTTATATCATGGTCATCTTGGTCTTCTTGGGTTAGAAAAACTTGTTGCTCACTCTTCAAATCTATCAAGTTCATGTGAGTGTCCTCTGTCTGCTCACTAGATGTGGATGCTTCAACATAATTTTCATGAAAAGGAGGTCTTATATCATGGTCGGGGCTAGCCCTTCCAACGTTTGGGTTTTGGTTTTTCCTAAAATTTGGGTTTCTGATAGTATTGGTTTGTTGTCCTTCCCATGATGTTTTTCTTTCCATGGTTCCCATTCTATCTTCAAAAATATTCACCTTATTTAAGATTGCATCCAATTTTTGATCAGAAACTGAAGGTTCTTCTTTAAAAGTGGTTCTTCTCTCGGCTCTTGCTCTATTTCTTTTGGCAATCAGATTTGCCTCCACACTAACAGCTACATTCTGCATGTCTGCTAAGGTTTGAGGGGCTCTCTCCCTCAATTGATATGCCATGTCGGTATCAAAACCATCTGGGAATTTATACAAAGCAAGATCAGGTGGAGGTCTGAGATTCTGTGGGATTGCATTATAAATATTGTTAAATCTTGCACAATAGTCTAAGACAGCCTCTTGAGGGCCTCTTTTGATAGTATCATATTCTGATAATATGTGCAGGGGATCCTTCTTTTTCTCCCATCTGTTAAGGAATGTTTGGTAAAGAGCCTCTGGATCAGCTATGGAATTTGCAGTGAGAGCTCTAAACCAGGGTCTTACATCACCTGTGAGGCTTTGGACAAAAATCTTCATTCTTACATGATCATCATCTATTTCATAAGTCTCAAAATAGTCCTGCATTTTCTTGGTATGTTGCAGGGCAGTGTAAGAACCAGTAGCATCAAAATATGTGATTTTCGTTTGATAATCCTGAGGCATAGCCCCTGGATTTGCAGGTAACTGTAGGGGTGCATATCTATTAGCCATATTTATAGGGATAAATGGAACAACAGGAAGAAATGGAACGACTGGAACAGTAGTAACAACAGTGGTAATGGGAGTAGTATGTGCAGTGAATGGAGGAGTGGAAAAGGTGCTTTGAGAGGTGGATGATGAACTAGGGGAAGTGGGGGTTGAATGAAATAAAACTTTGACAGGGGTTGGAACACAGCTTGGTTGAACTGTTTCAGGACTATTATCAGCAAAATCTTCTCTTCGCTCTAGCTTCCTGAGGTTCCTTGGGATTATATTGGGATTTTCAAAAGCAGCTGGGGGATTTGGGTCTGGATTGGACCTTGTATAACGTGAATTCTTCTTGGGAGCCAGCTTCTAACTTATTTTTTGGAATTTTCTGAATAATTTCCCCAGCGGAGTCGCCAGTATGTTATCACTCAGGTTGTCCCTTGGCTCCTTAAGGGATATGGCCGAGGTAACCACAAACCAATCTTTGGACTGCAGGTCCTAGCCTACCTGCAGTTAGAGAGGGCTCTCTCTTTAAAATTTAGTTTTGTTTTTTGTTGATTTGAGGCTAGTTATGGTGTACATGGGTTTTGTTTTGATTTTGGTGGGAAGGAGGATGTTTTCAAGCAGAGTTGGGATGCATAGTGGGAGAAGTTTAGACCATTGGGCATGGAGTCAAGGATTAAGGCTACTGGTGCGTTTTCTTGGTCACAAGAGGAATTACAGAGCATAATAGTTTAAACAAGGAACAATATCAAAGCTGGAATAAGGATGAAATGGATGTCAGGAAATGAAAGATAGCTAAGCAGCTCTCATTATGCTAACAGAGGGAAGGCGAGTGAACATTATATAGGAGCAATCAATGATTCCTAAATAACAGTCATATATGAAAGAACTAGTGTAAATATGATCAAAGAAGTATTCATATTTATGATTAATTCAGAGGAAAACATGGAGAAATAACAGGAATTGAGAACAGAGTACAAATAAGCAATATATGAACTATTCTTTCTTCCTACAATTTAGATCATGACATACAGATGATATAGCATAGATAGAAACTGAAAACAGGGGAGAAAGACTTATTGTTCCATGAAGAGAGCATTAGAATTCTGTAATCTACTCTTCGGCCATCAAATCCACATCAAACAGTCCATAAGCCAACATTCTAGCAATCTATGTTCATTAAATATCTCGAAGTATACAGCGCAAGTCCAGAAAGAGGATTATCAACCAACCAACCCTTTAAACATTGAATCAGGGTGGTTTATATAGGGAAAATATCCCAAAATATCTATTACAGCAGATCTTAAACAGATCTGTGGGAAATGCGTGCTTTTTAATCTAAGTTATCCTTAAATAAATGCATAATGATCTATCTAAGTGCTGTGCTGGGCAGCTGCCTCAAAAAATGGGTAAATATCTATCCTTGTGGCTCTGTGCTGTTCATTTGGCCATAACTGCGCATTGGACTCTGATCTATCGCTTCCCAGGTGGCTTTAATATCTTTAACTGTGATCTGAGAGCTTTAAATGGCTTCACCGCTTTATTTGACTTTGTTTGGAGGCCATTTGATGTTCACCTGCTTTGGAAATAAAGATTTCCACTAAAAAGACTTAACTGATACTCTTTGTCGCATCCTGATACACTTTGACACTGAAACTGGGCCTTTTCCTTACTCTGATATTCTTTAAACTGTCTAATCGCCCCTTTCTGCTCTTTTAATGCAAAAATAACTACTGCAAAGACTTCCATGGCCTTTGGGATGCTATCGGCGCTGGCCGATCAAAAATAGTATTAAACTCTGAAGAAATGCCGCAAAAAAGGAGGAATTGCATGCTGCTGACTTTGCTGAGGCCGAGACTGGCTTTCTGGAGCTAAACAGGGCTTTGGAGCGATCCAAAATGGCTTGAAATGCATGAATTCCCTTTGAATGGGCGTGCGCGGGCGCAGCTGTGAAAATAGCGAAGAAAATGGCCCTTTTCCCCTTTACACAGCCCAAAAACCCATTTACACGTAAAAATCGCAAAAATCCGGGGCGGGAGCGACACTGTTCATCAGATTAAATCACAGCCGTTGGATCCGGCGCGGGCCGATCCAACGGCTGGCGCTAACTCGGCGGTTGGCGGATCGGCGGTCCCAACATGTAAAACCTCTGATGAGCGAAATAGTGCGCGGACCCGAAATCCTTTAACACTGCAATGTATAGCTTTTCGGGTCACGAAACGGAGGGTACAGTACTACCCCTTGTTGGACCCAAAATTTTTATGCTCCATTTTATTGTTTTTCGGCTCCGGCATATCGGAGCCTTCCCTCTTCGCTGTACAAGGGGCCTTTACGGACCCGAAATATATACATGCCGTGCTTTATATTATTTTCGGCTCCGGCCAGTCGAAGCCATATATGGGGGCGCTGCGATATCATCGGGGCCGTTGATCTGGGGCCCGATCCAACGGCTCTGGATCAATCGGCATATCGCTAATCGGCGGGGCGGAGGGTGTGGATGTTTTGAGACACGCCGATCGCCGATATGCGATCGGCGAAAACCCATCGGCGCCGGACCTCATCGCATATGTAAAAATAGTCAACATTCATAACTGCCCGACCTCCGACAACGATATCGCGTTGGAGGGGGGGCCATGCATTCGGAGGAGTATTATATCATGTTTATATGTATGATTGCCTCCTCTCGATAGTGATATTGCTTCGGAGGGGGACCAAAAGGGGCTTTTATGCAATCGGACCATGATTTCTTTGAAAATGGTGAGTTTTGTGAAGTTGGAGGGGTATTCTTTAACATTTTGAATGGATTATAAGGCATCAGAAGGGGTCCGATAGCCCAAAAAGGAGGAATTTCATGCCTTTAGGGTTTTTTAATGGTTTTTTGCATGATTTTTGGGATTTTCATGCCTTGGAAGGAGTCCAAAGGCACTTAAGAGGAATTTTATGCGGTTTGAGAAGGGTTTTAAGGCCAAACAAGGGGTTTATGCCTTGAGAAGGTAAAAACAAAGCAAAAAGGATGGTTTTTATACATTTGAAAAGAAATCTATGCTTTGGGAAGGAGTCCAATGCATTGGAAGGTTTTATGGAGTGATGAGGGGTTTTATGCACCGGAAGGAGTCCAAGATGGATGAGAAGATGGTTTGAGGGGGGAAATGAGGGCTCTTGCTAAGTTTCAGGTAAACTTAGCAATTCCCAGGCACACTTATGGTTATTTTTCAACCAGGGGGAGGGGATAAGTATATAGGGGAGCTATTTAACATAGTTTTAGTATGGGAAGGGGAGATAGATATGGATTTACATAATAGAGTTAGTATTTAATATGAATTGTGATGAGAAAAGCGCTAAGTATGGATATCTTAGGCTAAAAGGAGAAATAAGACTTGTAGAGGAAGTATGAACATTCCTTGAGTAAAGCAGATCTTTATCAAGGGAACTGATATGAAAAATGATGAGACTAAGAGATATCAAGCAGATCTCGACCTCTTTAGGGGAAGTTAGTGAGTGATTTGGGGAAGAGGAAGAAGGGGGAGTTATACATGCCTCGCTTGAGCTCCTCCAAATATGACACTTGAAAATATGAAATGGATCACAAGCCATGATTCTGCAACCACAAAGCTACCTACCCGGCCTACTCACCTAGCATTTTCTCTTCTTTTTGGTTTGGGTGCACTTGAACTAGCATACCCAGCTTTTCATTCTTTTCTTCTTGCTATCCTCCTATCTAAATCTACACTTATTGCATCCAGGGGATCAGATTAAGCTGTTGAGCACCCAAGATTCTCTACCTATCTACACATCTGCCAAGATTAAACAGTTTGGACAGATATTCATCTCTATATTCTAAAACAAGAAATTGAAACCTAAGGAGGCCAAGATTAAGCTGTTTGGCCTTCCCTTAACAGAAAACTCATCAAAATGGATTAACTCATCAAAATTTGGAATACAGTAGTGGCATTTAGACTAGCACACTCTCATGGCCTCTTCTTTGGCCTCTTAACGAAATATGGAACATTGCAGCATGCAAAGTATGACATGTTTGGCATGTAAAAATGTCGATCATGAAAGATGAATACCTGTTGCAACAGGAGGCTAATAGAATGTATATGACTTTCGTTCAAAGGTCATATTTATTCATAATGAATTTTTAGAAAAATGTGGTGGGGATAAGCTTAATGTCAGTTTAAGCCTTAAGAAGGAATGTTGTATAGAAACAGGTTATCAAATTGAGGATAAAATCCAATCAAAAGGTGGCAAAGTAAATTCAGAACTATTCAAAGACATGGATAACATTTTCTAGTTGGCATTTAGAACAGGGGAGATATGTGAATTGATTGATGACATTTTCGAATCGTGGGAGAATATTGACATAAAAAATCATAAGGTTAAAAGGTCTAAACCCATAATATGTACTAACAGTAAGATAGATCCTAAAATGAAGCAACTTCTAGATGATATGACCATCACACCTTGGAGAACAATGCAAGGTGTGAAAGATGAAAAACTAGTCAAATCAATATTATGTCGTGTGAAGTCAGGTGAATTGTCATTGGAGGAAATGTGCTCGGAATTTCAAAAGTAAGTTTGTTCAATTACTTTTCCTTCTTTCTTAGATTATAATTTTCTTTTAAATATAACATATTGTTGTTGGTATTATCTGTTATACATATCATTATATTAACAATTTTTACTTTATTTATTTAGTCATAAGATTTATATGAAAATACAAGAACATATGGTTAAAATGTTGAATGAAGAGAGTTGGAATGATGTTGTACTCAACTACTCAGAATCAAGTTCTACAACAACATTTAAAGATTTTTATCTTGCATTCAAAAAGGTATGTTGATTTTTACATTCATTTTATTCATATAATTTTTTATTTTATTATATTACTTATATTTATTTATTTCATTAAAGATGTCGAAGAAGGATGCGAATGGAATACAAAATACTTTCAAAAGTTTCATTGAAAAAATTAAGTTGGAAAGGCTAAGAAAGCAACATCTTAGGAATGTTGAACTTGATCCTACTCTTACTCATTTCATTTGAAATGGGCTAGCGACTATCCAATATCAAATAATACAAGGTGACTGTGAAGACATTGCAAAACTCATACCTAAAAGAGAATATTCCCTAGTTATTGCAGACATTCCTCATGGTTTCAATTTCCCAAACATTGAATATGATTGTGAGCCTTACACTTATCAAGCTTTTAATAAAGTGGTTAGGGCTTTCAAGAAGTCACAGCATCACCACTTTGGAGATTTGTGACATTTCATTCAAACACACAATTTGCAATGTTATTAACAAGCTTTAAGGGAAAATCAAACTCAAAGATGCAACTTACATGGTAAGACATTGAAATCGTATGTTTGATTAAAGTAATTTTTTTGTATGTACAAGTGGATTGAACTTTTACTATGTTGTGTTACAGACAAAATTCAAATCTTATTTCTTCCAGAGATCAGCCAATTACAAGTGATTGTGAGTTCATCCATGTTGAATGTTGGGCAAAAAATGATAAGTATAAGTCCATTCTACTAAACCTGTTGACACCTAATCATCAGGATTGGGTGAATAAATATAATTGATGTAAATAAATAATAAGAGATATGAACAATCATCGAGAGATGAAGTGAACAGTCTCCCTCATGTATATAATAAAGACCAACCTGAAGGAATAATATGAATTGAATTTTGTGGAGTTACTACTTGGCCTGACAAGGTATCAGAGCCAGCTCCATTTTTGGCATCTCCTTTTAGTCATGTAACTCCCTTCTGCCATTTTCTTGCAGTCTGTCCACTACCTCCTGTGGAGTCTGTCTACTGCCCCCCCCCCACAGTCGCTGTTGCAAATCTCTGACATTATCTGCGCCCTTTGCACTCCCTAGGCTGGGCTCTCTGCCATAATCATTGGAAGGATTGCTCAAATGTGAGACTGGTGACTGGTATTGTTCATTTATTTGATGCGTAGAAGTAATGAAGTCGATTTCAATTTTAATGGTGCAGTGAGCGTGGATTGAATACGCTCTCCCAACTGAGCTATAGAAATACTCCTTTTTCAAATATCTCTCTGCAATTCATTTTCGTCCGCAGATCTCTCAGCAATTCATTTTCATTGGTGCTCTTGCTTTGCCATTGGAGTTTAATTTTATATTTCTCTGATCTGTGGAACTCATGGAGGTCTGGTGCGCATCCAGGGAATGAACTATCTGGTGCCTCCACGCAGGAACGAGGAACGAGGCTGTGTGATATGGTTGTTAACACTGCCCCATATATTTACGCTTGAACGCTAGTATACTTTTGTATATTTACGCTGCCCCATATATACACAGTTCTTGTATTTACGCTGCCATCGAAGTCTGTTGAACGCTGGTATACTTTTGTATATTTACGCTGCCCCATATACACATTTCTTATATTACGTTAATACATAGTCTTGTGTATTACATTGAACACTGGTCCGACCATATATTTACACTCACCATATCCTACCCCACCCATATATTCTATACTTTAATGCTGTCCAACTTAATGCGTTTTGATATTTTGTCCCGTCATATCAGAATCATATTTTTTCCCATTAGGAGTAAAAGTTTGCAGCAGTCGTATTTTTTTATAGTACATAGTTTTTAAAATGCATTCAATCATATCTATTGTGGGAATAGTTATCACTGGCAAGGATAACCATCTTGAGTGGTCCCGAATGATAAAACACACCCTCATTTTCAATGAGTTGTGGAAAAGAGTGTGTATTGGAGACGGAGACAAACAGCCAGAACAGCCTACCTCAGACAAAGAGCTCGCCATTTGGGAAAATAAGAACAGCAAAGCCTATGCATTAATTGCAGCATCTGTAAGTGAAGAGGTGAGTCACCATATTACGCCATTTTCAATTGCTTTCGAAGCCTTACAAAAGTTGAAAGAACTCTATGACTCACATTCTACACTTGAAGTTGTTCAACTCATGATTAAACTCTTCACTCTTGAATTGCATAATAATGATCCTCTTGCTCTTGCATCCAAAGTAAAGTCTATAATGCATGATATCAAAGCCACTAAGATTGATTTGGATATTCCTCTTATCGCTTTTCTCAAGGCACTTTATCCTACTTACTCCAATTATCTTGAGTCATTGAAAGCAAATGGAAATCTTAAAGATATTACCTTTGACTCTCTTGTGAAAAAATTTGTTGAAAGAGAGAAAGCTTTTAGAAAGAAGACAGCCCCTGAGTCTTCTGAAGAGGTTGTGTGCCTTGCTCATAAAGAAAAGCATCCTGCTCAATATTCTTTCAGAGGAAGAGGTGGTCAAAGAGGAAGAGGAAGATATTTCAGAGGCAAGGGGGGCAGACACTCTCAAGGAGAAAAGGCAGATTTTCACTGCATACGCTGCAAAAGAAATGGATCACATGATGCCTCTACATGCAAAATACCTTGGGACAAAACTGAGCAAAAAATAAATCAAACCAAAGGTAAAACTAATGACACAGACAATGGTAAAGCACCTGAATCTGCTCATTATGTGGTGGCACAATGTAATATTGGAGTAAATGTAGATTTATTTAATGATTCACTTGCTTCTTGGAAAAATGATTGGTTGCTTGATTCAGGAGTAGCTTGCCACATGACTCATAGAAATGATTTTTTTGAAGAATTTACTGACAATGTTGATGGAGTAGTATACTTTGTAGACCAATCAAAAATCAAGCCATCAGGGCTTGGCACAATTAGGCTTAAATTGCCTGGTCTTCCAGACTTTCTTCTGCATCATGTTCTATATCCCCCACAGTTGAAGAGAAACTTGTTGTCCTTGGTCCACATCCACCAGCAAGGTCACTCCATTCATATGTTTGATGGCAAGCTTGAGGTGAGAAAAGCATCTGACCACTCACTTGTCATGAGGGGAATAGAAGAAGAAAGGCTTCTCAAGTTGCAAGGTACCTCTGCTCGTGCACAACATTTCTCATACAATTCTCATATGAAGAAGGTACACTTCTATCAAGTTTATTATGGCATGTTATATTTTGACATTTGAACTATGACAGCCTCCACTTGTTAAAGAAAAATGGTGTTGCTGGTTTGCCTACAATTCCTAGGAAATTTAAGCAATGTGATGCTTGCATTCTAGGAAAGCATAGCAAACAGTCTTTTCATGATTCACATTCAAGAGCACATAGAAAAATTGAACTCATTCATTCATATTTATGTGGTCCAATGCCTGTTACTTCTACAAATGGAAATAAATATATGATGACATTTATTGATGACTACACCAAAATGTGTTGGGTTTACTTATTGAAGAACAAATCTGATGCTTTTCAAACATTCAAGAACTTTCATAAAGGGATTGAAAATGATGCACAATCTCATATTGGGTCTATTGGCACTGATAATGGAAAAGAATACACATCAAATGAATTTGAAAACTATCTTCGCCAACATGGGATCAAACATCAAACGACTGTACTTTATAATCCCCAACAGAATGGTGTAGCTGAAACAATGAATAGGACAATCTTAAATATGGTACGCTCCATGACCTTCTTCAAAAATATAAAAATAATGTTTTGGGCTGATGCTGTTCTATGTGCTGCATATATAAAGAATAGATGTCCATCTAATGCTATCAGAAACAAGACTCCCTATGAAATGTGGTATGGGCACATTCCTTCGGTAAAGCATCTCAGGGTCTTTGGTTCCACCTATTATGCCTTAATACCAAAGGTACATAGAAATAAACTTGGTGCAAGAAGTCGTAAGTGCATCTTCTTGGGGTATTCAAACACCTCCAAAGCATACCGTCTGTATGATGAAGTCAATAAAAAGTTTGTTGTATCTAGAGATGTAATTTTTCTTGAATCATCCAAAATTGACAATGTTGTTGAACGACAACTTGATCGCTTGGATAGATTCGCAAATGCAAAATAATTCCAAGAATTTGATAATCAGATTCCACATCTTGAAGGGGGGATTCCTATACTAGATCAACATGTGGAATCTTCTTCTGAAGAACTCTCTCCCCCACATGAAACTCCAACAACGGATGATGCTTTAAGTGATGTGATTGATAGAATTTGGAGACTTAATCTTGATTCAGTCCCAACTCAATCAACGGAGCAGCCTGTACCATTTGAGAAAGGTCCCCCAAAGTGGTTGATAAAGACACTTGAAAGTGTTCATCCTGATGAGGTTGGAAAGACAGGAACTAGAAATTCAAACTAGCAAAATGGAGGTGATGTAGATGACTCTAATTCACCTGTTGATATGGATGTTTCTTATGATTGTGAATTGAACTTGTCTATAGATTTTGAACCAACTTCCTTCAAACAAGTTGCTTCTCATGATGAATGGAAAGAAGCGATGCAAAAGGAGTATGATGCTCTCATGAAGAATGGCACTTGGAAGCTAGTTGATCCTCCATTAGGAACCAAACCAATTGGTTGCAAGTGGGTCTACAAGAAAAAGTATAAAGCTGATGGCTCACTTGACAAGCACAAAGCCAGGCTTGTGGCAAAAGGTTTTGTATAGAAGGAAGGGGTCGATTATGAGGAGACTTTTGCCCCCGCTGCAAAATGGGCTACCATTTGGACACTCTTTGCCTTAGCAGCTCAGAACGGTTGGAAAGTCCATCAAATGGATGTAAAAACTGCTTTCTTGAATGGAGATCTAAAAGAGAATGTTTTTATGTCCCAGCCTGAAGGATTTGCTGTGAAAGGACATGAACATAAAGTATGCAAACTTGTGAAATCCTTGTATGGCCTCAAACAAGCACCGCGAGCCTAGTATGAAAAACTAATTGAGCATCTTCTGAAACTCAATTTCAAACATTATGATCTTGATGATGCAACTTTATTTGTCAAGAAAGTTGGAAAAACAGTTGTATATCTTGTGGTATATGTAGATGATCTTTTGATGACAGGGAACAATGAAAGCTACATTGCATCCATAAAGAATGAATTGGGGAAAAGTTTTGAAATCACTGATTTGGGCTATGTTCATTACTATCTTGGTATTGAAGTAACTCAACATCCGAAGTCCATATTTCTTTCTAAAAAAGAAATACATTGGAGATCTGTTGAACAGGTTTGGCATGACAGAATGCAATCCTCTTACTACTCCAATGGAGCAAAACTTAAAGCTCACATCTATTGAAGGAAAAGAATTTGAGGATGCAACAAAGTATAGACAGCTTGTAGGAAGTCTCAACTACCTAACTACTACTAGACCAAACATTTCGTTTGCTATTGGAATCCTCTCCAGGTTTATGCAAAAGCCTTGTGAAGGACATTGGTCTGCTGCAAAAAGAGTTCTAAAGTACTTGAAGGGAACTCAAGACTTTGGAATCAAGTATACACAGGTGGACAACTTTAGTTTGATTGGATACTCTGATTCAGACTTCGATGGAGACAAAGAAACTGGGGTATCTACTTTAGGATATGCTATGAGTCTTGGATTAGGAGTTGTCTCTTGGAGATCACGCAAACAATTAGTTCCTGTAGATTCCACAACAGAAGCAGAATACGTGACAGCAGCTGAGGCAACAAAAGAAATTGTGTGGCTTAGGAAAATTCTTGAAGATTTGCAGGTAAAACAAGTACAATCAACTCCACTCATGATTGAAAATACCTCTGCAATAAAGTTGGCCAAGAACCCAAAGTTACATGATCGAATGAAGCACATCAATACTAAATATCATCTGATTCGACATCATGTTGAGGCCAAAACAATCCATCTCCATCATTGTTAGACTAATGAGAAAATTGTAGACATCTTCACCAAAGTGCTTGTAAGAGAAAAGCTTGAACGATTTAGAATGATGCTTAGACTCACCAACATCCCTTCAAATTAAGGGGGGGAATGTTGACACCCAATCATCAGGATTGGGTGAATAAATATAATTGATGTAAATAAATAATAAGGGATATGAACAGTCATCGGGAGATGAAGTGAACAGTCTCTCTCATGTATATAATAAAGACCAACCTGAAGGAATAATATGAATTGAATTTTGTGGAGTTACTACCTGGCCTGACAAAACCAAGTAGATGGAAAGAGTCATAGCCAAGTACTGGTTCAAGACGTTGTCGTAAAAACGTTAACATATGAGGATAAAGATGCAAAATGGGATATTGTTAACATTTATCAAAAACCACAAACATTGATTAACTATCTTATAGATTTATGTTCAAATGAAGGAGATTGGGTTTTGGATTTATTTTCAAGTTCAGGTTAGTTTTATTATATAAAATTGATTTTTAATTTTTTTTTAATTTTTATGTGTTTATACTAATTTACTTACTTTTAGTTTTTGTGCTTGATGATTAGGTACAACACTAGCATGTTGCTTACAAAAAGGAAGAAATTGCATTGCGATTGAAAGAGACCCTTTACAATGCAATTTTGTTCAACAAAGAATTAATGCTCTGCAATTTCTTCCAGATGAAATGCAAGAAGTTGGTTTCAGGAAAGGAGATTTTAATAAATCACGTGTGGCAAAAAAGGCAAAGGAACCACAACCACCACTATATGGAATGATTGGAAATGACACTTTGGGATATTTGCAGACATGAAAGATCCAGTAGACGAGGAAAATGAGGAAACTCAAGTAGGAAATATTATGGAAGAAGAAAATAATGAAGTTGTAGAAGACGATGAACATGGATTATATGATATTGTTGATGACATTTAAGTTATGATCGCAAATCAAACTCAATTTTAAAAGATCTTCATTAGTTTTATTTGTAATGTTTTGACTTTGAGACTTTATGAGAAGAATGAACATTTGATTATTGTTGTTATATGTTGAATATTTGTATTATCTAATTTTCACTGTAATTTTTATGCGAATAGTTTATTTTTTTGTAAAAACCCTGTGATTACTATTATTTTTTAACATAAAATTTATTAAAAATGATATTTTTTAAGTTTTTCTATTAGGATTTTCCCATAAGAATTGTTTATTTGACATGTCATTTTTGACAAAAATTGTGAAAATGTGTATTTTTTTCATTATATTTATATAGAAAATGTGTTTTTTTTGTGAAATGTTCAAAATTATTGTGTTTTAGTGACAATTATTTGATGTCCATTGAAATATTAATTAACACTACATAAACATATAGAAAATAGTAACTTTAAAATATTGACCATTTTTGTTTTTATTTTTTTAACTATGCGAAAAAATGAAGATTTCATTACAAAGAAAATTGAAAAGAAAAATGAAAACACAAAAAATACACTTAAAAAAAAATCTTACGGGAAGAAGAAGGCATTAGAAAATTTAAAGTGTCAAAAATCAACCCTCTAAAAAAAGGGGGTTGATGTTGCATTAGAATTTTTCAAAATCAGCATGAAAATCACTAACATCAAAAAAAAATGTTCATACTTGATACAAAAGAAAATTTAAAGTGCCAAAAATATGCTAAAAAAAAAGTTTATTCTGGCATCACCACTTTTCAAAATCGGGTGATTTTTTGCTACCTCAAAAGAACGGGTACAAGTTCACTTTCTCATTTGATCGGTAACTATGTTGAAGCCCTTCTAGGAAAAGTGGCTGCATGTATGCCTATCACCAGATCCAACCCATGCAGGTGTCGATCTACGTGTTGGAGGGGCGGAGTTGGTAATATACTGTGATCTTCTTTCGAAAAAGTGCCAAGAAATACATAGGACTCTGGATCTAACCAATGCATGGCCAGATTTGCTTGTAGTAAGAGCGCTACAATGGTTTCTGTGGAAGATCTGGGCACTGCTGTGTTGTAGACAGCGTTCGCAAGAGAGACATTGTTGGCTAGGGATGCTACTCCAGCGTTCAAAATGAGCTTCCTTCGTGGTGTGGGTGTCGACAGAGATCTTGCAGATATCTGATCTCTGCAGGCCCAAATGGGATGAACAGGGGCGATCTGATTGAAGAGGTCGTATGGCTGCTTTTCAGTGATGGTCGGATTCAGATCTCCCTTGTATAGCAAAGCGTTCGTTGTAGCCACCACTACTTGTTGCTGTTGTTGCACAACGTGATTCGCCTTCTATGCCATCTGCTCCCCTCCTGTCACTTGTGATTATTATTGTTATTCTTCTCCTGCTTATTAGATTTCAGGGTAATTTCTAGTTATTATAGTTATGTTATGTTATATATGTTGTTAGGTCCCTATAATACTAGTGATTCCCCCATTACTATTGTCATTGTAGCCTTTATTTTTATTATTGTTCCCCTATTATCCCCATATTGTTATTAGTGTGCCCCATAGAAGCCGACTATTGTTATTGTTGTTCCCTTATATTATTATTGCTATGTCGGCTTTGATTATATTGTGACCCCTTAGACTCCTATATATCGAAAGGAGGTTTAGCCATTTGTATCATCCAAGAATTGTTCATTTGTGTAATATAAAGGAGGTTTCCCCCTCGAAGAGGATGATTTTGAAGTCGTTGATCTATCTCTTCTATCTTTTTGTGAGTTTGTTTCATAACATTTGGTATCAGAGCTTTGGATTCTAGGGTTTCGCTGCTCCAAACAGGCCATCGTGGCATTTTCGCTATAATGTTTTTTTCTGTGATGTTTCAGAAGTTAAAAAAACCCATTTGACTTGAAATCGTGATTATCCTCGGGTCCAAATTTCAGATCTTGTCCCACTATATTTCAAATCTTGTTTAAGAAAGTTAGGGTTTTTGTAGGCTCTCGAATTAGATCCCAAAGAAGTGACCTTGGGAAAATTGTCATAACTTTCTCTTTGAGTATCAGATTGAAATGTTTTAAGAAGTTACAGAAAGAGGACGGAATGTAGTTTTCTTTGCATAAGTTACAGGTCCTAAGGTTCAAACAATGACACGTGGCACTTTGTACAAGTTCACTCTATTGAAAAAAAGTGTATAATTAGGTCAGCGTGGGCGATTGGGCATAATGCTTTCTTGGAGAATCCAATTTCGATCAGTCTGGTGGCGTTGGAAAGAGGACTTAGAGGGCTACAACAGTTCGCAATTTTAGACCTTGGAGATCCAAAATTTCATAGATATATCATATTAAATATCGAGCTCCTACAAAGTGAAAAAATGTGTGTAGTTTTTTTATTTATTTTTGCATAAGTTTGGTTTGAAAAATCAGTTTGAAGGAATTTGAAGGGCATAGTGAAGCATAATTATCATTAATTGATGCCCCGAAGAAAGAAAATGGAAACACCTAGTAAGAAACCTAAAATCTCTAGCATGACTCATGAAGAAGAGGAAGAAATGCAACATGATATATCAAAATTACGAGACCAAGTGCAACAAAATTCACTCTCACAAAAAGTAGCAGAAGCTAAGATGGATGGTTTAAAGAAAGATGTGGAAGCTAAGATGGATGGCATGGAAGATAAGATGGATGGTTCAAAGAAATGCATGAAAGCTAATATGAATGACTTGGAAGCTAAGATGGATGGTTTAAGAAAGTCGTGGAAGCTAAGATGAATGGCATGGAAGCTAAAATGTAAGATTTGAAGACAAATTTGACAAAGTTGCTACAAGAAATGTTTACTAATGGTGAAAGGGTAGTAAAGGAAAATCATGATGAGAACAAAATAAATGTTAATCATGATTTCATATACTCTAGCGTTGGATTGAAGACCCACCATGTTCGAAAGATCGATATGAGGAAGTTTGATGACAAGGATCTTGTAACATGGATACTACAGATGAAGCAATATTTTGATCTCCATAATGTGCAAAACACACAAAAGGTATGCATTGCAACTTTATATTTGAAATCAAATAAGTTTGCATGGTATCGATGACTTTTCTCTCATAAACAAATTGTCACTTGGGAAATTTTTACGGAAGAAATGATAACACATTATGAGGATACAAAAAGAAACACTTTTTTTAGCCAATTGATAAATCTCAAACAAAAGGGTCCAATGATGGAGCACATTGACGACTTCCAAAAATTGAATATAAGGGTAAAAGATATTCCAGAGGAGCATAGAATTGATGTGTTCATAGGGACTTTAAAGGATAACATCCAACATGAGGTTCGCCTTTGGGAACCTGATTCATTAAAGAAGGCATTCAGGTTGGCAAGAAAAATGGAAAGCAAAATTATGGCAACAAGGAAGCCTACCACTCATAACTATAAAGATGGAAGTGTTGTTTCCCCTAGCCTTCCACAACCTACAAGGTTGACACCAAAACAATTAGAAGAAAAAGAGAAAAAGGGCTTTGTTATAGTGGTGATAGCAAATACACTAAAGGTCATAAGTGTGCTGAGAAGAAATTATTTTACATAGATTGTGAAGAGGAGGAAGAAAAGGAACAAGAAACATCAAAAGAAGAGGATATACACCAGGAAAAAAACCCTAGAGAAAGAAGAAATGAATCTGACCATATCTTGTAATGCATTGGATGGAATTACCACTCCTCAAACTATCAAGATAGAAGGACATATCAAGAAGAAAAAGGTAACAGTGTTGATTGATTCAGGCAGTACCCATAATTTTATTCATTGTAAGATAGCCAAGGAATTGAATTTCTTCCTCTATCCAGCACCAGAGTGTCAAGTGATGGTTGCAAGTGGAGGAATTATAATTAAATTGCTCTGGATAGTGCGATAATATCAAGCTATTCATGGGAGAATATGTATTTAATAGCCCAATGCTTTCCATTCCAATGGGTGGTGCTGATGTTGTACTAGGAGTCCAATGGCTACAATCCTTGGGTACAATAACTTTTAATTTTCAAGAACTTTTCATGAAATTTTGTTCAGAAGTAAAGGAAGTTGAATTAAGGGGTATAAAAGGGAAATTAGGAAAGATAATCAGATCTAACAGAATGACAAAGCTTCTAAAGAAAGAACAACAAGGCATAATTGCACAATTATGTTCACTAGAGGTTCCCACATCGAAATCATCTATTTCTCTGGACCTCCAAACAGTCTTGGATAATCATTCCAAGGTATTTGAGACTCCCAAATGCCTCCCACCTATTCGTGATCATGATCATGCTTTTCATTTGATTCCAGGAAGTGTTCCTCCAAACATCAGGCCTTACAGATATCCCAATGCCCAAAAGAGTGAAATTGAACATATGGTTGCAGAAATGCTAGAGGCTGGTATAATTCAACCTAGTCATAGTTCTTTCTCTGCTCTAGTAGTTTTGGTGCACAAGAAGGATGGATCATGGCGCATGTGTCTGGATTATAGGGAGCTCAACAAACTCACTATTAAAGATAAATTTCCCATTCTTGTCATTGATGAATTATTGGATGAATTGCATGGATCAATTTACTTCACCAAGTTGGATCTTCATTTATGATATCATCAAATTAGAATGAAGACTGAAGACATTCTGAAAACAACATTTAGAACTCATGAGGATCATTATGAATTTTTGGTCATGCCTTTTGGCCTTACCAATGCACTTTCTACATTTCAAGGTTTGATGAATTCCATTTTCAAACCCTTCCATAGAAAATTTGTTTTAGTAATTTTTTGATGATATACTAATCTATAACAAGTCTTGGAAGGATCATGTTCAACATGTTGACAGGGTGCTCAAACTATTGGAGGAGAAACAATTATATGCAAAAAGCTCCAAATGTTTCTTTGGACTACAAGAGGTGGAATATCTGGGTAATATTGTATCTCATGAAGGTGTTAAGGTAGACCCTAGCAAAATTAAAGCCATTAAGGAATGGAAAATCCCCACATACATAAAGCATCTGCGATGATTTCTTGGGTTGACAGGGTATTATCGCAATTTGTTAAGAATTATGGGAGAATAGTAGCACCTCTAACAACATTATCGAAGAAATATGCATTTTCATGGAATCCACAAGCAACAAAGGCATTTGAACATCTTAAAGAGGCAATGTGCCAAGAACTGATCTTAGCTATGTTGGACTTCACAAAAACCTTTATTGTGGAATGTGATGCCTCGAGAAATGGAATTGGTGTTGTTTTAATGCAAGAAGAAAGACCCATTGCTTTCAAAAGTCATCCAATCAAAGGAAAGTATTTACAAAAAGTTATTTATGAGAAGGAAATGTTGGCAATACTACATGCACTTAAGAAATGGCGACCCTACCTAATGGGAAGACACTTCAAGGTAAAAACGGATCATGATAGTCTTAAATACTTTTTAGAACAAATATTATCTTCAGAAGAACAGCAAAAATGGGTCACAAAGATATTGGATTATGACTCTAAAATCATCTACAAAAAAGGGAAGCAAAATGTTGTGGTAGATGCACTCTCAAGAAAGGACGAGGATGTGGAAGCATTTCTTTGCACCATTTCTATTATCCAACCAGATTCGATAAATGAATCAAGGGATAAATGGAAGAATGACGAAGAAGTGTGGGCACTCATTCAAAAGCTACAACAAGATCCCAATACATCTGATACATTTAGCTGGAAAAATGACTCGTTATGGTACAAAGATCGCTTATACATATGTAAGAATTCCCAACTCAAACAAAATATTCTTATGGAATTGCACACTTCTCCCTTAGGAGAGCACTCAGTATTTTTAAAAACTTACCACAGGGTTAAGAAATAATTTTTTGGGGATGGCTTTAAATCGTATATTCAAAAGTTTGTGGCGGAATGTTTGGTTTGCCAACAAAATCAAGTTGAAACAATTAAGACCCCAGGTCTATTACAACCTTTATATCCATTCCAAGCCAACGTTGGGAGGAGGTTTCAATATATTTTATCACAGCTTTACCCAAGTCCAAAGAAAAGAGTGTCATTGTGGTAGTAGTTGATAGACTTACCAAGTATGCACACTTTTTTGCATTATCTCATCCATTCAAAGCCAGTACAATTTCTACTGCATTTATGGAAACAATTCAAAAGCTACGTGCAAACCAAAAGATTCTTGTAAGCAATAAAGATCCCATTTTCACTGGAAATTTTTGGACAAAATTATTTTCTTGTCTTGATACTCAGTTAGCTCATATCTCATCTTATCATCCTCAATCTGATGGGAAAACTGAGATAGTAAACAAATGTTTGGAAGGATATCTTCATTTCTTTGTTTTTGATAAACAGACACAATGGGTCAAATGGTTGCCCCTGGTTGAATGGTGGTATAAGACTTCCTTCCATACGACAACAAAAAGGACCACATTTATGGCACTTTATGGATATCATCCACCATCCATCACATCATATTTAAGAGAAAATTCTAAGGTTCAAGTAGTGGAAGATTACATAAAGCATCAACAACAAGTTATCCAACTCTTAAAGGATAACCTCACTTTGGCGCATAATAGAATGAAACAACAGGATGATCAACATCACAATGAAAGAAGTTTTGATGTAGGTGACTGGGTATTCCTACGGCTACAACCATAAAAGCAAATGTCCCTCAAGCAAGCTAAGAAGGATAATAAATTATCACCAAAGTATTATGGTCCATACAAGGTGTTGCAAAAGATTGGTATTATGGAATACAAATTGGAGCTTCCCAAGTGCACCCAATTTTCCATGTTTCATGTTTAAAGAAGGTTATAGGTGACAAGCTGCCACTTCAAACAATATTTCCAGAACTTGACGAGGAAGGAAAAATCATATTGGAACTTGAAGCAATCACAGAAACAAGAACTCAAAAACTACGAAATCGATCAATTTCAGAGTATCTCATCAAGTGGAAGAACTTACCCGCTGAAGATTCCACATAGGAGGATGATAATTTTATACAGAAGCATCCAGAACTACTCAAGCATTGAGGACACCACTTTCTTGAAGGAGAGGGGCATGTTAGGTCCCTATAATACTAGTGATTCCCCCATTACTATTGTCATTGTAGCCCTTATTGTTATTAGTATGCCCCTATTGTCCCCATATTGTTATTAGTGTGCCCCATAGAAGCCCACTATTGTTATTGTTGTGCCCTTATATTATTATTGTTATGTCGGCTTCAATTATATTGTGACCCCTTAGCCTCCTATATATAGGAAGGAGGTTTAGTCATTTGTATCATCCAAGAATTGTTCATTTCTGTAATGTAAAGGAGGTTGCTCCCTTGAAGAGACTGATTTTGAAGTCGTTGATCTATCTTTTCTATCTTTTTGTGCGCTGGTTTCATAACATATGTTAAGTTATGTTATAGGTAAATATTATATATAACTAATTTATATTTTCTTATATAGTTACATGATTATATATGTGTGTGTATATGTATATAATGTTAAATAGCTTTATATTAAGTTAAATAGTTATAAAACTATGTTATGTTATATTTTATATATAGAATTATAATATATAGCTATGTAATGTTATAGTTAAATAATAATTAAATATTATATATAATTAAATTATGTTTTGTTATATAGTTACATCAATCTATATGTTATATAGTTTTTAGTTATATATATATATATATATATATATATATATATATATATATATATATAAATAATAAAATTTAATTAAGTAACAATTTTTTTTTGGATTTTTAACTTTAAATATTAATATTTTAGTTAAGTAATTAACTTTTTAAAACTAATTGTGCTATATTTATTACTAAAAAAATATTTAAAACATAAATTACTTTAAATTTAAAGTAATAAAATAAAATAAAATATCTTATTTGATAAATAGAGGTTTTCCATGAGCAACCATATTCATCATGTGAATCTCAAACTCCTAATTTATTTATTAATTGGTTATAGTATTATTTTTTGTTTTGGAGTTTTTGGGGTATATTTTCGATCAAATTTGTTCAAAATTTAAAATGCATTTTAAATAACAAAATGTTAAAAGTATTTGAAAATTTATTTCATTAAATTCTCAATGAAAATCTTTAAAACCTATTATAATTAGAAAAAAATGTTTTTACCATTCAAAATCAGAAAATATTCATAATAAACATGCTATCAAATTTCAAGTAAGAAAAAAATTTAAAACCTCAATTATAGCTTTTTTGGTGGTTTCAAAGCATTTTCTTGGTGGTTTTGTGGTTTTTTAGGTTGTTTTTGTGGTTTTCTAAGTTGTTTTTAATTGTTTTGAAGGGTTTTTTTTGTTGTTTTTTAGTGGGGTTTCATGGTTTTTGTATGGTATTTTTTTTTTCAAATTAATTTATTTAATTTTGTATGGTATTTTATTTTTCAAATTAATTTATTTAATTTTGCAAGAAAAATTAAATAAATAAGAAAAAAATGATAGGAAACCTACCTTGGCTTGAGCCTTTAGGACGTTGGTGGGATTTTTGGCGAAGTTGGCTGGGTTGCTCTATGGTCCAATCGCTCAATCGAGCTCCAATACCTCAGTTGAACTCAGATTGTTTATCCCGTGATCTATGCAGATGATGCGCATAGACCATGGCCTTGCGTTTTAATATAAAATAAGGGCTTGATTGAGCTCTAATGCTCGATCGAGACTTAATGCTCAATAGAGGGTTTGTTTTAAATCCTCAATCGAGCTATTTTTTTAGCACTCAGGGAGTTCAATCGAACGCTTAAAAATGGCTCAATTGAGTGCTTAAAATGCTCAAGCGAGCCCTCTTTTATTCACCTAAACATGTCCTCCCTTACCAAAAAGTGCAATCCAGCTCCATGTTTTTACCCACTACTACACACTTAAATAGACCAAATTAAAATTATTTAAGATTTTTTTTATACAAACAACTACACACTTAAATTGACCCTTCCAAATATAATCTTCCTAATATATATTTCTTTTTAATTTTTGAGCAAGAATTATTTAAAATTATTTTCTTTTATATGAATTATAAGGATTTATATGTATCTAACTTAAATGGGAGAGATTTATATGTGTCTAAAAGGAAGAGTTATTTTATGATTATTCAACTATTTATTAACAAGTCTAGATTCATATGAACTCTAGATCTATCAAGCACCGAGAGGGGCTAAATTTTTTGAGGTGAAAACCTCTTTTTTGAGTTCAAAACTTAAGGAAAGGTTTGCACCTCGAGATATTTGAACTCTAGATCTATCAAGTACCGAGAGGGGTTAAATTTTTTGAGGTGCAAACCACTTTTTTGAGTTCAAAACTTAAGAAAAGGTTTGCACCTTGAGATATTTGATCCCTCTCAGTGCCTGATAGATTTGGAGTCAAGATGAGTCTAAATTGGTTTAATTTCTATAAATAAATTTTAAAGTTAAATTGATATAATTTTCATATTTAAATATTTAATATAGAAAAAAATATTATGGTAATTTTTAAAAGATTATTCACCAAAATATAAAACAACAGTCACAAATTTTGTTTTTTCACCCAAATGCACTAAAGGACACATTTACCCCTCTCAGCGCTTGATAGATCTGGAGTTAAGACGGGTCTAAATTCGTTTAATTTCTATAAATAAAGTTTAAAGTTAAATTGATATAATTTTCATATTTAAATATATAATATAAAAAAATATATTATGGTAATTTTTAAAAGATTATTCACCAAAATACAAAACAACAGTGACAAATTTTGATTTTTCACCCAAATCCGCTAAAGGACACATTTACCTGGAGCCTTTCCTCATTTAAATAAGCTATATTCTACATGAATACAATGTGTCACAAAAACACAAAACAACAATTACAATTTTTGATTTGGAGCTCAAAAAATTATCAACTTGATCAAGAAAATTTACCTAAATTCAAAAGTTAAAGAATAAAAATTTGTAATATATAACATTACATTAGATAAAATTTACCTAATCTATCCAACAACAAATAATATAAATTCATATAAATTCAAAAATTAAAAAATAAAAATTTGTAATATATAACATTACATTAGATAAAGTAAAATTTTTATTTTTATTATTTTAATTTAATTGAGTCAACATAATATTACAATATATTACATCACACATTATATAACGTTTTACAACATTCCTGCTATATTCAGCGATAGAGAACTTATTGGGACGATATAAAATAAATTTATTAATTATAAAATTAATAAAAAAAATTAATATTTATTTTTTATTTAATGTAAGACAAAAAAATATTTAATATTATTTTTGATGGAAATGATAGAGGTTTGCGTGCCTCTAATTTAAAAAATTTAAATATGAAGGAAGAATTGTTTTATATTTAAAATTTTGACGATATATTTAATAATAAAAAAAAATAAATTTATTAATTATAAAATGGATAATATTTAATTTTAATAAAATTTTACAATTATATTTTTATGATAAAAATAAAACAAAAAATTATATATTACGTATCTATTTAATATATTTAATGTGAAAATATATTTATAAAACAATGTTGTATAAATTTGATATGTTGAATATTTAAAATTATAAAATTATGAATGTTGAGAGATTTTTTTGATAAAAATCATATAAAGAAACTTTAAGCTAATGTGTTTCGAACTATCTAGTGTTGTTTATTTTCAGGACAAGATGAAAAACCAAATCATAGCATTAGATTAAATAGATGAAGAGAGATATTATCTAGCCATTAGAATATAACAACTAATTTTGACTAAAAAATTATCATTAATTAGTAAACATTTTTTTTAATGAAAATGAAGTAATAGATGGAAATTAGTTGTAAATGAAGAATTAAATTAATTTTATTATTATTATTATTTTAATCAAAATGAATGTCACTAATAATAAGGTCAATTTAATTATTCTAAACAATAAAACTCAAAAATAGTAATAAGATAATGAAAAATAAATAAAATAATAATAATAATAACAATAATAAATAAATGACCAGACGGAGCGATGGCAGGATTTCTTGAGTTTAGGGTTTCAGTAGACAGGTTTGATGCCGCCGCCGCCCCCAGACAACTTCTGAATACTGAATCGGCTCTGAGCCCAGCAGCGGGAGTCACAGAGCTCGAGGCTACCCACGGGATCTGGTCTGGTTTACCTGATGAAAAGAAGAAAATGGATTCGAACCAAGGTAAACGATGCTGGAGGGCTTCCCCCCACACTGGTCTCGGATCATTATCCACAGGATGGCCCTGGCCCCTCTTCAATGTCCGGGGATATATTTCTCAAAATAACCGATCCACACTGTTACATATGGATGCGTCCTCCTACGCGGATGTTTGGCCCTGCGTCTGCGAAAATGGGGAACAGAACCCTGTACTTCTGCCCCAAACAGATATACCGCACCCTATGATCGGCACCAGTTTCTTGAGCAAAGGAGCGTCCTTCAGCAAAAATGGCGCTTACGGGAAGGAAAAACGCAGCATGTATTCAAGAGATCGATCCTGTAGAGAGACGATGGCGAACCCTAGCTCCGCCGTCTCATTGCCCTTGGCCGCCGTCGGCTACTGGATCACTCTGAGCATGAATAAGTTCGAAGGATCGGGGCAAAGACCAAAGGGCTATCTCTTAACAGCAGATCCGCATCCGCCCCTGCTCCTGAGACAAATACAGGATTCGAAAACATATCAGGACATTGGCCCACCCTCTCCACAGATTGAATGGGGAAAAAGGCATACAGAATCTTCCCCATCTTCCACATCATTCCAGATTCAAATCAGACTCCTTAGCGGCAAAACCATGCTACAATGGGTAAGAGCGATGGATCTAGTGCTAGACCTCAAGCTGGCTCTGGAGATCAAGTTGGGGACTCCCTCTGCAGCATATCGACTTCTCCACGCAGGTAAACAGCTTGAGGATCTCAACCCCCTGTCTTTTTACAGCATCCAGAGAAATTCCTCCATAGAACTCATCCTGCGTTTAAGAGGAGGCGCTGCAGGACAGTCATCCTCAGCTAAGGCTTTTTCTTACAAGGATGCTGTCCATGCTAAGACTCCAAAGAAAACAGATCCACCTGCTCAAGCTCCTAAGCCTTTCCTGGTGGACAAACTGGAGGAAACCCCCTCCATAGAAATAAAGCATCCATCGCTGGATGAGCAAACCCAACATTTTGCGGATCAAGGCCTTATATGCAGGTTTAATGGGCTATGGCCCCGCACAGCAGACCTCTACCAATGGATCCACTCTAACTGGACCAATAACTGCAAGGTTCTGCTATGCTCAAAAGGATTTTTTATCGTAGTGTTTGCCTTTGAGACGGATTATCAAAAAGCCTTAACTGGTGGCCCATGGTTTTGGGGTACCGCTGGCTTATTCCTCACTCCTTGGTTCCAAGAGTTCGATCCATCCACAGCAGTCATCACCAAGCTTCCCATCTGGGTCAGACTTCCAAACCTCCCAGCAAATCTTTGGCATTTTGCAGTACTTCAAGGTATCGGCAACACTCTAGGCAGGCTTTTAGACACTGACGTCTATAGAGGGGAAAAGGGCTTATACACTTATGCCAGGATATGTGTAGAAATAGATATCAGCAAAGGTCTCCCGGACCATATCAATCTCAAAATAGGAGATTTCCACTGGACTCAGACTCTGGACTACGAGAACACAGCCTTCCGATGCCGCAACTGTCATCTTACAGGCCACCTTCAGAGTTCTTGTCCCACGATGCCAGCCCAAAAGAAGAAAGCCAACACTAAGCAGAAATCCAAAAGCTGGAAGCCTCATGATCCTCCTCCCATGGATGATTTTGATTTCAGCTCAGATGAAGAGGAAGAGATCAAGGAAGGTGAGGCAGCTGCGCCGGAACCGGATCCGTCCTTGGCTGATCCAACAGTTGCGTCCGTCACACCAGCCTCTCAGAAAAGGATCCATGAAACCTCATCCTCGGACTCGGACAAGGAGACATCTCCGTCGGCGCATCTCAGCTTGCAAATCACGCCAGCTCAGCAAAACCCCCCTGAGTGGGTCAAAGTTGGCAAAAAGAAAGGGAAAAAATGCAGAATAGTGGATTCCGCACATGATGGGTAGATTCCTCTGCTCTGTTCCTGCTCCTCTATTCCTTCTGTTTCTTCTTGTTTAGCTTTTTTCTCTACTCTTTCTCTCTTAGGAGCCGAGGTGGACAACCAATCCTTTCCGGCTGCCTTTGTTCTTGTTTCTCCTGGTTGTAATCCCGCATTGTACCATACGTTTTCTTAATAGAATTAGTTTTTTACCGAGAAAAAAAAAACAATAATAAATAAATAAAGGTCAAATTTAACTATTCTAAACAATAAAACTAAAAATAGTAATAAGAAAATGAAAAAACAAAATAAATCAAAATAATGGATTATCTCAAATTTTTATTTAAATATATATATATATATATATATATATATATATATATATATGAAAGTAAACAAATATGAAATCAAGGAATACTAGCAATTCGATTAGAATACATAAATAATTAAATATTATAAAAACTTAGGAATATAATGTAGGGATCCAACACTTGCTAATACTCCAACCATCGTCTCTATTCAGATTGATAGGCCTCCTTTCAATTTCCAAGGCCTCTTTAAACTTACTGTGATGAAAATGATCAATCCTTGCAATGACCCCTGATCCGAATGGAAAATGGCATCAATCGATGGTACTCATCCACCCATATTATTCATCGACCCATGGAATTTACCCATGGTATTGTAAATGGCATCCACCCATGGTATTGTGACATCCACCCATAGTATTCATTCACCCATGGAATTGGCCCGTGGTATTGTGAAATCCACCCATGGTATTCATTCACCCATGGAATTGACCCGTAGTATTGCAACTGAAAAATACTATAAGTAACAAGTCACATTTTGTAAAAGGACAGATTGTCCGCCACAATGTAGCCTTTACAGTTATTATCGGTTTTAATAAAAAGTTTCTTTGTGGTTTTGTTTATTGGGTATTCTCCTTTTTTTCTTCCGGCATTTCAATATTTTTTTATTTTTTATTTTTTTATTTTATTTTATTATATATATATATATATATATATATATATATATATTTTTTTTTTTTTTTTTTTTTTTTCAGATCTTAGGGGTCTTTCTCCTAAGATCCATTTCAATCTTTTATATCTTGGGAGTCTCCTCCCAAGATCCGGGTCAGTGGTATCAGAGCAAGTTATGATTCCATGGGAATAAAGGTTGATGCATATTTTAGTTTCAAATTTTGCAACAATATTCAACAAACTTCAGGCATGTGCTACGTCCTCCACAGAGCATTTTCTTGGGCCAAGCGGGAAGAATTTTTCTTTCTTCATTTTTTTGCAGGAATGTTCGTGGGCAGCGAATTTGCAGATCAGATCTGAAACATTTGGTACAAAATTTACAAAAAAAATACCAGATCTGGATTCCTTGCGAAAAATCACCCAATTTAAAAAAAAAATGGGTTGAATCGGAGTTCGAATGTGGGAGATATCGCTGATTTAAAATCAGCTATTTTTCAGAACTTTTGTGACAGCGAAATAGTTGTAGTGCAAATCTGAGATTTTAGAGTGTCCAGATAAGGATTTCCAACACATGGGAAGATGCAAAATGATCCTTCTGTTTCCAAAAACAGGTTATAATAAATATTCTGATTTATATTGACCGAGTTATGTCCATTTTAATCTGGAGCAGCATTTGGAGCGGGTTCCCTTTGGAGACATGCCCTCTCACTCCACTTTAGTAGTCACCTGGTTCACATTCATCAGTTTCATCATAGCAACATTCAGCTTGGGTTCTTTGGAGATGTGCCCTCCCACCTCAAGCTATGTAGGCACCTGCTACTTCATCAACAACCAACATCACGGTTATGGGTCATCGACAAACCCACACTTCATCGAAGTCCATTTGCTAGGCCGCACACTGTCAATATCACAGTTGGTCACAAGCATTACAGGGTATCTCTATCCTCGGATCTTCGTTCATCATGGTTATGGGTCATCCACAAACCCACACTTCATCGAAGTCCATTTGCTAGGCCACACATTGTCAGAATCACAGTTGCTCACAAGCATTACAGGGTATTTCTATCCTCGGATCTTTGTTCATCATGGTTATGGGTTAACCACATAAAACCCTTATCTTCAGTGGCTCTTCATATTCAACAAAAGCTTCGTAGGAGGGAACTTTACGCAGTGGGGACCATTGCTTCTTAAGGAGGGAGGAATGATCCGAATGGAAAATGGCATCAATCGATGGTACTCATCCACCCATATTATTCATTGACCCATGGAATTTACCCATAGTATTGTAAATGGCATCCACCCATGGTATTGTGACATCCACCCATGGTATTCATTCACCCATGGAATTGGCCCGTGCTATTGTGAAATCCACTCAATGTATTCATTCACCCATGGAATTGACCCGTGCTATTGCAACTGAAAAATACTATAAGTAACAAGTCACATTTTGTAAAAGGACAGATTGTCTGCCACAATGTAGCCTTTACAGTTATTATCGGTTTTAATAAAAAGTTTCTTTGTGGTTTTGTTTATTGGGCATTCTCCTCTTTTTCTTCTGGCATTTCAATTTTATTTTTATTTTATTTATTTATTTTATTTTATTTTATTTATTTATTTATTTATTTTTTTTTTTTTTTTTCCAGATTTTAGGGGTCTTTCCCCCAAGATCCATTTCAATCTTTTAGATCTTGGGGGTCTCCCCCCAAGATCCGGATCAACCCCTGCCTCTTCAATGCAGATGTGATGTTTTGTTTTTTCTGGATGTTTTGCCAAAGATGAGGAGCAAGACCTTCCATATTTGATGTCAGTTGTATGCTCAAGAATCCTCTAATTAATTTAGCGGCCAATTTCACCAATGTACGAAGTCCCACAAGAGCAAGGGATGACATAAACACATTTCCCATCTAATCTATTTATGAAGGACTTTGAATCTAAGGCCTTGTCCTCAAATCTATTCCAACTTAAGCTTTGGAAAAGGTTTGTCGATGACACTTACGTCATCTAGTCTCATGGACTTTGAATCTAAGGCCTTGTCCTCCAATCTATTCCAACCTAAGCTTTGGAAAAGGTTTGTCGATGACACTTACGTCATTTGGTCTCATGGTTGAGAAAAGTTGGAGCTCTTTTTCCAGCATCTTAACAATCAATCTAGTTCCATAAAGTTTACTATGGAATGTGATATCGATGGCAACCTCCCTTTCCTCAACGTTCTTATTTCAAAGAGAGAGGATGGTTCTTTCTCCCACGACGGTTTTCGGAAGAAAATTCACACTGAACAATATTTTCATGCGAATTCACATCATTTCCCTGCTCAAAAGCTAGGTGTTCTCAACACCTTAGCCACTCGAGCATTACGAGTTTCTGATGAAAACCACCTCAATGATGAAAAAACCCACCTCCTTAGTGTTTTTAATAAGAATGGTTATAGTAAACGCCAATGTATTAGAGTCTTCCTTAAGGCTAAAAAAGGTCCTATGATTAAAAATGATCTTAAAGGTCAGTTTTCAGGGGTGCATCTTCCGTTTATCCAAGGAACCACAGATACTATTGTTAAGATCTTGAAGAAGCATAAGTTTCCTTTGACATTTATGCTCCTAAACACTATTTGAAGCTCTCTAAGATCAATGAAAGACCCTTTGAACCCTAAAGATAGGAAAGGTGTTTATGTCATCCCTTGCTCCTGTCGGACTTCATACATTAGTAAAACTGACCACTCAATTAATCAGAGGATTCTTTAGCATGTAGCTGACATCAAACAGGGAAGGTCTCGCTCCTCTACTTTGGCAGAATACGCGGAAAAGACAAAACATCGCATATGCATTGAAGAGGCGAGGGTCATTGCAAGGGTTGATCATTTTCATCACCGTAAGTTTAGGGAGGCTTTGGAAATTGAAAAGAGGCCAATCAATCTTAATAGAGACGATGGTTGGAGTATTAACAGGTGTTGGATCCCTACATTGTATTCCTAAGTTTTTGTAATATTTATTTATTTATTTATTCGAATTGCTGGTATTCCTTGATTTCTTATTTATTTACTTTTCATTTTTTTTACCATATTTTTTTTGGATTTAAATAATAAAATAGAGTTAATTCATTATTTTGATTTATATTTTATTTATTTTGGTTTTTCATTTTCTTATTACTATTTTTAGTTTTATTATTTAGAATAGTTAAATTTAACCTTATTAATTTTATTTTGTTTATTTATTTATTATTATTATTACTTTATTTTATTTTTCATTTTCTTATTACTATTTTTCAGTTTTATTGTTTAAAATATTTAAGTTTGACATTTCATTTTGATTAAAATAATAATAATAATAAAATTAATTTAGTTTTTCATTTACAACTAATTTCTATCTATTACTTCGTTTTAATTAAAAAAAATGTTTATTACTTAATAATAATTCTTTAGCCAAAACTAGTTGTTATATTCAGAGTTGTCTTTAGTGCAACTTTTTGGACTTTCCGGTGCTGAATCTGACAAAAAAAATTGAGGTGAAATCTTGATTTGTGTTATTTAAAATGGTTTTTTGACTGGATATATGGATTGAGCACCCTAAAAAATCCCTATGGCACTTCGATTGTGCGGGGTTACCCATCAAACTTGTGATTTCAGTAAATTCCTAACGGAATTTAGAGAAACTAGACTGGAAAATCCCACCGGAAAAACTTCCAAAAAATCGCACTAAAGACAACGCCGTTATATTCACGGCTAGAAAACATCTATCTTTATCTATTTAATTTAATGTCATGATTTAGTTCTTCATCTTATCCTGAAGTTGAATCACACTATAGATCTGCAACTTAAATTTAGATATTATAAAATTATGTTGTATATACTCAATAAATATAATAAAAAAATTTATATTTTTATATTATATCTGTATATTGTCGGTACCGGCTTTAAAACTACAACCTGTACGTCGGTTTGTCGGCACCGCCCTTAAAGCTTCCCCATTAAATGTCGTTGAACGGGCTTTGCACGAATATCAATGGAAAAAAATGGCAATTTAGAACTTTACCCAATGAGTCAAACGGACCAAAAGGCAAGAAGTCAAAATTCAGGTTAAAATATGGCGCGGCATCTTTAAAAATGGCACAAAAGCCATAAAGTAATGGTGTCATTGCTGCTGCTTCTTTTTTTGGTTTGCTTGTATTTTCAACTCTCTATTTTCTTTCTCAAAGTGTTATATATATATATTTAATACAATTTAAATTGTAAAGTTGGGTAATTTTTTTTTTTTTTTTTTTTTAAATCAATAAAATAATGGTTAAGATATTTTTGTATTTAGGTTTTTGTGATTTATAATAAATTAAAAAAAATGGGTAAAAATCATATAAGAAAATTTTTCGGCCAACGCATTTGAACCACCAAGTTAAATATTATTTTGTAAAAACTAGCCATTTAATATAGTCATTACTTATTAATATTTGTTTTTAATAAATTCTTAAATTAATATAATAAATTAAATATTATTTTTCAAAATCTAGTCATTTAATATAGTCATTACTTAATAATATTTGTTTTTGATATATTAATAAATTAATATCATAATTTAAATATTATTGTTCAAATAAAGTTGTTACTTGAAATTGTGGTCTTTACATTGCTCTTTATTTAAGCCTTTGCCATGGTTCATCTGGCCCTGATGATGAACCACACTTGCTAGTTTGAAACGCATAAGCCGAAAATTTCTCTTATGTGATTTCTACCAAAATACTTTTCTTAATTATTAAGATATTTCAAGTCGATATTATATATAAACAAAGGCTACATAATGCTTAGCTTAAATATAGCTTAATTAAACTAAAAAATAATAAAAATAAAGATTTAATCACAAAAATAAAACAACTAATAAAATGGTGTAATATTGAATGACATTACCAAAAATTAAGAAACATGATTAGTTTATATATGTTTATTTTTTTAAATATATTTATATTACCTGTGGCGGAGACATTACACATTGGTTTTAGGCTGACCATGTATTACTTTAGTCAAACCTATTGAATAATTTTCAATCTCATAAAGTAAAACTTTAGAATGTATTTTTTTTTTATTGCAATTTTTTTATTAACAATTATTGGTAATGTTATTGTTGTAATTTTGAACATCTTATAGGCCTCTGCCTCGTAACTCATGGTATGATGGGAAGGCTTGAATATTAATGCTACACATTGATCGCCAATAAGACAATCTTGTCTAATCATATTTGACGCATCCACTGCAGTGATCATACTGTAATGATGGATGGTACTGCAATTATGGCCAGTCTATCACGATGTTCTCTAAATAAATGATTTGATGATTTGATAAACTTAACGATGAAGCTATATATTAATTCTAGTGAAAGAAACATTACTGAGGAAAGGGATGACTCATGATGTCATAAATAACAATAATTATTAATATAAGCACATTCTTAGTTTAAATGGTGTTGACTTCGAAGATAAATTGCGTTATAAATTATATACATGTGATATTTTACAGAAAAGTAAGGAAAGGTTAGATGATTGACGGAAAGTCCTAATGGGTATAGATTTTAAAATATTATTCAACCCATATTATTTATTTATTTTATTTAAATTATATATATATATATATATATATATTTTTTGATGAAAATTAATCATACTATTTTTTTTATTGATCCATTCAAAATTTTTCAATACTATAATAATTTGATGATTATTTATCTTAGGCTAATAATAAAAACTATATACAGTTCATATCTAAATGATATAATATATCTGCTTGAGCTAAAAATTATGATAGTGAGGAAAACATTAATAATGTTTATGAGAAATCTTTTTCGGAAATAATCACATCAAGGTTCATTTGTCGACGCGTTTCGAACCAACCAATGTGGCTCATCGTTAGGACAAGATGAAGAATCAGATCATGGAAGTGTGGTCCCTGATGATGAACCACAATGGTTGGTTCGAAACACGTCGACAAATGAATCTGGATGTGATTATCAATGAAAAAGATTTCTCATAAACTAGATATGGATCACAAAAACCTAAATTCGAACATTAATAATGTGTACCATTAGTATTTACTAAATTCAGTTGTTTTTATAAAAAAAATAAAGTTTAATAACTTTACGAAAAACTTATAAAAAAAAAAAACAAAAACAAAAACAACAACAACATCTAATTTTTAATTTTTAATATATATATTTTTAAAGTTTTTCTTTTTAGAGAAAATATGTCAGCATGGTCCTACATTCCTTGAAATTTTAAAATTTTACAGAAAAGAGTATTGTTCCCCATTTATCTACCTATCCATCTTTAATGTTTTTTAACTTTAATTTGGGTATATCTAACTACTATGTAGCACTTGTTGATATATCTATTTTTTTACAATTATATTTATTAAAATATATTTTTAATATAATAATAGTCATCTTAAATTTAAAATGTGGAGGAAAAATTATAATTTATGAAAATGGAAATAATAGAAAAAAATAAAAATAAAAAAGTTAAAGAAAAAGGAAAAGGAAATAAAATTAAAAACAACAAACTAGTAACTAATAAAAATGGAAGTTACTAAAGAGCTCATAATAAGACTTCAATTAATCACCTTATAACTAAATAAGTTTAAATAATAATAATAAATAACAAAAATTGATTTCCTAATGTTAAACTATGGATAAGCAGCAAAACTTTTTGGTTAAAGACAAACTAATACACAGTGAAAGCAAAAATGTGTGATACCATGCGTGCGGCAAGTATAATAATTTAAAAATAAATATATTGTTAAGTAAATAAATATTTTTCTTGGGTGAGGTGTTAATGGAGCAAAAGAGAGGGCATAGGCTACCACCACCCCACCTGATAAGAGGTTGAGCAACATGGCAACACACTCCCATAAAGAATGTTTATGATGTCCAGGATCTCGAGGTTTTACCACACGTGAGAAATTCTCAGCGTACTCAGTCTCATGCATGTTTCATGCTCCAGCTTTGAATGTTTGCCTCTCCTCCACACAACATACAAGATCTCTACTAGTGCAAAGCTCAAACCAACTCTATTGTGAATTACTACACCCCTCCTTATGGCTCAATTCAGATTTGGCACCTTTGTTTTTGGCTACCAAAGTCTCCTATCTAAAGCGCAATCCTTGGCTCTCACTAATTACAACTAGGGTATCATGTTGGCCCAACCCTTCAAGCCTTGGTTAGGCATTGTTTTTCTATCCTTGGCAAGCATTCACATCTCAAAAAAAGAACCCTCCCACATGGACTCAAGCTATGGCATCGAAGGTAATTTCCATTTGACCGCCTGAAGAATAGCTTGTGCATAGTTGTTTCATTCCTCTTGAAAGTTCGACATGCATGATGCAACATTCAAATTTTGTTCCTCCTACATGCAAGAAGATTTTTCATTCTGGCGTCGGACGAATTCTGTAGATGTGAAATCTACAGTGTCTAGCTTAAACGACATCCCTTGTCTAATCTTTGCTTTCATTTTTGGACTTTCTTATGGTATTTTCCCACACAAAATTCTCGTTTGGTGTGTTCCTCTCGGTACTCAACTTGATTCAAGGCCTAAGAGGCCACTCCCTAGTTGACAGCTCTCTAGTCTACTCCACTGGGTTGTTCCTATTCCCTAGGTGTTCTCTCTGGCTGGCTCTATGTCTAGCTCTTTGCACCCTCCTAATTTGGCTCATCCTCTTTGTTCATTGTTTGTAGTCTATCTCCTTCCCAGATCTTAGCCACCTTTAATGGTTAGCCACCTAACCCCGAATCTCCTACACATGGCTTTTCTCTCCACGCATGTCACTTGTGCCTTTCCTCTCCTGACTGCTTGCTCTCCCTTCTTTCTGAGGCCCTCTAGTATGCCTTATTAGTGTGCCTGTGTCCATAGAGGAGTAGCCTACTACTAAGAATGGGCTACTCGTGGAAACACATGTATTCACCATCACCTGGAGGAAATTGTTTCCATTTTCTCAAGCTTACTCCAGGCCCCATCTAGGATGAGCTCACCCTCATGGAAAGAGAATGAACCTCTCATTAGCACCATCTCTTAGAGACCAAGGTTCTCATTGAGATGGTAGTCTAGGTGTTGGATATCAGGCATACACTTGAACGTTTCAACCAATACATGCATATTGTGGACTTGTGTGGGAATTTGAAATTCCTCTTCAACATAATTCTAATGGAGTAGTTTGAGCATCGGGAAAACCTCCTTCACTTTAGGGAGCATTTGCATTGTCACATGAAGGACCTAGATCAGAGACTAGACTGCATAAAGCAGCACCTCGGCATCAGGTTGACAACAGCCCTAGCAACAACCAAGTCACCATCTAGGTCACAGCTACATATTATGATCCCTCTACCTAATCTTATGTTATGTTCAAGCTTGTGTCATTTTTTGGTATCACAGTGTATTCTCATGACTAGTTTTTCCTTCTTTTCAGTTTATATATGATCTTCTTTGGTTTTTTGATGTTATCCTATGCCTCTCTATGAAGAGTGAACTTCTCGATATGATCTGGTATTCCCAGTGAAAAATGACCCAAATCATCTAGCATTTCCATGTACACTCTTGTTTAAAAGGAATACAATATTTACCCCACAAAAAAGGGAGAAAATAATTTTAAAAATATTAATTAAAATTAGGATTTAGACAAATTTATTTATTTATTAAATTGCTTTCTAATTTATTGATTTTAAAAAATATAATTAATATAAATAAAGTTAAATATTAAATAAATATTGAATATAGGTAATATGATATGGGGTATTTATGGAGCAAAATGGGGGGGTGGGGGTAGGTAGGGCGCAATTTGTAGAAAATCTTGTAGATTCACAAGCTCATGCAATTTACTAAAGCACACAACAAGAATCTACTTCTACTTTCAACCAGTGGAAGCCAATAGATCGATGAAAATAATAATAGCAAGAGGAAGACAAATCAATGGCACATAACAAAATAAATATCCAGGGAAAGCCATAGCTCAAAACCCCTATTATCTATATTGCATTAATCAGAAATCCAAGATGATAATACAATGCTTGTTCTCACAAGAACAATCCGAGCACTTAGTATGATCAATCTCCCATCTCACAAGCAAGCTCAAGCCTAACCTTAGCCTCTTCTGCTACTCTCCAAGCCCTTATTTCCTTGCGCAATTCCTATGGCTTATTAACCCATATTAAAGGGAAACCAATGCATCCAAAACCACACAATTCCTTCTAGGTTCAGTTCCTGATTGAATGCACCATCTCTAAAACTTAGAAAATTATACAACTGATAGTACACTGTCCCTGCACTCTAGTCTCAACTGGGTCTTTCTCATAATCAACATGCATGAGTTTCTGATGAGGGAATCTTCAGTTAACTAGAGTAGCACTAGTTAATGCATTAGTGCACCAACTGATTGTTAACTCACTATTAATTCCTTAAACATTTTGGAACTAATTTAATTGAACTTAACTCAGTAAACTGAGTTATCTAATTACAACTCACAATTAACTCATCGTCGACCCCTATAATATACGGAGAACATATACATGACTTTAGAAAGACTTCCAACTCAGAATTCCTAAGTTAACTAAGTCAACTCACTTTAGTTAACTATTACAAGTTTCTATGAGAATAGAATTCAATTTTAATTCTCAGCTTAATTCAAGGAAAAATTAAAATATAATTTATGGATTCTATTTTTATCATTTCTTGTTGCTATTTTCAAGACTCCCTCTCAACAAGAATGAATTCAACTCGATCCCGATCCTAAACATTTGGAATGTTCTGCATGCAACACTTCTCTCTAGTGTTGTTGCTCTAATAACTCTAAAAAAAACATCCAACCTGAATCAAAATGATGCCTCTGTCATCAAGTTTCTGACTATTATTGCCTTTGTTGACTAAACATTCTAAGCTTATTTTGAATTTTCCTTTCTGCACTATTGTCAACCCTTCTCTACGCTCTCCAATATTTGACTGCTATAGCCTCTATCACACTGATCTTTGATTGCATCAATCCCACTCATTCCTCCTGCTACTATGTACTTTGGGATCACGTAGCAAGGTACGATCCAAGAGGTAAAACCTCTCAATGGACCCTACCCAATTTCAGCCCTCTTAGGACTATCACTTCACATCGCCCCACCTCACATCTAGAGGTATGGTTGCATGTGATCCCTCTACCCACCTGGCTCGAAATTTCCCACTACTGGAGGTCTTTGCATGAGTGGATGCCTCCACTCGGTCTCCTCTCGACTTCTCCAATTGTGACTGCTCCACAATTGTCTGAGACTACTTCTTCACTGCTTGAGTGGATCTCTCCACTCAGTCTCCTCTCAACTTCTCTAGTTGTGGTTGCTCCACAACTTCCTGAAACTGCTTCTGAGAATCCTTTTGGGGCTGCATGTTGAGAGGTAATTTAATCTCCCTCTCAACCACCAAGTCTCTAACCTTTGTATTCTTCCTCAAGGATTTGCATGCATCTTGAGCCTCAATAGCATACAGGTTCTTGACCTGTGCAACAATATGTTTCACCTGTCCCGTGGTGATGTGTCTAAGGAAAACCTTTCCTTTACTAAAAACCACATCATAGCCATGATCTTCCAATACCGCGACTGAAACAAGATTCTTCTTTAGTCCTGGAACATACATCACATTTGTGATCCTGAGAGGGGAGCCAAACTCCCTCTGAAAGGTAACCGTACTAATCCCGGTAGCTCTATATCTCTCATCATCTCCAAACTCTATGCTCTGCTTGAGGTCTTTCTACTCAAAATCACTAAAGAGATCTATATTCCCCGTCAAAAGGAATGAGGAACCGCTGTCACGATACCACATGCCTCCCATGGCAATGTCAGCCATGCATACAATGATAGTGAAATCAAGTTCAAATTGTGAATCTAGAGCTTCACCTGCTGCCGCGACTGTCGTCTCCTTCTTGCTTGCTTTCTTCTATGGGCAGTTCTTTGCATAGTTCCTGTGCTCGTGACAGTGAAAACACTTGAATTTTTTCAAGTCCATCTTCTTTTCACCTGCCTCGCCTTAGGAATTATTTCCCTTGGACTTCTTTGCCTTACTCACTAAGGAAATATCCTCTTCCACTTCCTTAGAAGAGGTCCCATCTCTAGTGTTCCTCATGATCTCCTCCTACATCAAATCTAGCCACAGTCGTTCCCAATCTAGCAACTTCTCCCGACAATTGACAGAGTCCTGATAACTATGCCAAATCTTTAGGAGTCATAGATGAGCAATACTCACCATATCATCCTCAAAAACCGTGATTCTAATGCTTCCAAGTTTATCACGACATTGTGTGAACTTGGTCAAGTAATTTGGAATTGAGTTGCCCGCCTCCATCTTGATTCTTTGAAGTTTATCTTTCAGCGCCAACTTCCTCTGGTCACTGTTGTTCTGGAAAATTTGTTGGAATATAATCCTAACATATACATTTATTTTTTAGCCTACGTATCCTTGACTTAACCACATGCACTAAAAATCATGTTCACACTTGGTTTTTGGTAAACTAGCTTGGTGGACCAACTTTCCATTGTTTTCTGCCTTTAAAGGCTTAATATTATAGAAATATTGGTCTAACCAATTTTCTAAACCATTTAGACATCTAAGTGCATGTTCACACCTAACCACACCTCATCCACTTGAGTTATTTGAGGATTGGCGCCCCACATGAAGATTCCCCCTTAAATTAAGGGATTTGGTCCCCCAGACCATTTGAGCATGTCTTAAAGTTGCCTTCCTTGGGAAATGCACCCCTCCTCATGCTTTCCTTGTCGCTGATAGTTTGCATAGGTTGTCTTGAGTCATTGTTGCTATTTTAGGCCTCCCCTTAGCTTTTCTTAGCCTTTTCTAGTTTTTTACTAGTTTTTTCCTAGTTTTCTAGATTCGGAAATTTCTATATAACCACCTCCCTTTGGGATTAGAGGTTTGGTTTCTCATGTATTACTATTGTTCATTAATTTAATACATTGATTTTATGGAGCAAAATCTTTCTCTCCCCTCTTGAATATCAACAAATTACTTGTGTTTAATTTAACTAGAATTCTAGATCTATCGGAGTTTCTGCAGGAATTCTACAAAAGTTACTTCAATGCTTTCCACATATCATGTAGGGTTTCCTTCCCATGGAGACTTGAGACAATGTGTCTCAAACTCCCTCAAGGATTATCCACGTCACCCTTGCCACACACTTCTTCCATTCGGCCAGGTTTTGAGCATCCGATGCTGGTGGCTTAGGAATGTCTTGATCAATGAATTCCTTCAAGTCATTATCCTCTAACACGACCTCCATCATGTCCTTCCAGGCTATATATTTTGGGCTGCCATCCAAGGCATACTCGAGCCGCAAATTGTAGAACGCTATCTGTCGATCCTGAAATATGAAATGCAAATTTGAATTTCATCTGTAACCTTGAACTCAAAACTTAGAAATATCCTCTAGTATATTATTCTCAGCTCTGAACCATGTAGTAAATTTCTACAAATCTAGCTCTGATACCATGTAGAAAATCATGTAGATTCACAAGCTCATGCAATTTACTAAAACACACGACAAGAATCTACTTCTAATTTCAACCAATAGAAGCCAATAGATCGTTGAAAACAATAATGGCAAGAGGAAGTCAAATCAATGGCACATAACACAATAAATATCTGGGGAAAGCCACATCTCAAAACCCCTACTATCTATATTGCATTAATCAGAAATCCAAGATGATAACACAATGCTTGTTCTCACAAGAACAATCCCAACACTCAGTATGATCAATCTCCTAGCTCACAAGAAAGCTCAAGCCAAACCTTAGCCTCTTTTGCTACTCTCTGAGTCCCTATTTCCTTGCATAATTCCTATGGCTTATTAACCCATCTTAAAGGGAAACCAGTGCATCCAAAACTACGCAATCCCTTCTAGGTTCAATTCATAATTGCATGCACCATCTCTACAACTCAAAAAATCATACAATTGATAGTACACTGCCCTCGCACTCTAGTCTCAACTGGGTCTTTCTCAAAATCGACATGCATGAGTTTCTGATGAGGGAATCTTCAATTAACTGGAGTAGCACTAGTTAATGCATTAGTGCACCAACTGACTATTAACTCGCTATTAGTTCCTCAAACAGTTTGGAAATATTTTAACTAAACTTGACTCAGTAAACTGAGTTATCTAATTAAAACTCACAATTAACTCATCCTCGACCCCTATAATATAGGGAGAACATATACATGACTTTAGAAAGACTTCCAACTCGAAATTCCTAAGTTAACTAATTCAACTCACTCTAGTTAACTATTACAAGTTGTTATGAGAATAGAATTCAATTTTAATTCTCAGGTTAATTCAAGGACAAATTAAACTGGAATTTTTGGATCCTATTTTTATCATTTCTTATTTCTATTTTCAAGACTCCCTCTCAACAAGAAACGAATTCAACTCGATCTTGATCCTAAACATTTGGAATGTTCTGTGTGCAACACTCCTCTCTAGTGTTGTTGCTCCAATAACTCCAAAAAAAAAACATCCAACCTGAATCAAAATGATGCCTTTGTCATTAGTTTTCTAACTGTTATTGCCTCTGTCGACTGAACACTCTACACTTATTTTCTGCACTGTTGTCAACCCTTCTCTACGCTCTCCAATATATGACTACTATAGCCTCTATCATGCTGATCTCTGACTGCATCAATCTCATTGATTCCTCTCGCTACTATGTACTTTGGTCTCCAGTAGCAAGGTGCAATCCATGAGATAAAACCTCTAAATGGATCCTACCTAATTTCAGCCCTCTTGGGACTATCACTTCACATTGCCCCACCTCACACCTGAAGGTATGGTTGCATGTGATCCCTCTGCCCAGTTGGCTCAAAATTTTCCCCTATTGGAGGTCTCTGCATGAGTGGATGCCTCCACTCGGTCTCCTCTTGACTTATCCAATTTTGGCTACTCCACAATTGTTTGAGACTACTTCTAAGATTGATTCTTCTATACTTGAGTGGAACTCTCCACTCGGTGTCCTCTCATCTTCTCTAGATGTGGCTGCTCCACAACTTCTTGAACCTACTTTAGAGGCTTCCTCTGGGGCTACATGTTGAGAGGTAATTTACTCTCCCTCTCAACCACAAAGTCTCTAACCTTTTCCTTGCTCCTCAAGGCTTTGCATGCATCTTGAACCTCAAGAGCATACAGGTTCTTGACCCATGCACCATTTTGTTTCATCTGTCTCGTGGTGATGTGTCTAAGGAAAACATTTCCCTTACTAAAAACCACATCATAGCCACAGTCTTCCAATACTGTTACTGAAACAATATTCTTCTTTAGTCCTAGAACATACATCACATTTGTGATCCTGAGAGGGGAACCAGACTCCCTCTGAAAGGTAACTGTATTGATCCCAGTAGCTCTATACCTCTTGTCATCTCCAAACTCTATGCTCTGCTTGAGGTCTTTCTCCTCAAAATCACTAACGAGATCTCTTTTCCTCGTCATATGGAATGAGGCACCATTGTAAAGATACCACATGTATCTCGTGGCAGTGCCGACCATGCATGCATTGAGAGTGAAATCAAGTTCAAATTGTGAAGCTAGAGCTTGACCTGTTGCCACTATTGTCGACTCCTTCTTGCTTGCTTTATTCTGTAGGCAGTTCTTGGCATAGTGACCGTTCTCGTGACAGTGAAAACATTTGAATTTTTTCAAGTCCATCTTCTTTCCGCCCTCCTTGCCTTGGGACTTCTTTCCCTTGGCCTTATTTTCCTTACTCGCTACAAAAAAATCCTCTTCCACTTCCTTGGAAGAGGTCCCATCTCTGGTGTTCCTCCTGATATCCTCCTGCATCAAATTCGACCATAGTCGTTCTCAATCTGGCAGCTTCTCCCAACCATTGAAGGAGTCTTAATAACTATGCCAACTCTTTGGGAGTCTTAGAATAGTAAATCTCACCATACCATCCTTGGCAACCGTGATTCCAACACTTCAAATTTCCTTATGACATTGGGTGTACTTGGTCAAGTAATTTGGAATTGAGTCGCCTGCCTCCATCTTGATTTTTTGAAGTTTATCTTTCAGTGCCAACTTCCTTTGGTCATTGCTATTGTGGAAAAGGTCCTTCAATGCTTTCAACATAGCATGAGGAGTTTCCTTCCCATGGAGACTTGAGACAATGTGGTCTTGAACTCCCTCAAGGATTATGCGCCTCGCCCTTGCCACACACTTCTTCCATTCAGACAGATTTTGAGCATCCAATGCTGGTGGCTTAGGAATGTCCTGATCAATGAATTCCTTCAAGCCATTATTCTCCAACACAGCTTCCATCCTATCCTGAAGTATGAAATGCAAATTCTAATTTCACCTGTAACCTTGAACTCAAAATTTCAAAATCCTCTCTTCTATATTGTTCTCGGCTCTGATACCATGTAGATAATCCTGTAGATTCACAAGCTCATGTAATCTACTAAAACACGAGACAAGAATCTACTTCTACTCTTTACAACGAAAGCCCATAAAGATCGACAAAAACAATAATAGACAAGAGGAAGAACATCAATGGCACGTAAAACAATAATTTTTCCCGAGGAAAGCCACAAGTCAAAACCCCTACTTTGTATATTGCATTAATCAGAAATCCAAGATGATAATATAATGCTTGTTCTCACAAGAAAAATCCTAGCACTCAGTAAAATCAATATCCAACTCACAAGAAAACTCTTGGCCAACAGTTAGCCAATTCTCTAGCTCTCCAAGCCCCTATTTCCTTGCATAATTCCTATGGTTGATTAGCCCATCTTAAAGGGAAAACATTGCATCCAAAACTGCACAATCCCTTCTAGGTTTAGTTCCTGATTGCATGCACCATTTGTACAACTCATGAAATTATACAACAAATAAAACATTGTCCCTGCACTCTAGTCTCAACTGGGTATTTCTTAGAATCGACATGCATGATTTTTTGATGAGGGAATATTCAGTTAACTGGAGTAGCACTAGTTAATGCATTAGTGCACCAACTGACTGTTAAATCACTATTATTTCCTCAAACAGTTTGGAACTAATTTAACCAAACTTAACTCAGTAAACTGAGTTAACTAATTAAAACTCATAATTAACTCATCTTGGACCCCTATAATATAGGGAGAACATATACATGACTTTAGAAAGACTTCCAACTCGAAATTCCTAAGTTAACTAAGTCAATTCACTCTAGATAACTATTACAAGTTGCCATGAGAATAGAATTCGATTTTAATTCTTAGTTTAATTTAAGCAAAAATTAAATTGCAATTTCTGGATTTTATTTTTATCATTTCTTGTTTCTATTTTCAACATAATGATTGGCTGCCACTACCCCACTTGGCCAAGAAGTTTTGGGATGTGGCAACATGCCCCTATAAATAATGTTTATGATGTCCAGGATCTCAGATGTTTCTACATGTGGGTTGCAACCATCATACTCAACCTCGTGCATGCTTCACACTCTAATTTTAAATGCAAGCCACTCCTCTAGACAATTTGCAGGGTCTCCACTTGTGCGAACCCCCAACCATGTCTTTTTTGGTTTATTGTATCCCTCATCATGGTTCAATCTGTATTTTGCACCATTGTTTCTTGATTTCAAACTCTCTTGCTTGAAATACAAACCTTCACACTCATTGATTACAACTGGTGTCTCTTATCAATCCACCCTGTTGTCACTCCTAGAGACAACCTTGGATTGATTACAAGACCAGTGCCTAGGTACATTTAAATCGACGTGCCTCAAATGATTCTCAAGCAGGAGGACACAACACCCATATTCTATACATATATGCCATAGAGTTGGTTCTTTCATCCAAAGATACAAGCCATATGTTTCAACATTTATACACACACATAGTTCTTAGAAATATAAAAAAAAAAAATAGTGGAGGCCAAGCACTTCAAATATTTAGAGTTTTAATTAGCTTTATCAGATAAATGAGAGAAGTCGAAGAGGAAGAAAAACTCATGATATAGAACTCAAAGCACCAAGAATTCTATATGTAAAACATAGAGCCTAAAACCATGAGATTCACTATAACTACTGAGTTAGAGGAAGATCCAGTGGACAAAAAAGAAGTTTAGTGATATTCTTCACACAATACAACTTGAAAATATGATTTCAACCCCTCACACAGGCATATGCATTAACATTTTAACACAAATGAATCTGTAGACAAGTCTGAAATATCAAAGTATATATTATTGCATGAATTCAAAAGAGGAAAACATACAAGATGAATGAAATAGGGAAATAACACACTGTAAAACTTCAGAGGAGGAATCACCACCAATCCTGTAATATTCTGCAAGATCTATGTTACTAAGTGATACAGTTTAAAAAAATCACAAACTTTCTTTTTAGATTTTGGAACCCTTTTTCAGTGCTGCGACCCCCTATTTATAAGAAGAGGGATATCTTTCAATCATGGTTTCATACATAAAATCCTAGGCCGAGTTTTCAGCTATCAGGTTAGCTCTCTCTCTCAACCAGGGGAGGTTCTGTATCCAAAACATTAAGAACAATAATAATGGCCTCAGAGAGGAAGGCACATCATAGAATCATGGAACAGGTGAGACATTAATGCAAAATCCCCAGCTCCCCATCCCTGTAATCACATTCTGTTTCATGGCTGCATTTATTTCACGACATATGCTCATGCATTGCTCAACTAACTCTCGTCATTCCGTCTTAAAAATATTCAGCACAAACCTTGAGAACGGGTTACGAAGAGCCACTTCTGGGGGGTACCCATACTTGTTTTTGAATGCTCCTTCCCTTGACTCACTGCTACATCCGCCTCCGAGACCGAATCTGTCACTTCGGCCTTAAATTTTCTACTGAATCCCTCAATACTCTACTCTGCTCGGCCTCAAAGGCTTGATCTCCTATATCTACCTCTGCAACTACTTTTAGCACCGACCTGGTCGCTTTCTTTCATAAAAACCTTCCAAGCACAGTTGACACCCTGATCCGGCCTGGGGGTGCGGTCTTGGTTTAATGATAGAAGTCTCAAGGGGCACGAGCATTCATCTCTTCATATAGGTGAAAGGGAATAGGTTTATACCTCTGGAACGAATGAAAGGGCGCCTTTGGATTTCTCCCTTAGCTTCTCTTTATTTTAGATCCTTTATTGAATTTCCTTATACAACCAGGGATGGAAATAAAGGGCCCATGTGTTGGCTCTAAAGCTCTCAATAACTACATGGGGGGGCTTTTATTTATACCACAAAAGTCCCTCATCGGCCGATTTCCCGGACGTGAAATCCCTATACAATACAACACATAACCTATCGCATCTGGGGGCCCCTTTCCTTCTTGCAATCATATCCAGGGAGGAAACACATCTGAAGAGAAAGATTTACATTGAGTGATCACCGATCACTGATTGCGATAGGTGACATCATCACTTCCACGTGTCACCCTGTGGGTGGTGACACGTGACACCTAGAAATGGCCCCATAGGACCCTTGAAAATGCCAAAAACGAGTGACACTTGTCCACCGGCTGCATCAACATTTGTAGGTGACATGTACTTGCTGATGTCAGCTACCATGTCAGCTCAGTGGACCAAACATATTCCGCCACATGGGCCCCTGGAGGAGAGAGAAAAATGCCTACCCAGCCTTGGTTTTTCCCTGAAATGCTTTGTTAATCGGAATTGGCCCCTCCTAGGTGATTTAACATTGTATCGCAAAATCATAATGTCACAAGGTATTTTGGAGAGTGAGCCCTCTACTCTGTTGATCCGCCGATATGTGATGCACCATATCACCATGTGGAGGAGAGAGAAAGGGGACCACCCGCTTTGTTTTTCCATGATTTCCTTTGTTAACACTTTCCGACCCTTCCCCAACATTGCAACAATATCGCATTATCAGCCCCCGCGTGGTTTGGAGTATGATGTAACTAAGGGACTATTGGATCTAAAAGATGCAATATGTGATATCAGTGTTCGGGACTATTGTGATGCGGGATGCCGGATTGTGCCACGTGGAGGAGAGAGAACGGGGGAGGCCCGCTCCTATTTTGTTAACCATTTTCTTTGTTAATGAATTTCTTGGACCCTGACGATATTTCACCATATCGTAATCAACCCACCTACGCAGTCTTTAGGACTTAAATCTGCCGATACTGATAAACGTGGTGCCCTGATCCGCCGATGCCGATATATGATTTTGGTGATCAATGGATCGCAGTTTCTACAATTGCCAATATTATTTGCCTTCTGGTCCCCGCCGAGACCGATATGCGATTGCGATGAACTGTCCCAAGTCCCGATTGTGATTTTTCTTCAACACTTGGTCATTTTCCTCAGTCATCTAGGATTTTTAGGGGAAATCTTCTAGAGGCTCTAACTTTTGATCCAGGAACCTTTTTTTGGACTTATATATACCACCGGAAATATTTTCCCAAGCATTATGAAATGGAGAAGATCTCATCAAGCTCCGATAACTTCCATGGCTCAGGAAATGGCTTCAACTTCAATGTTATCATGCATCTAGAACCACTGATCATTTGCAAAGCAGTGAGTGAGTAGTAAATGACAACATTGGCTCCATCTATGGATAGTGCCTTGCCAGCAAGGTGTTGAGAACCTGCACACTACGAACTACTCCTTTGGGCATGGAGTCACTTCTCAATCAAAAGATAACTTTCACAAAAGTAGAAATTTTTACAATAAAAGAAAATTCAAATGACAATTGTAGTAAACACACTGGATATTTACAATGAGTGTAAGACATCTAATTTTTAATTTTGAAAATAGAACTTGAGGAACATACCATTTACTGGTAGTTCCAACAATTCACCATCCATGTTTTCAAGTAGAAATGTGTTGTTCCCTCTCTCTTATGCAATCCTAGAGGGACCAAACCACAGTGGATCAAATTTTCCATGTTTTCCTTTGTCCTCCTGTTGGACATCCCACCTGAGAACTAAATCTCCTGGCTGAAGAGGTTTTTCCTTGGCCTTCTTGTCAAACAAAGATTTCATTTTTTGTTGATAATTGGATAGTTTGGCCTCCACTTGTTCTCTATTCTTTTGAAGCTCAACCAACTGATTAATCCTCGTTATCAAGGGACTTGGCTCCTCTTAAACTTCTTGTAACAACCTTTCTACTAGCAGTGCTAGTTGAATTGGGAAGACAACAACTTTTCCATACACTAACTCAAAAGGTGATTTCCTAGTGGATCGTTTAGGCGTTACTTGGTTGGCCCATAGAGAAAAATTCAGTTGGGATTCCCAGTTCCTTTGGTTTTAGTGATAGTCTTCTTCATCACCCTTACCACAACTTTGTTTGAGGACTCAACCAAACTATTTCCTTGAGGGTAGTATGTAGTGGAGTGGCCAATAGTGATATTATATTTGTGGCAGAAGCTGATGAACTTGACAGATTTAAATACCTGGGCGTTATTAGTGATGCTTTTAAAAGGGAAACCAAAGCGGGACAATATGTTCTCCTCCATGAAATTTATCACCATCGAGTCTGTAGCATTTCTAGCTCGGATGGTCTCTACCCACTTTGTGAAATAGTCAGTGGTTATCAATATCCATTTGTGCTGGCCACTAGATGGTGGATTCATCTCCCTTATCAAGTCTAGTCCCCACTGTCTAAAATGATCCTCCGCATGCACAGGGATAAGGTGGAGAGGAGCAAGCTTCTGTCTTTCAGTAAACACCTGGCATTTTTGGCACCTCCTGACTTTGTTATAGACCCTGGAACAGTGTAGGCCAGTAAAATCCATCCTTGAGGATTTTGTGTGCTGTGGTCTTCCAACTATAATTCCCTCCACAGACTCCTTCATGAAACTCCCCAATCACCTTATGGGTCTCTCATTCCACCAAGCATAGCAACAATACCCCCACAGGGTCCTTCTAGTAGAGTAGACCATTGGATATGATATATTTCTGGGCTTGCAACCTCAGGATTTGATATTAAGAAGAATCCAGCCCCAACGGGCACCTTAAGAATAAGAGGTAATGAACGATATTCTTGTACCATGGTGATCCCTCGTACTTGGCATAGATTTTTTTCTCAGATGTTTTAATACTGCTCTGGTGATCCTCTGGTCTGTCTTCCTCTATGGTCAGGTTTATCCCTAGTGCTTGGCAATTGGATTCAGATAAAATCTTGGCCATCCATTGGCCTTTAATGAGATTGGTAGGTTTTATTTCCATTTCGTATTCTTGTATTTTCACTATCCACCTTCGCCTCTTTCCCTCGCTGTCTCCTTGCACTAGGATGTCCTTGACTGTTGTTATTGGGACAAATGTTGTGATCTTCAATTATAGCACATACACACGAAACACCTTCAGAGCCTTGACTAGTGTGTAGGATTATTTCTCCAATATGTTATATCTTAGTTCATCGTCCCTTAGTACTTGGCTGAAGAAGGTGATGGGCTGCTCATAACCCTCTTATTTTTCCATAGTAGTATTGCAGCAATGGTATGTGGAGAGGCGAAATAAAAGATGTAGAAAGGCACTGAATAGTCGAGACTAGCTAACACTGGAGATTTAGCCAAAGCTTCTTTGATCCTACTAAGAGAATCACGGGGAACAGGGTTCCACTTGACTTCATTTCCCTTCTTGAGCATGTCTGTAATACTTTTGACAATCTCTATGTAGCTGGGTATAAATCTCCTCAAGAAATTTATCATCCCCAAGAAGGCTTGGGCTTCTTTCTTATTCCTGGGCAGAGGAATGTGGTTGATGGCTTCACCTCGTTTAGGATCAATATTCACACCCTCCTACAATACTACATGTCCTAGCAGCTTCCCTTCACTTAGGGCGAACTAGGATTTCTTAGGATTCAAGGAGAAACCATATCTCCTACACTTCTCAAAGGTGATTTCTAAGTGGAGGATGTGTTCCTCCTTAGTCTTGGAAAAGATTGTGATGTCATCCAAGTAGACCACCACGAATTTGTCTCACTCCCCCATGAAAGCTATGTCCATGGCTCTCTGAAATGTGGCCCCTACATTTATCAGCCCAAAAGGCATGTGATCACCAATAAATGTTCCCCATGGGGTGGTGAAAGTGGTCTTTTCTTGATCCTTGGGATGAACAACCACTTGATTATATCCAGAGAACCCGTCCACCATGGACATTCTGGCTGAACCAACCACCTTCTGCAATATATTATCCATCTTGGGTAGTGGGTAGTTGTCTTTCAAAGACACCCTGTTTAGGTTCCAAAAGTCTACACATAGCCTTATCTCTTTGTTCTTCTTACGAACCAGGACCAGATTTGCTACCCACTCAGAGTATCTTAAAGGTACTATAATCTTTGCCTGTAGCATCTTCCTTATCTCCCTTTCAATGGAGGGGAGTAAGAGTGGATTTATTTGTCTGAGTTTCTTCTTGCAGGGTTTCACTCCACTTTTCAAAGGAATCTTATGTTGTATGATGTTAGTATCAAACATTTTTAAATCATCATAAGACCAAGCAAAAACATATTTGTAGGCTTTGAAAATATCTAAATACCTTTGTTTATAGTGCAAGGGGATTCCTTTTGATAGCTTGATCATCTAAGGCTCCTCCTCTGATCCAATGTTGCAATCTTGTACTTGATCATCCATCTCAGGAGCTATTTTTTTGGCAGCTATGTCATCTTTATTAAAAATCCTTTCTAGTGGGACTAGTCCATGAGGGATAGTTTTCCCTTTCAATTGCAAATTTTTGTGCCCAACCACTGCATCTTTCCATGAAGTGGCTTCTTGATCTACTTCTTCTTGTTCTTATTCTTCTTGATCAATGGTGGAGTTAGAAAACTCCCCAACGACCTATATGAATCGTTTCACTTGTTCATCATCTTTGAACACCTGCTAGTGCTTGAGGTTACTAGGTATGGAGGGTCTACACCTGACTTCCACTTCATATTTGAGGAGAGGATTTTGGGGGGGCCTGAAATTACTTGCAGCCACAGTAAGAGAGTCTGCCATCCTGTTTTCTTCCATGGGCAGAAACTGGATGTTAAAATCTAGGAATAAATTATCAATAAAGTCCAACACTTCATTTCAGTACATCCTCAGTTTGGGTTGTTTGGCTTGGCATTGATTCCTGATTTGCCTTATGATCAGCTTAGAGTCTCCATAAATTGTTAGACATAGAATATTTAGAATTTTTGTAGCTTGTAACCCAAGGAGAAGCGCTTCATATTCCACCATGTTGTTTGTTGCTTCGAACTCCAATTTGAATGAGAGGGGTATCAGGCAACCTTCAGGAGATACCAACAATACTCCTGCCCCATTTCCCTCTTTTGAATTAGCTCCATCAAAATATAGTTTCCATACTTTTCTTTCACTTGCATGCTAATTTTCTAACTGCCATGTTAGGTGGACTGATGTTTCTTCTGTGATAGCCTCATATTCTTCTAGAAATAGGCAGGAGAGGTCACTTTCTTTTCCATACACTAGGGATTTTTTTGAGCCTTTTTGCTAGGGTCACAATTTTTACAAACCTGGATTCTCTATATAGTCTCCTTTGTTCTCCTCCAAAAGTGGGAATTGTGGCATAATTTAGATCCAACTTGATAGATGTTAGGATATTCTGACACATAGGATATAGTTAAGTTCAACTTGGTCTAGTGTAGAGTTAGGTATAGAGTTAGGTAAAGTGTGTTTCTTTACCGTTGTACATTTTGTAACTTACAATCTGACGGTCACGATATGTAGTGATCCGACGGTTCATTCTCTCCTCGGTATTACCGACACTTGATCCGTGGCTTGACACCCGATTGGTCCATGAGTTCTATTTAAAGCGCATGGAGGGTCATTGTTCGGGTAATCCGTGCATGAGAGAAGCTTATGTAAATTTTCATTCTTTGATTAATAAATTGCCTGTAGTACCCACGTTGGGACAGGCCGTGGACTATTTCCCTCTTTGAGGGTTTTAACCACGTCAAAAATACTGGTGTATTGATCTGTGATCTAGTTGTGAGCGGTGTCCTTTTGGTATTCTTTCTGAGGAACTTACCCTGTAAATTCCTACACGGTATCAGAGCTATTTGAGGGCCGCGTCCGTTGATGATCTTATTCTTACTTGTAGTGATCCCAACCTTATAAACCATGTGAAGTCCAGCCTTAAAAAGAAATTTGAAATGACAGACTTAGGACACTTACACTATTTTCTCGGTCTTCAAGTCTTGCAATCCAAGGAGGGTATTTTCCTTTCCTAGTCCAACTATGCTTGTGATATTCTTCGTCATTTTCGCATGGAAGACTGTAAGCCAGCCCCTTCTCCCTTTTAGTCTGGAGTCAAACTTTCAGTCTCTTGTACTTCTCCTGAAGTTGATGCTACCTTATACCGTCAACTTGTAGGAAAACTCTTGTATTTAACCCATACTCGTCCTGATCTTTCCTTTGCTGTTGGCCTTGTTGCTCGTTTTATGCAAAACCCCCGTGAAAGTCATTGGAAAGCAGCTAAAAGAATACTTCGTTATGTTCGAGGTACAGTACAGTTTGGGATTCATTACAGTGCCAAAGCAGCTCCTCTGTTAGTTGGTTTCACTGATTCTGATTGGGCTGGTGACCCTGATGATCGGAAGTCTACTGCCGGTTATGTCTTCACTCTTGGTTCAGGACCTATTACATGGGCTTGTAAGAAACAGGCTGCCATTTCTCTTTCGTCAGCAGAAGCAGAGTATCGTGGTGCCGTGGAAGCTAGTAAGGAAGCCTTGTGGCTTCGTCAGATCCTATCAGAGTTTGGCTTTGAGCATCAGCATCCAACCACACTTTGGTGTGATAATCAAAGTGCCATTCAGCTATGCAAAGATCCAGTCCAGCATCAGCGCAGCAAACACATTGAACTACACATGCACTTCATCAGAAAGCTCATTCATGACCATGTTCTTGAAGTGCAATATTGTTCAACAGATGATCAGGTTGCAGACATCTTCACAAAGGCTCTCACAGAGGCGAAGTTCACTAAACTTCGATATATGCTTGGAGTTCAGGAAGTTGTCACTAAGGGGGGATAAGCTCTAGTGCCTCCTTCCTTCTCCTATTGTGTCATATTTGTAAATCCTTCAATCCTATCCCAAGTTGTTCTTAAGGGGGGATGTTAGGATATTCCGACACATAGGATATAGTTAAGTTCAACTTGGTCTAGTGTAGAGTTAGGTATAGAGTTAGGTAAAGTGTGTTTCTTTACCATTGTACATTTTGTAACTTACAATCCGACGGTCACGATATGTAGTGATCCGACGGTTCATTCTCTCCTCGGTATTACCGACACTTGATCCGTGGCTTGACACCCGATTGGTCCATGAGTTCTATTTAAAGCGCATGGAGGGTCATTGTTCGGGTAATCCATGCATGAGAGAAGCTTATGTAAATTTTCATTCTTTGATTAATAAATTGCCTGTAGTACCCACGTTGGGACAGGCCGTGGACTATTTCCCTCTTTGAGGGTTTTAACCACGTCAAAAATACTGGTGTATTGATCTGTGATCTGGTTGTGAGCGGTGTCCTTTTGGTATTCTTTCTGAGGAACTTACCCTGTAAATTCCTACAATAGAGCCTCCTACCTTGGAACCCCAAGACATAGATAGCAGCATGCCAAAGCAAGGGGGTATGTCTGCCACTACTATGTCCATTACCACACTTTTCATAGGGATCTGAGCTAGGTTCACACTATATCCTTTATCATTCCCAAACATTTGACTCTCTTGGAGTCAAAGGAGTATAGGTCCTTGTAGGGCCTAGTGATCTGCAAGCCAAGTTGTTCCATTACTTCCAAGGGCATGAGGTTGTGGGAGGCTTCGGAGTCCAGCATGCAATTATGTAAAAGAAGATCATGAATTCCCAGAGTTACATAGAAAGGTGCAGTAGAAGGGTCAAGTTCTTCCACATGCGGCCCAAAGACCACCATTGGCCTCTCTTCTTGGAGATTTAGAGAATCCTGGGTGGGTGATGAGACTGATGGAAGCATGAATTGAGATACCTGAGCTTTATAGGTAGGCTGCTTCAAAAGCTCAATCAATGGAACATAAATCTTTACCTTTTCAAGCTCCCTTTGAAGGTTGAATGTAGATTGGGTCTTCTCTATACCTCTTGGCTCAGCTTCTCCTTCACTACCACCGATGTTTTTATGCAAGACAAGTGCTTCCTTTGTTGTGTGCTCCCCTGAGCCATTTATTTCCTTATTCAAGGGGACTTTTATCCTGGAAGGGTACGAATTCAACTTGCCTTTTCGTTTGTCTGGTAATGGAGGAGTAACTTGGGGAGCAGTTTCCTCCTGTTGCTTTGGTTCTCTAGACCTTTTCTTTGAAGATCTTAGATTATATTTACATTGTGGTTGTGCCAACATAAAATCTGCAAACTGTTTGAAATAATAATCCATATCTTTCTTATTTGTTGCTTCTCCATCATGACTGACCTCCTGGTGAACCATATTCTCCTGTTCTTCTTCAAAGAAAGCAGAATATAAGTTTCCCTGCATCTCTTGTGTATCTGACCATTTCTCATTGGGATCATCTTATAAATATAGAGTTTGAGGGATCTGATCTAGTTGTTCCTTTCTTTCCCTTGGCAGTATCTGTAATGGAGGCCTTCTATATTTTGGGTTGTATATGCGATTGTTGCCTTGAGCATTCTGTTTTGAGGGACTATTGTTCTGAATTTCGAGTTTTCCAACCTTATCTAACAAATTCTTGATGCATTTATCCAATTCCTCCAACTTCTGGTCTGGTGATTCTCTGGTTTGACCAAAGGAGGAAGCTTCTTCTTTAACTCTTTCCACTTGACTTCCATGTGGAGGAAATATTTGCTTCTACTTCAAGAGCATCAACCTGGAGTTGATCTAAGGTAGGAGATTTCATTTCTCTTAAGGTGAAACCAAAGTTAGATAAAAAGGATCCCAAGTAAACTACCCGAGCAGTAGCTGGGTGAGGTTTTATCTTAGCAGGAAAGTTGTTATACTAGTTATTGAACCTCTTATTAAAATCTGAGATATTCTCCTTTGGTTTCTCCCTGATGGCATTGAACTCTGTAAGGAGGTACTCATGATCTCTCTTCTCACCCCATTGTTGTGTGAAGGAGGTTTCTAGTTCCTCCTAGGTAGTGATGGAAGCATCAGGGAGGGTTTTGAACCATTTTCTAGCTTCTCCATCAAGGGACTATACATAAACTCTCAAGACCACATCCGGTTGTTCTACATTCAGGTTCTTAGCAAAATCACAGAAGGCCTAAATGTGTTTCTAAGCAGAATTATCATCTTCCTTGTTGAACCTAGGAAAAATCTTCAAGTATTCATAGGGCATAACACTTAGGTGCTGAGGTAAATCGAGAGGTGCATACTTATTTAGAAAGAATCATGGAAGATCCATCTAGAATGGTGGAGGAGGATTGAAATTTACTTGAGGAATTGAGGTCAAGAACACAGGGGTTGAGGGGGAAGGAGGGTATGTCAGGGTCTTAGGATTAAGTCTTGAACTGTGAGAAACGGTGGGATGAGAACTGGAGGAGGAAGTGGCAAAGGCTGATGAGATGGTAGTAGAGGCAATAGGAGTTCTCTCTCTCCAAACTTTTCTGAAAATTAATTTTTCAGTGTCAGGAACAAATGGGGCTTTCTGCTGTGGGGTGTCTAAGCGAGTATGAGGCCTTCTAAAAGCCAGGGTGATGAATGATAATGAGGGGGGTGTAGAGTCTCCAAGTTGATGTGAATGCAATCATAATAGACTTCACTCACCTATATGAAGGGTGCTCAATTTGTCATATCCTAGGGGGAAAACCATTCAATACATTCCCCGGAAATGACACCAGAAGATGTTGTCACTCCTAAAGACAACCTTATATTTCTTACAAGACTAGTACCTGGGTACATCTAAATTGGTTTGCCTTGAATGATTCTCAAGCAGGAGGAGACACCACCCGTATTCTATACATATATGCCAGAGAGTTGGTTCTTTCACCCAAAGATACAAGCCATATGTTTCAACATTTCTACACACACATAGTTCCTAGAAATATAACAGAAATAGTGGAGGTTAAGCACTTCAAAGATTCATAGTTTTAATTGGCTTTATAAGATAAATGAGAGAATTCAAAGAGGAAGAACAACTTAGGATATCGAACTCAAAGCACCAAGAATTATATATGTAAAATATAAATCCTGAAACCATGATATTTACTATAACTATTGAGTTGGAGGAAGATGCAATGGACAAAAAAGTAGTTGAGTGATATGCTTCACACAATACAACTTGAAAATATGATTTCAACCCCTTGCACAAGCATCTGCATTAACATTTTAATGTAGATGAATCTGTAGATAAGTCTAAAATATCAAAGTATATACTATTGCATGAATTCAAAAGAGGAAAACATACAAGATGAATGAAATAGGGAAATAACACACTGTAAAACTCATTGGAGGAATCACCACCAATCCTATAATATTCTGCAAGATCTATGTTACTAAGTGATACAGTTTACAAAAACCACAGACTTTCTTTTCAGATTTCAGAACCCTTTTTTTAGTGCTGCAACCCCCTATTTATAAGAAGAGGGAGATGTTTCAATCATGGTTTCATACATAAAATCTTGGGCCGAGTTTTTAACTATCAAGCTAGCTCTCTCTCTCGGCCAGGGGAGGTTCTGTATCCAAAACATTAAGAATAATAATAATGGCCTCATAGAGGAAGACACATCATGAAATCGTGGAACAGGTGAGACATTAATTCAAAATCCCCAACTTCCCATCCTTGTAATCACATTATGTTTCATGGTTGCATTTAGTTCACGACATATTCTCTTGCGCTGCTCAACGAAATCTCATCATTCTGTCTTAAAAATATTTGGCACCGACCTTGAGAATGGGTTACGAAGAGCCACTTCTGGTGGGTGCCCATACTTGGTTTGGAATGCTCCCTCCCTTGACTCACTGCTACATCCGCCTTCGGGACCGACTCTGTCACTTCGGCCTTAAATTTTATACTAAATCCCTCAACACTCTTCTCTGCCTGACCTCAAAGGCATGATCTCCTATATCTTCCTCTGTAGCTGCTTTGAGCATTGACCTCGTCGATTTCTTCCCTAAAAACCTTCTAAGCACAGTCGACACCTTGATCCATCCTAGGGGTGCATTCTTGGTTTAATGATAGAAGTCCCAAGGGGCACAAGAATTCATCTTTTCATACAGGTGAAAGGGCATAGGCTTATACCTATGGAACGAGCAAAAGGGCGCCTTTGGACTTCCCCCTTAGCCTCTCTTTATTTTAGCCCCTTTATTGAATTTCCTTATATAACCGGGGCTGGAACCAAAGGGCCCATGTGTTGGTTCTAAATGTCTCAATAACTATACCGGGGGCCTTTTCTTTAAACCATAGATGTCTCTCATCAGCTGATTTCCTGGATGTGAAATCCCTATACAATACAAAACATAACCTGTCGCATCCAGGGGCCCCTTTCCTTATCGCAATCACAACTGGGGAGGAAACAAAGCTGAAGAAAAAGCTTTACATTGAGTGATCGCGGATCACCGATTTCGATAGGTGATGTCATCGCTGCCACGTGTCGCCCTATGAGTGGTGACACGTGGCACTGAGAAATGGCCCCATAGGACCCTTGAAAATTCCAAAATCAAGTAACACGTGTCCACCCGCTGCATTAACATTCGTAGGTGCCACGTCATTGCTAACGTCAACTACCATGTTAGCTCAGTTGACCAAACATATGTCGCCATGTGGGCCCTCGGGAGGAGAGAGAAAAAGGCATGCCCGACCTTTTTTTTTCTGTGAAATCCTTTGTTAATCGGAATCGGACCCTCCTAGGCGATTTAACATCGTATCGCAAAATCGTAGTATAACGCGGTATTGTGAAGAGTGAGCCCTTTGATCCGCCAATCCTCCTATATGCGATGCGCCATGCCACCATGTGGAGGAGAGAGAAAGGGGACAAACCGCTCTTATTTTTCCATGATTGCCTTTGTTAACAATTTCTGTCCCTTCCCCGATGTTGCAACAATATATCGCATTATCGACCCCCACATGGTTTGGAGTTTGATGTAACTGAGGGACTACTGGATTTGCGGGATGAGATATGCGATATCGACATTCAGGACTGTTGTGATGTGGGATGCAGGATGTGGGATTGTGCCACATGGAGGAGAGAGAATGGGGGCGGCCCACTCTTGTTTTTTTAACCATTATCTTTGTTAATGAATTTCTCGGCCCCCTGACGATATTTCATCGTATTGCAATCGACCCCCCGGTGTAGTCTTCATGACTTAAATCCCACAGATACCGATAAACGTGGTGCCCTGACCTGTCGATGCCGATATATGATATCGGCGATCCACGGATCGCAGTTTCTACAATCGCTAATGTTCTTTGCCTATTGGTTCCCGCCGATACCGATATGCAATTACGTTGAACTGTCCCAAGTCCCGATTGCAATTTTTCTTCAACACTTAGCCATTTTCCTCAATCAGCTAGGCTTTTCAGGGGCAATCTTCTACAGGCTCTAACTTTTGATCCGGGAACCATTTTTTGGACTTTTATATACCATCGGAAAGATTTTTTCCGAGCATTATGCAATGCAGAGTATCTCATAAATTTTTGATAACTTATGTGGCTCAGGAAATGGCTTCAACTTCACTATTCTCATGCATCCTGGACCATTGATCATTTGCAAAGCAGTGAGTAAGCAGTAAATGACAACACACCCCCTCAAGCCCTGGATAGGAATTGTTTTTCTATCCTCGGAAATCATTTGTAGCTATGTAACCACCCCTCCCACATTTACCCACATTAACTGGCCTGCCAGGGTAAACAAGAGATGAGGGCTACTATGACATGAGCTGACCTCCTAGCTTCATTAAGTAAGTGGAGTCAATGAATTGAAACTTTATTGACCTCCCTCAAGAGCTACAGGACCTCCAAGAGCTAAACAACCACTCTAGGTGCCCAAATCCTAAGCTAACTTGCCTTTTTAGTGATCTAGGCCCCTAGTCGCATGCATAATAAGGCCTCCATGCAACTGTAGGCCTCCAGCCGCATGTTGATCTGAAAATGGAGAACTTTTGCTCTCAAAAATTGGTCGTCCTCTGACATTTTGCAAGTAAACAAAATGGTTCTTTAAAGGTAAATAAGTTTCATAACCTCTTCAAAATGGTGAGTTTGGTTTTCACATGAAATTTAAAAAGAACACATTCGCATGCAACTCAAAATGAAAAACATGAAGAGAAGACACCAACATTTGATGACGGAGTTCACCCCTCCTGGGCTACTTCTCCGGGTCTACTCCAATAGCTAGACCATTGTATTGATTTTAGCAGCAAATGAGTACATACAAATTGTTGACAGTAGAGTGGCTTGTTTCTTCTACAAATAAACATTCTCCTACAAAGAATTCTCACTCAGGAAAATGACTCCCTACAGCAAGTCATGAAAATGTCAACATAAAAAGGACTCTCACACAATATGTCCTTGTACACCATCAGAAATCAAAAGCATAAACACACAAATCCTCCACATTGAAGAGTTTAAACGGGATTCTCTCCTTAATACGTTGAGAAAAGACTTAAAAGAGCTGCTATATAGAAGTAACAATTGTTGCAGATGAAACTATAAGGTTGGAAAACCTTTGACTAGGTTCTCTCCATGCTCAAAATGCCTTCATACTGCTTCAAAACTCTGATTCTCTCTAGCATTAAAAGACTCAATTCTAGAAAAATTCCATCATAAGGTGCTCAAATCAGAAAAATAATGCTGTCAATGAGTTCAGGATGCTAAAAAAACCCCATCTAGGCTCTTCTTGAGCTCAAAATGGTTAAAAATTGAGCAAGTTATGCTTCTCCACGCCAAGATTTGTTATATGTCCTACAAATCGACAAAACCTGCTAATTATCCCACAAATTATCCCTTTAGACAGTTTTTCAAGTGACAAATTCTCCAGGGACCGGCATGATTCCTGCTGAAAAATGAGTAATTTGTTGCCTCTTTAATTTCGCCAAAACCCCTTAAGTACAAAATCAAGGCCAAATGGCACCCATAAGGTTGGGGTTTGGGGCCAACTATCTGCCCCTGCTAGTTTAGTGATTGATCCATTGAGATAAGGTCATATGTGTGATGATATGGCCAAGGTCAAGGCCAACTACCCACGTGCTCCACCTAAGCCTATGGCACATGGTCGTATGTGGTGTCGAGAACTAAGGGTTGGGGCTAATCACTTGCAACCTCTGACAAGTCTCCTCTGCCCAGTCTTATGGTGAGGGCATGTGACCTAAGCCTGGGGCTTTGTCCCTACCCGTTCGCCATAACTCTCTAATGTGGGCATATGGATATCAATGTGGCCAGGGTCCCAGACCAAGTGCCCAGCCACACTCATGTTTTTCATGGGCACATGCCATTGACATGACCTAGGGCTAGGGCTAACTGCTCGACCCCTCCTCCCAAACGCTAAACACACTCACATTAAATGTAACCAACCACCATTACATGTTAAGAACTAGTAGTGTGGCATGGTGGTGGAGTGCTAGAATGTATTGCAGTAGGTTGAGGGGTCGAACCCTGCTAAGGCCTTTGGGTCGCCTTTGCAAATTTTTGGCCAACCACGGGGCGCCTTGTCATTGGGCCACGTGGTGGCCTATGATCGGGCCACTTCACAACTACATGAACCAATAAGAATATGCCAACTCACCCATGTAAAAACCAACACTTGGCGGCCTCTAACTTCCTCTTCATATGCCCAGGTTGGCATGCTGACACCAGCATGATGTTAGTAGTACAGACTTCCCAGTCATCCCATCAGCACATTTTTTTTTTAGTTGTTTGGCCAAAACTTCATAATGCCATAACTTATTCATATGGTGTCAGATTGAGGTGATTCAAGCATTGTTGGATTCAAGATGATGAAAATTACAAATTGATTCTATTTTCAGAAGATTTTGAACACTTTCATTTTTCAACCTATTTTTTGATCTTCAGATCATACCTCCCCACTAGGAACTTTCAGACGCAAAAAGTTTATCCTGTATCATGAAATAAGTGAGGAAAAATATCATTAACTTTCTCAATCTCAATCATTTTTGTTCTGTTTGAATTGGTGCCTTCGAACTCCAATCAAGGTACTTCATCTTGCCTCTACATGAAGTCCTTATCTATCTTCCAAGAATTAAGCCACAATTCTTCTAAACATGAAGGAATAAAATATTTGATGGATGTAATTTGAACATTCTTTCCAAAACCATATTTTTTGGCTTAAAAAAACTTCATATTGAAGTCCTTGTTTTCTAAAGAAAAAATTGATCTTCCACCTGGAAATCAGAAGCAACTCAATGCCATCCATTCATTGATTCATACTTTGCTTTATTGTCCTCAAGTTGGACTTTTACATTTTGACGTACTAGCTGCATTTGTTTAATGACATGCTTAACTTTTTCCACATAATCATGGCCATCTTTTGCACTATATTTACCAAATATTAAATTCACAAACAAGCTTCATTTAAAAACACTTGTATAAGTGAGTGCCTGCCACAATTGTAGCCATACTTAATGAAATACAAATACTCATCCAAAAATTCCTCAAAAAAATGGACTATTACCAAACCAAAACATCATGAGATGTCAAAGAAAACACTCTTGTTGCAGATAAGTGATTGTACATGACTTCACTTTAAAAAGTACCCAAATAGGAATTTAAAACAAGTAATTACAATTTTCCAACGCAAATAAACTGTACAAGATAGTCTACCCATCCTTTTCCTATCCTAGGCTTATGGGTTCTCTGTCTGCACCCACTCTATTTTGAAGGATGCTTTAGGAACTACACCAGTTTCCACTTTGCCACATGTTTCTTTCCTTGTAAGGGATTGCATGATCTCTTTGTCCTTCTTGAGATGAAGTTTTGGATGGAGTCTCCAACACTTTTCAATCTGGTGCCCATTCATGCTACAATGGGTACAAAAATGCTTTTGCTTTCCCATCAACAAGGAAGTCTTCATAACAGGGAGAGATTCCTCATGTTTTGTCCCAAGGATTGTATCCATTCTTTTAACCATCACCTTACATTTCTCACAATTGACCACACAATGGTCAGTTGCATCACAAAATGTACAAGGAAACTTTGCCCATAAATAATAAAAATCACCAACATTTTTGAAATTCCCATGACACTTATAGATGACCTTTGGGCTATGTTTTTGATGATGAGGATTGGACTTTTCATGTCCCTTGGAACATTCATCTTTCTTTAGAGACAATTTTTCCATTATCATTACCATCATGGTGTGACTTATCATCATTTGATGATTTCTTTGCCTCAACAAATTTAGAGCACTCTCTAAATCTCCATGACCATAACCAAATCCTTGATATCGTGGTCGTTTCTTCACCTCAATAGGATTAGCGATACCTTAGCTATTGACTTTGAAGCCTCTTACTTCATACCCATCCAAGTAAAAAGCTTCACACCAATACCTATGGTATGCTTTTCAAAAGTTGCAAAAGATGTGTTATCAACATTAGTTGGAGTAGAACTAGAAACACCAATTACCTCCTTTGAATTGTCACAAATCATTTATGTTTCAGATGTTGATGATGAAGTGGATGATGACACAAGCCGAATAATTTTACCAATGGGTACATAAGGAAAATATTTCACGCTTCAATTTCTTTCCCATTCTTGTAACTTGGTCAGAACCAACTCTAATACCACCAGACCTGAAAATCGAGGATAACTTCTCCTCTCAAAAACTGACCACCTCTGATGCTTTACAAGTAAAAAAAAAATGGGTCTTTAAAGGTAAACAAGTTTCACAACCTCTTCAAAATGGTGAGTTTTGTTTTCACATGAATTTTAAAAAGAACACATTCACATGCAACTCAAAATGACAAACATGAAGAGAAGACACCAACATTTGATGACGGAGTTCACCCCTCCTAGGATACATCTCCGGGCCTGCTCCAATACCTAGATCGCTCTATAGATTTCAACAACAAATGAGTACATACAAATTGTTGATAGGAGAATGGCTTGTTTCTCCTATAAATAATTATCACTCAGAAAAATGACAACCTACAACAAGTCATGAAAATGTCAACATAAAAAGGACTCTCACACAATATGCCCTTGTACTCCATCAGAAATCAAAAGCATAAGCATGCAACTACTCCACATTGAAGAGTTTAAAATGGTTTCTCTCCTTAATACATTGATAAAATACTTAAAAGAGTTTCTCTACAAAAGTAACAGTTGTTGCAGATGAAACTCGAAGGCTAGAAAACTTCTGACTAGGCTCTCTTCATGCTCAAAATGCCTTCATATTCCTTCAATACTCTGATTGTCTGTAGCACTAAAAGACTTGATTCTGCAAAAATTCCATCATAAGGTGCTAAAATTAGAAAACTAAGGTTTTCAATGAGTTTAGGAATCTCACAAACCCCCATCTAGGCTCTTCTTGAGCTCAAAAAGGTTAAAAATTGAGCAAGTTATGTTTCTTAAGGCCAAGCTCTGCTATATGTACTGCAAATTGAAAAAACTTTCTAATTATCCTGCAAATTCACCCTTTACACAATGTGTCGAGTGACAAATTCGCCCGAGACCAGCACGATTCCCGTCAAAAATGGGAAATTTTTTTCCTCTTTAATTTTTCCAATAACCCCTTAAGTGAAAAACCAGGGCCACATGGCACCCATAAGGTCAGGGGCTCAGGCCAATGGTCTGCCCCCACTGTAACACCCTCCTCCCACATCTACCCAAGCAACTTGCCAGACGAGATAAACATGTGATGAGAGGCCAGTATGATATGATTCAACCTCCCAACTCACGTTAAGGTAGTGGAACCGACGAAAACACACCATACATACATTCAACATCAACATTAGTACCCTCAGGAACTAATCGAAAATTTCTACCAACCAACCCTTGGGTCCCTCTGAGATTTTGGACCACTTAACCTTTGAACGCTCTCATTCTATGGGCATGCTAACGTCCAAGGACCCCTGGATGCTCTCATAGGCCTGCAAGCCACCATCTAGGGAATATTTTTCACAGTGTTATGCCAGCGTCCCTAGGATTTGAGCCACTTTTTTAGGCCTAGAACCCAGGTCAGCACCCAGAATTGAATGACATCTTCAAAATAGTAAAATAATAGAGAAATGATAGTACAATTTAAATTACTTGAATAAGACCTTGATTGGACCCCTACTACCCATGATAGACATTTCGTCAAACATATCAAGAATATGTAATCTACAAATAACAGATCAAAGCATAGGGGTCTCATACTTAGTTGAGAATCATTGAAATACATTGATGCCTCAACACATCAACTTCCTTTTCAACCATTAGGTCATAGATACATTGTTCATTCATTTACAAGTAAAAACATGATGAGATTCATACATAGCTACTATCATAAAACATATATATAACCAACACAATAGCAGTAGAAATACCAACAAAATCATAGCCATATAAACCACGTATAACTAGTATAATACTCATAGGATTACAAGGAGAAATTACCTCATATTGATGATGAAAAATCCAAACCCAGGATGGGACTTCCACGTTCCACCCGACCATAGAATGGCTAAGCCAAATCTCTCTTTAGCCATTCACCTTTTTGCATTAGTCCAAGCATGAATGTGGGATATCCTAGAACACATCAATCTAAAACCATCCAGGTCTTCCAGAGGCCATCCACCTCAACCCATCAAACAATGATTCCACCTCACGGTCAAACATCACAAGACTATCATTAGATTGGTCTTTATCCAAGCCTTTCAGGGATTCTAGAGCGTTTGTCCAACCAAGGCTTCTAGGACTAGTAACTCAACCCACAAATTTTACCGAGCTTCCAGAGCGTTTGTCCAACTAGGACTTCCAGAACTAGTAACTCAACTCAACAACAATTTCTAGAGTGTTTGTCCAACCAAAGCTTTAAGGACTAGTAACTCAACCCAAGTTGTTACAGGACTTCCAGAGAATTTGTCCAACCAGGGCTTCGAGGACTAATAACTCAACCCAAGATAAGGAAACACGAGAACCAACCAAAACAAAACAAGGAAAAAAAATCCACAATTACCATGGCTATCCAGGAAACCGTGAGGCTAGGAAATTCACTTTCAATCTCGTCCATCCTCCATGCTAATGATAGATCACAACCAACAAACCACATGCATATGCCATGCATGCCAAAACTAGTGAGGAAGACATACATGCAACTCGGTACCTGCAAGAAAAATTTGTTGTAGTTGTTGATCCCAATGTCCTATTGAACTTTCTTGCTCTTCCTTTTCCTTCTTGCTCCAAAAATCCAAGTATGCCACACCGTCCAAGAGTGCTCCATGAAAACTCTAAGTATCCAAGAGTACGAAAGAGAGAGAGAGAATAATGAGAGAGATCCAAAATTGAACTGAAAAAATGTTACCAACTGATCCTCATAATCCTTTTTATGAATGAGGCCTCTATTTTCTTCATTTTCCATGATTTTCCTTCATTTTCCTCCTCACAATGCAACCTGTGAACTTTCACCTCCCTTTTCTCCTAATTTCCATTATTTTCATAAATAAATGTGGCAAAAATTCCATTTTTCCTTTCCAAGTACTTAGCTATTTCCTTTGCCGATTTTGTTAGTCATTAATAACCAAATGAAAACCCACACTAGGATGTACTTCCCAACATTAAGCTTGGAATAAGTGTCCCATCAACTGTGGTTATTATTTTTCCTTTATTAACTTTTATTACATAGAATTTTCACCAGGGTTTTTGCAGAACCCTCCCCCTTGGGGGAACACCGTCCTTAATGTTCAAAAACACCTATAACCACAAACTGTTGTAAGAAAAATATATTACCGATGGAGCTTTATAACTTAGCTCGATGTAGTATTTACAATGATCAATTTGTTGAGAAGCAAACCAACATGAAAACATAACAAACATAACATCATAATGACATGACACCCATACCTCTTATTGTAGCTTTATAACATAGCTCATGGCGACATTTATATCCATATACATATGTACATATAGCAACATCACCAAAACATATACCAAGACATATACCAAGACATATACCAAAACACCATATCAAAACCGCTTTGCCTCAACCAGAAAACAAGGCAGGATACATAGCCTGCATCTGATCCTCCATCTCCCATGTAGATTCATTGTGCCCAAAGTGATTCCATTGCACCTTAACCTACTTGATTTCTTAGTTCTGGAGCATGAGCACCTTTTTCTGCAATATACACTGAGGCTCCATCTGGAATTCTCCATCTAGTTCCATATGAAATATAGACCAATCAATCACATGATCAACATATCTAACATACTTCTTAAGCAATGACACATGGAAAACATCATGGAATTTCATTGTCAGAGGAAATGCAAGTCGATAGCCTATTGACCTAGTCCTCTCAATAATACTATAGGGTCCAAAAAACCATGGTACTTAGCACATGATCCAATTCGTAAGGAGCTCTTCTTTGGTTTGATGCGCAAGTACACCTGTTCCCCAACTTGGAACTCCTTGAACAAATTATTCCAATCTGCATAGCTCTTCTGCCTATCCTCTACTACCTTTAGATTCTTCTTAATCACTTGCATTTCTTGTTCCATGTCTGCCAACATGTTTGGTCCAATCAACACCCTGATAACTAGATCACTCCAACTAACAAGAATATTGTAATTCCACCCATATAATACCTCAAACAAACTCATCCTCAAATATTCCTAATACCCATTGTTGTAAGTGAACTCTACCAGTGGAAGGTACTCTTCCCATTTTCTCTGTTGAGGCATCACATATATCCACAACGTGTCGCCCAATATCCTTTTGAACCTCTCTGTCTGTCCATATGTCTGCAGATGATAAGTTGTATTGAAGGCCTACTATGTGCCCAAACCTGTAAATAACTCCTTCAAAAAGTTGGAAGTGAACTTCGCAACCCTTTCTGACACAATCTTCTTTGGAACACCATGCAATCTTACCACATCTCTAATGGATGCCTATTCTACATCGCTAGCTGAGAATGTAGACTTCACTAGAATGAAATGTAGAACCTTTTTCAACCTATCCACAGTAACCATGATGGAATCATGTTGTCTCACTATCCTCAGCAAACCATTGATGAAGTCCATGGAAATGACTTCTCATTTCCACTCTAGAATAACAATCGGTTGCAGCGGTCACCTGGATGTTTACACACTACCTTCACACATTGACAATCAAAACACCTAGCCGCAAACTTTGCTACATCCCTCTTTAGGCTCAACCAATAATAAAATCTCTTCACTGTTGTCAGTGTCTTTTATAACCCGAGTGATCTGAATATGGTTTCACATGAAAGTCCCTCAATATCACCTTGTTGAGCTCCTTCCTGTATGGTACATATATCCTGTCTCTAAACCTAACCAATCCATTTGTTGTAAGGCAATAATCCACATCTTGTGCACATGCACCTGTACCTATACCTGTACCATTACCTATATCTATACATGTACTCTCACCTGTACCTATACATGTACTAACACCTATACCTATACCAGTACTACCACCTTTACCTGTACCAGTACTCTATTGCAACCTATGCATAATCTCCATATATCTGAGATCTTGCTGACCTTCTCGTAAGATCCTATCCTGTAAGTCTGTCCCATAGGAGCTCATACCTGCTAAGTGATTTACCTGTATCTGCCTACTAAGAGCATCTTCAACTTTGTTCTCTTTTCCTTTGATGTACTTGATCTCAAAATCGAACTCACTGATCATATCCAACCACCGACCCTACCTACCATTCAGATTTGGTTGGTCAAAGAAATACTGCAAACCACTATGATCACTCATCAATGTAAACCTCCTACCTAGAAGATAGTGTCTCCACATCTTCAATGCATGTATAATTGTTGCTAACTCAAGATCATGTGTGGGGTAGTTCTTCTTGTGCTCATTCAATTTTCATGACTAATAGCATACCCCCTATCTATCTTTCACAAGGACTACACCAAGTCCTTTCTTGTAAGCATCTGTGCATACTACAAAATCTTTGTCTAGATCTGCAATCCTTAACACTGCTGCATGTGTCAAAAACTACATAAGCTGCTCAAAAATAGCCTCACACTCCTCTATCCATTTGAGCTTCCTACCTTTCCTCTGCAATGATGTGATAGGATAAGCAATCTATGAAAATTTCTTGATGAACCTCCTATAATAGCCTACCAATACCATGAAATATCTCACCTCATCTACATTCCTAGAAGCTATACACTCCATGATGGCCCTTATCTTTTCTAGATCTACTACAATTCCCTCCTTGGAGACAACATGCCCCAAGTAGTGTTCCCCAGTCTGAAAGAAACTACACTTGCTGAGATTAGCATACAATTGATGCTCTCTCAAGAATCTCAACACTGCTACTAAATGCTCGACTTGTTCTTCCTCATTTTTAAAATATACCAATATGTCATCAATAAACACAATAACAAACTTATCCAAATACAGACGCAACACACTATTCATCAAGCACATAAATGTAGCTGGAGAATTACTTAAGCCAAATGGAACTACAACAAACTCATAATGCTCATACCTGGTCAGGAAGGTTGTCTTGTAAAATGTCCTCCTCTTTGATGCGTACTTGATGATATCTAGATCTCAGATCAATATTTGAGAACACTATTTCTCCCTTCAACTAATCAAACAAGTCATCAATCCTTGCCAATGGATACCTGTTCTTGATGGTCACTTTCTTCAACTTCCTGTAGTTAATCTGTTGTAGCTCGTTTTAAATTTGAACATATCCTGTAAAAATGAAAAAATCAAATTTCTTTAGATATATATATATATATATATATATATTGTTGGCATTATGATTCAAGTGTTGTCCTTGATGGCAACTCACTCAGAGGTTGGTACAGGTGCTCAGAGACTGGTACAGGTGATGACAACTTAACTAGTGGGCAGATCTCAGTACAGCAGGACAAGAAAGAGATATACGCAGTTTCAGCAAGGAGAATCAGCGTGTACACGCAGGTTGGCTTCAGTAAAAGCGCGTACATGTGAAAACGTACCTTTGGTCAGTGGCAGTTAGTCCTTGGAAGTTGTGCCTATGGTTTTGGACCATGGCGTCTCGACGGACGTGTTGATCCCTAGTTTTGAGGTTGATGGTATTGTGTTACTATGGTTTTGGCTCTTGGTATTGAGCAAGGCCTAAGGCTATATAAGGAGAAGATCACTAGGCCAAAGAGTGCAAGTGTGAGTGATGAAGATCTGAGAAAGTATGTGATCCAAGTGCTGGTTATGGGTTGGTGATCTGAACCAAGGTTTCACCCATGTGGAGGATGATGAATGATGGAACGAGATCTCAAGGCTTGGAATGATTATCTTCATATGGTTTGACTCTGGATAGACTAGATCTACTGACGAATGTTTATTATTATGATCTGGGTATGCTTTGATGTCTGATATAGCTGCAGAGTTTTAAGGTTGAATTTATAGATCTGTACGCGAGTTGGTTTTGGTAAAAGAGCGTATACACGCAGGTTGGGGTCATCCAAGTAGCGTATACAATGAGAAGTATGATATTTGAATATGGAGCTGGATCTGGTTGTTGCTATGATTGTCTGGTTATTGTTGACAGGGTTACAGTGATTCAGAATTGGGTGTTTCAGTGATTGATGATGCAGGTTGTACTACAATGATGATTGTCTTATGGATCTAGTATGAAAATGTATGAAACATGGTCCCGGGTAGATCGTAGGCCGGCACCTACGTACTGGTAAACATATCAGCCAGTACAAGAGCCAGGGGGTTGTAGCTCCCTTCCACTAGCAGCTGGAAAACGACTAAAGAAGCATTCTGTAGGTAGGCACCTACGTACTAGTAAATGGATCGGCTAGTACAAGAGCTAAGAGGGTTGTAGCCCTCTGCAGGTTGTAGCCTGCGTGCTGGTAAAGGACTGCACCAGTACATTGTAAAAGAAGTTCTCATTAAAGAAGAAAGAGACAAATTGCAGCAGGTGGTTTTCACCCACATTGGGTTTCCACCTTATATCATGGTGTTCATGTGTGTGGCATTTGTGTGATGATCTGTTCTGTTATACTGCACCTGTTTACTGTTAATATGCTTAATAATGTTCTGATGCATTTACTGAAGATAAGATTAACTGAATCATAAGATCTCTGGATATACGCTAGTTGCATTAGACACAGTCGCGTGTACACGCGGGTTCACTTAACTGAAGTCGCGTATATGTTTCTGAGTATGAAATTGAAAAGTTTTATCTGATCTGATAATACTGATTCACCCCCCCTCTCAGTATTATTTCCAACAATTGGTATCAGAGCGGGTCCTTCAGAGAAGCTTGATCGCTTGAAGGAGATTCATAGAACAATGGGGAAGAAAGCACGTCAGAAGAAGAAGACAGCTCAAAAGAACAATGACAACCTGTCGTTGTGTGGAAGCAAGTATTCAGATCCTGAAGCACCTCAGATTGAAGATGGACAAGCAAATGAAGCGTCAGATCAAATCATAGATCAACAAGATCTACCTAGCAAAAGGGAGAATGCCCTCAAAGAAGAAATCGTCATATTAGAAGAACAGTTGGAATGTGCCTCCAGAGTTCGAGAAATGCTGCTAGCACTGAATAAAGAGCAAGAAAACGAGATCCTCAAACTAAGGCATCAGTTGGATGAAGGAAGGAAAGCTGAAGAGACCTTGAAGAAGCAATGTCTTGAAAAGGAAGAACAACATCAAGTTGATGTAAATATCTTGAAAAGCAAATTAGAAGAAAAGGATAAGCTTTTACGATTTCAAGATAGCTCTAAAGTCTTGGATGATATTCTTAGTAGTCAAAGATCTCCTGCTATCAAGACTGGTCTTGGTTTTCATGAATATGTTGAAGGTGAATCTAGTTCACAAGGTGAGGCAAGAAACTCTAATGAGAAATCTGAAATGCCCAAAAAGGAACAACCAAGGAAAGAAATTCCTCAAAGAAGATTCTCTACTCCTAACTATGGACGTGATAGACGATTATTTCCTCCACTGAATAATGTTGAATGTTATGTATGTCATAATCTTGGACATGTTGCAGCCATATGTAGAAGAAGACGGTTTCAAGACCATCATGCAGAAAGATCATCACATTCAAGATACTTTAATGGATATTGCTTTTCTTGCAATATGTTTGGCCACAAAGCTGCTGATTGCTACAAGAGGAATATGAAACATGTAAGATGCTATGCATGTAACAAGTTTGGACATAAAGCAAGAGATTGCAGGAACAAAGCTCATGATAAGAAGAAATCATCAACATGCGTGAAGATATGGAAGAAGAAGGAAGTTCAGTCAGAAAGATGTGGCATAGCACAGGGTACTCAGCACAGCACAGACATAACAGACTCAGGAGGAGCTGAAGGTATAAAACTTCAGTGTTCTGATTCTCATACGCAAGTTTCATGAAGACAAGTCGCGTATATACGCGAGTTACAGGCTGAAAAGTCGCGTATATGGAGAAAGGGCAACAGAACAGACCCAGGTTCAGTCATGGTTGGCTCAGGCTCAGGGGGAGCAGAACAGACTCAGGAAATGGTTCAGACATGGTTGGCTTACACTCAGGGGGAGAATATTCTTCGAATAATGCATTGTTGGCATTATGGTTAGAAGGTGTTGATAAAAGTCTATGAAGCTAAATGTACATCTTACTGTTTAGGAATGGTATTGCAGGCTGATGCTTATGGTACAGATCATGATGCTATTGGTGGCTTTCATAAGTCTTGGTCTAGATATTTCATCACTATGTCATGTATCTCTTTTATGATGTCAAGGTCATGTAACGGCCTATGTTGGTTTCCCCACTATGCCTGGGATGAATGATGAAATGTTCATGTATTATCATGTATCTTCACATGGTTAGGTGGATGAGTCAATATTGGGATATCCCCACTAGGTTGGGTGATGAATGTATGTTGAGTCTTTTGGTGATAGGAAGGTCTTCTATGATGTATAAGTATTTGTTCTTCTTGAAGAACATCTTTTGCAGATCTTGCCTACAGTCAAGGGGAGCATGAACAACACAATTCAGCAAGAGCAGGATGGATAGATTGGTACACTTTGGCATACACAAAGGGGGAGCACATTTGGAGATTTCAGCATGTACTCAGGGGGAGTATGGACAGCAGTATGGACAGCAGAAGGTATACCAAGGAAGAGAATATCTTGGTCCACCCTTTGCCCTTGATGTCAAAGGGGGAGAGTGACTTGGTGTGGTGGTTGCCATCAAGTCCAAAGGGGGAGATTGTTGGCATTATGATTCAAGTGTTGTCCTTGATGGCAACTCACTCAGAGGTTGGTACAGGTGCTCAGAGACTGGTACAGGTGATGACAACTTAACTAGTGGACAGATCTCAGTACAGCAGGACAAGAAAGAGATATACGCAGTTTCAGCAAGGAGAATCAGCGTGTACACGCAGGTTGGCTTCAGTAAAAGCGCGTACATGTGAAAACGTACCTTTGGTCAGTGGCAGTTAGTCCTTGGAAGTTGTGCCTATGGTTTTGGACCATGGCGTCTCGACGGACGTGTTGATCCCTAGTTTTGAGGTTGATGGTATTGTGTTACTATGGTTTTGGCTCTTGGTATTGAGCAAGGCCTAAGGCTATATAAGGAGAAGATCACTAGGCCAAAGAGTGCAAGTGTGAGTGATGAAGATCTGAGAAAGTATGTGATCCAAGTGCTGGTTATGGGTTGGTGATCTGAACCAAGGTTTCACCCATGTGGAGGATGATGAATGATGGAACGAGATCTCAAGGCTTGGAATGATTATCTTCATATGGTTTGACTCTGGATAGACTAGATCTACTGACGAATGTTTATTATTATGATCTGGGTATGCTTTGATGTCTGATATAGCTGCAGAGTTTTAAGGTTGAATTTATAGATCTGTACGCGAGTTGGTTTTGGTAAAAGAGCGTATACACGCAGGTTGGGGTCATCCAAGTAGCGTATACAATGAGAAGTATGATATTTGAATATGGAGCTGGATCTGGTTGTTGCTATGATTGTCTGGTTATTGTTGACAGGGTTACAGTGATTCAGAATTGGGTGTTTCAGTGATTGATGATGCAGGTTGTACTACAATGATGATTGTCTTATGGATCTAGTATGAAAATGTATGAAACATGGTCCCGGGTAGATCGTAGGCCGGCACCTACGTACTGGTAAACATATCAGCCAGTACAAGAGCCAGGGGGTTGTAGCTCCCTTCCACTAGCAGCTGGAAAACGACTAAAGAAGCATTCTGTAGGTAGGCACCTACGTACTAGTAAATGGATCGGCTAGTACAAGAGCTAAGAGGGTTGTAGCCCTCTGCAGGTTGTAGCCTGCGTGCTGGTAAAGGACTGCACCAGTACATTGTAAAAGAAGTTCTCATTAAAGAAGAAAGAGACAAATTGCAGCAGGTGGTTTTCACCCACATTGGGTTTCCACCTTATATCATGGTGTTCATGTGTGTGGCATTTGTGTGATGATCTGTTCTGTTATACTGCACCTGTTTACTGTTAATATGCTTAATAATGTTCTGATGCATTTACTGAAGATAAGATTAACTGAATCATAAGATCTCTGGATATACGCTAGTTGCATTAGACACAGTCGCGTGTACACGCGGGTTCACTTAACTGAAGTCGTGTATATGTTTCTGAGTATGAAATTGAAAAGTTTTATCTGATCTGATAATACTGATTCACCCCCCCTCTCAGTATTATTTCCAACAGATATATATATATATATATCTATACATATATATATATATATATACATATATATATATGTATATACATATATATATGTATATATATATGTATATACATATATATATGTATATACATATATATATATGTATATACATATATATATGTATATACATATATATATGTATATACATGTATATATGTATATATATGTATATACATATATATATGTATATATATATATATATATATATATATATATATATATATATATATGTATATATATATATATATATATATACATATATGTATATATATATATATATATATATATATATATATATATATATATATATATATATATGTATATATATATATATATATACATATATGTATATGTATATATATCTGTATATATATAATAATAATAATAATAATAATAATGGTTGAAAGCACTTGGGGTTATTTATTAATGCACTAATAAAAATTAGCGCAGTTCTTAAGCCTGACAGTGGGTCCCGGCTTTAGCGTCCAAAGGGTTAAAAGGCACGCGTGTACTGCAGAGGAGATAAAATGGGAAAAAGGGCCCATGTGATGGAGCAAACTCGATAGCACAAATTGCATGAGTGTTAGCAGGTGGTGTGCCTCTGTAAAGACTTTTGGAAGAGCTCGTTGACCTCAAATCTATGGCTCAGATTGATTGCAGAGGCACACCTCTAAAGATGCCCCATACTGGTGACTGCCCCCATAGTTTCGTCAACAAGAAAGGTTGATGTCATCAACAAGCGAGGTCGCCCCCACCACTCATTCCACCACATAACCTCTTCCCTCTGCCACCTGTCATCCGTGCATGTCATTTCATCATTTACTCCACTCTGCAAGAAAATTTAATTCTCTACGAAAGCATTAAATTCCTATTTTTCCCTCCTGCTCTTTTATTTAACCTATAAAGCTCCATTTTCACTCATTTCTCTATATTTTTGTTCCCTGCTCTTGCTATTGTGGTCTCTGAATTCTCCAGCAAACCTCCCAGTCAGCATTGTCTATCATTGCCAGGTATTTAAACAGTCACCCATTATTTAAATTATCTGAAAATGTCAAAGAAATTTGCCTTATCAGTGTCATCCTCTCACATTCCACTCATGGACCCTAAAAGAGACATTTTCAATATTGTGTACAATTTAAATAATTTAGAAACCTATCACTCTATCCTCAAAAATCAAGTCGATGTCCCATTTTATGCTGCCGCGGTTAGTTCTGATGTCCTTTCAGCTTTCATCTTTGAAACTCATCTATTCCAAGAATTTATCCATTGATTATTATGAGCTATGTATCCACATAAATGTTTTATAATGGATAAGTTAGGAGAAAATATTTTCTAGGTGTCCCCCCTTTTAATTCAACAGGCATTGTGTTTTCCCTCTGCTAGTACATATACCTCTTTTTTCTGAAGAAACTTTGTTAGTTTATTTTGAAAATTTGTCAGGTCAAGAGTATGCCCAAATTGTCTTCTATCTAATGCCAAGTGGGAAATAATTGTGTTTATATTAAAATCAGTTTCCATTAGATACTTTTGCTGATGAGGTCAGGCCTATTATCTAGATTTTAACTAAGATCTTGGGAAGAGATGATGCTTCAGTCATTGATAAAGTTACTCTTGGTCATTTTAGTCTCATGATGAAGCCTGAAGTTGTTTTAGATATACTAGCTTTTTGGGAAGAGGTAGTCAATGCTCAGTTCATGAACCTTTCACCCATTGGTTGTTTTTATTCCATTCTTTAATTACATATCTCTTCTTATACTCTCATGTTGAAACATTCATGCATTTGGGGTTAAACATCATGGATCTCAACAAAAATAAGCAGTCAGTCTTTTTTGTTGTGAGATAAATCCCCTTTGCGGACAGAGGCGAACTCTCTATCCCAATGAGTGGGTATAGCAAAAAACAAAACAAACTAATGCAAACTTTCCTATCTTATGTTTAAAAATAGAGAGAGAAGGAGAAACCTACCTTGTTATGATGCTAAATGCTCAATCCTTTGGTGATAGCTTCGATTTCCTAGCTTCTAGGCTTGCTCCTTGCTTGTTCTATACGTCCGAGTACCTGCAAGAGAGATCAAAAGATGATACAAGATACAAGAGCATACATGGCATATATCAAACACAAACTACTTAATAGATCAAGGAGTATTAAGCTAAATGTATAAACATGTACATATTTATGGAAAGTGAACATCAACTATATATATTAATAAACTCCAAAGGGAAGCATACAACCAATTCCTTGATGTTGGAGGCCTCCTTTTGGTGGATGTCGAAGTCCAAGCCAAGACTCTTCAAGCACTCCTTCTCCAAGTTAGATAGGCATCATTAAGGCATAATTTCAGCATAGGAATGCAGGCAATCAATACCCAACCATTTGGGGATGGAAGGGATTTGATTTATAGGAAGGGAGAGGGAGTTAGGGATCCAAAAAAGAGGGAGGAAGGTCCACATCTCAAGGGGAAGGCCCTTAAAGGTAGGATCAAGAGCTCCAAATGGGAGAGCTCGACCATATATGCAACCAAAAACATCCAGCTCGTTGTTTCTCGAAGTTTCTAGCATACAATGCTTCTCCTCCATTTTAAGAAAACCTGCCATAAGAGGTTCAACATGACTTTCCATATCAAAACCTGCGCTGGCAGCACTGGGTCAAAGAACTGCAACCTTCCATTAGCATGGTTAGGTAGTGAGAAAAGCACGTTGGTCTTGAAATTTAGGGTTTTAGTCAACCTTCTGATCCAGGTGGATATTGGTGGCCACTTGCCAAGTCCACTTGGACCCCCACCATTGTTTCTTTTAGCTTTTCAGTTTCCTTAATTGTAGCACATTTTACTATTTTTAGCAGTTTTTCAGGTCCTGAACTTCCAGAGTCGTTTTGAGGCCCTAAACGACGTTTTTTGGGAAAACTGGGAGCAACATGTGTCCATGGACAAATGTTTCTCTTCCCAAAGTTGTAGTTCTCGGATAGATATTTCTAACAAGATATTGTGTGTGTCAAACAAAGATCATATGCCAAAGTTACGACCCGGGGAAGTTGATGTACCAATTTACCGAAACGGGGCCCACAATTTAGCATTTCATCTTCCAAGGTTAGGTTTTTGGATGTTTAGGGTTTTCCATTGTTTCTCAACAATAAATAGGCCTCCGAGCCTCATTGTAACACAGTTCATAGGCATGTAACCGCCACATCTCTTCTTAGAGATAAGCTACCATCGCCCTAGCTAGTTTATTTCCATTTTTGTTTGTAAGCATATTTCAGTATTTTACAGTAATGAAATGAAGTATTATTTCTGTTGCATCTCTATATGTATGGTTATATCTATAATTTGTTGTGTTCCTGTTTAAATCCAGATCAGTGGTATTAGAGCGGTCTGCTCTTTCTCCATCTTTCTTTGCATGTGCCCAGCGAGGTCGAGATATAAGGAGTTAGGGCTTGAACTGGTCGAACCTTTGCAAGACCGGCCTCGCAAATCCACACGGCCTCCTATGGCGGATGAAAAGAAAGACGAGGGGGTAGGAGATCCTATCAAAATATTGCTCGAAGAGGCCCTTGAGCGATAAAGGAACGTGATGATGGACAACTTTGCCTAGATCCTTCAGCGGCTACCCAGGGGCGACACATCTACTTCCAGCAGCTACTCTGGAAGTGCCACACCCTTTAAGGTACAAGTTAACTTTGACATTCCCATATTTGAAGGTTATATAGACGCAGACACCGTAGATAAATGGTTAAATCTGCTAGAATGGTATTTTTCTATTCATGATTTTTCCGGCTGGGAAAAGATTACTTTCGCTCTTCTCAAAGCCGCCCCCCACGTCAAGGATTGATGGGAAACCTACTACGAGCAGAAGGATGAAAGTACAAGCTCACTATTTTCAGCTGCACCCACTTGGAATTCATTCCGGGATGCCATCAAGGAGCAGTACTACCCTGTCGGAAGCTATGAGGATCAATACATAAAGTGGACCATGCTGCGGCAGGGAAGGGACCAAGACGTGCCGAAGTTTACCAATATTTTCCATACCCTTCGCACAAAGTTGAGTATGGAGGATACAGAGCAACATTTGGTACTCAAATACCGTGGTTTCCTGCACAAGTACATCCAAGAAGAAATAGAATTTCTAAACATCTCCTCACTCGACATGGCACACTGAGATGTTGTCAAGGTCGAGCAAAAGTTTAAACAAAAGAAGTGAGACTTTCGATCTGCGAATCTGAAGCAAGGGAAAGGTGCCCCCAAACCGCAGAACAAATGACAAAGCTAAGGCAGGGTGACCCAGGACAACCCACCAAAGCTGCAAGCAAAGAACAGCGCCGCGACGCTGAAAAAGGACACAGGAAAGTGGTGTGAGTTCCATAAGAGCTCCACTCACAACACAAGTGAGTGTCGGGCCAAGAAGTCACTGGTGACCAAGCTAAAGGTTTCAGAATCAGATACACGTTCTGACTCTGAGTCAGAACCCAACAAGGGGAATGACAAAGGGAAGAAAATTATCAATGCAGAGTCCAATGCCACCATTGCCACCATGAAGATCTAGAGGGAGGAACACGAAGATCCATTGGAGGAGGAGCTTCTCTTCCACTCCTAGATGTGGATAAAGGGCTCCTTGCTATAGTTCATTTTCAACAGCAGGAGTCAAAAGAACCTCATTTCGGCAGAGGTCGTGAAGCGAATGGGCTTACTGACCACAACACATCCACAACCGTACACCATCGGGTGGCTTCACCAAGGATGAGATCTTCACGTGAGCCAGTAGTGTTGCCTTCCATACAACATCAAGCCCTTCACGGATGAGGTATTGTGTGACGTTTCTCCCCTTGATGTTTGTGATGTATTATTAGGACAACCATACTTGTGGAAGCGACATGCTGTGTATGAATCAAGGCCCCGTGCTGTTATTGTTACTTTGGGAAATAAGTTGTACAGGATACCGGAGGTAGCACCACCTACCACCATCTCTTTGGTTACTACAAAACAATGCAGTAAGCTCATTTCCAAAACTGGGAAATTTGTTTTCCTGATGATATGCCCTCAAGGAAAGAAGAAGACAGTGGACACGGCTTCCTGACAAGGCCCCTCTGCATGACAACTACAGATGGACAAGGTTGTGGAGGAGTACGAGAACATCTTCACCTCCCTCGCAGGGGTTCCTTTGCACTATCAGGTCAAGCACTCCATTGATCTGATCCCAAGTGCACCACTGCCCATTGGACCAATCTATCGGCGCTCCATTCTAGAGAACGATGAAATCAAGAGGTAGATTTAGGAGCTGCCGCAGAAAGGCCACATCCGTCCGAGTTCATCACCCCGTGGGAGCCCGATCGTGTTGGTACAGAAGAAGGATGGGACTTGGAGAATCTATATTGACTATTGAGCGCTGAACAAGATCACTGTCCATAATAGGTACCCGATCCCATGGATTGATGATCTCCTGGACCAACTGAAGGGGGAAAAATATTCAACAAGATTGATTTGAAGTTAGGATATCACCAAGTACCAATCGAACCCTCTGATGTGTGGAAGACTACCTTCAAAGCCAAGGAGGGCCTTTTCGAATGGTTGGTTATGCCTTTCAGATTGATGAATGCTCCTGCAACATTCATGAGGCTAATGGACGACATCTTGTGGCCATTCACCAACTCATTTGTAGTGGTACACTTGGATGACATCCTGATCTTCAGCCAGAGTTAGGAAGAGAACCTCCACCACATCCGATAGGTTCTCCAAACACTGGGCAACAGAAGTTATGTGCCAATTTGGAGAAATTCACTTTTTGCATGACCTAGGTTCAGTATCTGGGATACATTATTGATGAATGGGGGGTGCATGTGGATTTAACCAAGATCCAAGTCATTCAAGATTGGCCATCTCTAACCACTCTGATAGAGCTCCGCAAATTTCTAGGTCTTGCCAACTTCTACCGTAGGTTCGTGTTTGGATTTTGTCATATCACTTGGCCCTTGAGTCAAGTCACCAAGGGAGGAGTGAAAGAAAAATTCTTTTGGTCTGAATCTCAATAGAAGGTATTCATAGAGTTGAAAGATCGCCTCTGCTCGGCACCAGTGCTCACACTACTAGACTTGCAACAACCATTTGAGGTCGAGATAGATGCCTCTGACCATGTTATTGTGGTAGTCCTTACTCAACAGGGGCATCTAGTGGCATATCACAGTGAGACACTTTCAGACACAGTCGGAAAGTATCCCACTTATGACAAAGAGATGTATTCCATTATGCAGGCCTGCCAAAAATGGAAGAATTACATTTTGGGGAAGCAAACGGTTATCCACACAGACCACTGACCCCTGCAGTTCATACAGACCCAAGGGAAATTGCAAAATGATCGCCATCAGAAGTGGTCCACATACCTGCAACAGTTCACTTTGAATATCAAGTATAAGAAGGGTGGCACCAATAATATTACAGATTGCCTCAGTCGACCATCGATATGGCGTTAACCACCGTGCTCAACCCTTGCGGGCATGAGACTTTTGATTGGCCACTTCTCTACAAAAGCAACCCAGAATTCAGCCACAAATACCAGACACTCTTGGAGGGTTAGCATGTTCTAGATTTTCACCTCCAGAATGCCCTGTTATTCCACCTGGGTCACCTTTGTGCTCCTTCAAACGAGCGTGCCAAGATGATTTGGGAAGCACACTATAGTTGAGTTGTTGAGCATTTCGGGGTCGAGAAAATGGTGGCAGTACTACAGAAGTATTTATATTGGCCGAATCTTAGACACGATGTCAGGAACTACATTAGATCATGCATTGCCTGCGCCATTGCCAAACTGACCATCAAGAAGCAAGGCCTCTATACCCCACTGACTATCCCTAGTCGACCTTCGGAATCCATCTCCATGGATTACATGTTAGGCCTTCCTTCTACTAAGCATGGAAATGACTGTGTTTTTGTGGTCGTCGACAAGTTCTTGAGGATGGCCATTATGGCAGCCTACAAGAAGAATATCACAGCAGAAGCCACTGCTAAACTCTTATTTGAACAAGTGTGGGTACACTTTGGGATCCCACAGTCTATCATCTCAGATAGGGAAAACAGGTTCCTTAGTACATTTTGGTCCAATATCTGGTCGATGCTAGACACCAAACTCAATAAGTCCACAATGTTCCATCCTCAAACTGATGGCCAGACAGAGGTTGTCAATAGGATGATCGTACACATTTTGTGCATGTACAACTCAAAGCATCCACGCACATGGGATGAGAGCCTCCACTATGTTTAGCACAGTTACAACTAGGCTCTCCACATCTCAACTGGCCACAACCCTTTTTAGGTGGGCTTGGGATTCCAGCCACTATGTCCCATTGATGTGGCCTTGCCATCTGTAACTACTCATGCAGATTCGGCTCATGTCCAGTCCGAAAAAGATAAAGCAAATAGCTTCGTTGAGCACATCCAACATATTCGCCAGTAGGTCCACTATATTTTGGAGAAATCAAATGCCAAGTACAAGTAGCGACATGATCAACATCAGGTGCCACACAAGTTTCAGGTGGGCGACAAAGTCTGGTTGCATTTGCAAAAGGAAGGCCTTACCAGAGCCTATAAAAAACTCATATCACTTCGATATGGTCCATACACCATTACCAAGGCTGTGGGAGACAATGAATTTGAGTTCAAAATTCCCCTATTCCTTGGCCTGCACCCAGTGTTCAATGTGGACTGCCTTCAGCCATACTTTCCCCCATTACTAGACACATCCGATATTGCAAAACAACTCACACCCACAGAGTTAAATCCAGATTGCATGGAACAAGCTACAACTGTTCAGATCATGGACACATAGATCAAGCACACCCACCAGTGGAATATCCAACTATATCGAGTTGTCAAAGTAGGCCAACTCCTTCACCAGGGCAAGTGGCTCACCAGGGACCAAGTTCAACAGAAGTTTCCTCATCTCATGGAGGAACTCAATGCAATGGGGACCATTGCTTCCTAAGGGGGGAGGAATGATCCAGGTGGATATTGGTGGCCACCTACCAAGTCCACTTGGACCCCCACCATTGTTTCTTTCAGCATTTCAGTTTCTTTAATTATAGCACAATTTACTATTTTTAGCAGTTTTTCGAGTCCTAAACTTCCAGAGCCGTTTTGAGGCCCTAAACGACGTTTTTTGGGAAAACTAGGAGCAACTTGGGTCCATAAACTGATGTTGCTCTTCCCAAAGTTTATGTTCTCAGATAGATCTTTCTAACGAGATATTGTACGCGACAAACAAAGATCGCATGCCAAAGTTACAACCCCGAGAAGTTGATGTACCAATTTAGCCAAACGGGGCCCACTGTTTGGTGTTTCATCTTCTAGGGTTAGGTTTTTGGATGTTTAGGGTTTTCCATTATTTCTCAACAATAAATAGGCCTTCGAGCCTCATTGTAACACAGTTCAGAGGCATGTAGCTACCACATCTCTTCTCATCGATAAGCTACCATTGCCCTAGCTAGTTTATTTCCATTTCTGTTTGTAGGCATATTTCAGTATTTTACAGTAATGAAATGAAGTATTATTTCTATTGCATCTCTATATGTATGATTATATCTGTAATTTTTTGCGTTCCTATTTAAATTCGGATCACCTTCTCTAGAATTGACTCTAGGTAATTTTTCTTCCATTCTTCAGGGATGTTTAAGTATGTGTTTCATGATTAATACACTTCATAGTTTGTCAAAATTTTGGAACTTAGGGATGTGGAACAGGAAGTGAACAGGATGTGTGACAAAATACTGTGTAATAGATGCCCCCTAAAGCATGAAGGAAGAACAAGGAGTGACAAGTGAAATGCTTTACAAGTCAAGGGAAGGACCGAAAAAACACCATCAAGAGACTTGCAAATCAAGCATATATACATATACATATCTGATGTCTCTGACATAAATATCCATAATGATGCATGAATAGGCATCTAATAATACATGAATCCATGACATGGGCACAACCATCCGAATAGAAGGGATCATGTGCATGGATCCATAGTATGGATGCAACCATCTGGATAGAAAGGATCATATAAATGGACCCACGGTATGGTCGCAGCCATCCGTATAATCATGTGTACAATCCGAAATAACTCACAACTCCATGCAAATTGTATTTTAGCAAATGGAATCTAGGGTCTTGAGATTTGTCCCGATTTGATAAATGTATGAATTCTAGCATGCGAATAGATGTGTCGAATTTGAACATGATAGAAAAACTGTTATGAAACCAGCTCAAGAAAAGATAGAAAAGATAGATCAACGCCTTATAATTCAGCCTCTTTGAGGGGGCAACCTCCTTTACATTACATAAATGAACAATTCTTGATGATTCAAATGACAAAACCTCCTTTCTATATAGAGGAGTCTAAGGAGTCACAATATAACCCAGCCGACCTAACAATGATAATATAAAGCCACAAAAATAACAATAGAGGGATTCTATGGGGCACAATAATAACAATATGGGCGCAATAGGGGCACAACAATATTAATAAGGGGTATAACTACAATAGTAATGGGGTAATCACTAGTATTATAGGGACCCAACATGCCCCTCTCCTTCAAAAAAGTGTTGTCCTCAACGCTTGAGTAGTTCTGGATACTTTTGCATAAAATTCTCATCCTCCCATGTGGAATCTTCAGCAGATAAGTTCTTCCACTTGATAAGATACTCTGAAATTGATCGATTTCGTAGCTGTCGAGTTCTTGTTTCTGTGACTGCTTCTGGTTCCAATACAATTTTTCCTTCCTCGTCAAGTTCTGGCAATATTGTTTGAACTGGGAGCTTGTCGCCTATAACCTTCTCTAAACATGAAACATGGAGAACTGGGTGCAATCGAGAAGTTGCAGGAAGCTCCAAGTTGTATTCCATAGTACCAACCTTTTGCAACACCTTGTACGGACCATAATACTTTGGTGATAATTTATTATCCTTCTTAGCTTGCTTGAGGGACATTTGCTTATATGGTTGTAGCTGTAGGAATACCCAATCACCTACATCAAAACTTCTTTCACGGTGATTTTGATCTGCATGTTGTTTCATTCTATTCTGTGCCAACACGAGGTTATCCTTTAAGAGTTGGAGGACTTGTTGTTGATGTTCGATGTGATGTTCCACTGCCTGAACCTTAGAATTTTCTCTTAAATATGATGTGATGGATGGTGGTTGATACCCATAAAGTGCCATAAATGGGGTCATTTTTGTTGTTTTATGGAAGGAAGTGTTATACCACCATTCAGCCAGAGGCAACCATTTGACCCATTGTGTCTGTTTATCAGATACAAAGCAACGAAGATATCTTTCCAAACATTTGTTTACTATCTCAGTTTGCCCATCAAATTGAGGATGATAAGATGAGCTATGAGCTAACTGAGTACCAAGACAAGAAAATAATTCTGTCCAAAAATTTCCAGTGAAAATGGGATCTCTGTCACTTACAATAATCTTTGGGTTTCCATGTAGCTTTTGAATTGTTTCCATAAATGCAGTAGAAACTACATTGGCTTTAAATGGATGTGATAATGCACAAAAGTGTGCATACTTGGTAAGTCTGTCAACTACCACCATGATGACACTCTTTCCCTCAGACTTGGGTAAACCTGTGATAAAATCCATTGAAACCTCCTCCCAACGTTGCCTTGGAATGGATAAAGGTTGTAATAGACCCGGTGTCTTAATTGTTTCAACTTTATTTTGTTGGCAAACCAAACATTCTGCCACAAACTTTTGAATATCTGATTTAAGGCCATCCCAAAAAAAATTCCTTCTTAACCCTGTGGTAAGTTTTTAAAAATCCTGAGTGCCCTCCTAAGGGATAAGTGTGAAATTCCATAAGAATCTTTTGTTTTAGCTGGGAATTCTTACAGAGGTATAAGAGATCTTTGTACCATAATGAATCATTTTGCCAGCTAAATGTATCAGACGTACTGGAATCTTGTTGTAACTTTCGAATAAGTGCCCACACTTCTTCGTCATTCTTCCATTCCTCCCTTGCTTCGTTTATCCAATCTGGTTGGATAATAGAAATGGCACACAACAATGCTTCCACATCCTCATCCTTTCTTGAGAGTGCATCTGCCACCACATTTTGCTTTCCTTTTTTGTAGATGATTTCAAAGTCATAACCCAACATCTTTGTGACCCACTTTTGTTGCTCTTCAGAGGATAATATTTGTTCTAAAAAGTATTTAAGGCTATCATGATCCGTTTTTACCTTGAAGTGTCTTCCCATTAGGTAGGGTTGCCATTTCTTAAGTGCATGGAGTATTTCCAACATTTCCTTCTCATAAATAGCTTTGCTTAAAAACTTTCCCTTGATTGGACGACTTTCAAAAGCAATGGGTCTTTCATCTTGCACTAGAACAACACCAATTCCATTTCCTGAAGCATCACATTCCACAATAAAGGTTTTTGTGAAGTCTGCTGTAGCTAAGACCGGTGCTTGGCACAATGCCTCTTTAAGATGTTCAAAGGCCTTTGTTGCTTCTGGAGTCCATGAAAATGCATCTTTCTTCAATAATGTTGTTAGAGGTGCTGCTATTCTCCCATAATTCTTAACAAACTTGCGATAATACCCTGTCAACTCGAGAAATCCTCGCAGATGCTTTATGGATGTGGGGATTTTCCATTCCTTAATGGCTTTAATTTTGCTAGGGTCTACCTTAAATCCTTCATGAGATACAATATGACCCAAATATTCCACCACCTGGACTCCAAAGAAACATTTGGATCTTTTTGCATATAATTGTTTCTCCTCCAATAGTTGTAGCACCCTGTCAACATGTTCAACATGATCCTTCCATGTCTTGTTGTAGATTAGTATATCATCAAAAAATACTAACACAAAGTTTCTAAGGAATGGTTTGAAAATTGAATTCATCAAACCTTGAAATGTTGAAGGTGCATTGGTAAGGCCAAAAGGCATGAAGAAAAATTCATAATGACCCTCATGAGTTTTAAATGCTATTTTCAGAATGTCTTCAGTCTTCATTCTGATTTGATGATATCCTGAACGAAGATCCAACTTGGTGAAGTAAATTGATCCATGCAATTCATCAATGACAGGAATGGGGAACTTATCTTTAATAGTGAGCTCGTTGAGCTCCCTATAATCCGGACACATGTGCCATGATCCATCCTTCTTGTGCCCCAATACTACTGGAGCAGAGAAAGAACTTTGACTCGGTTGAATTATACCAGCCTCTAGCATTTCTGCAACCATACGTTCAATTTCACTCTTTCGAACATAGGGATATCTGTACGGCCTGATGTTTGGAGGAACACTTCCTGGAATCAGATGAATAGCATGATCATGATCACGCATAGGTGGGAGACCTTTGGGAGTCTCAAATACCTTGCAATGACTGTCCATGACTTTTTGGAGATCTGGAGAAATAGATGATTTCGATGTGGAAACATCTAGCGAACATAATTGTGCAATTACACCTCTTTGCTTCTTTTTTAGAAGCTTTGTCATACCATTAGAGCTGATTATCTTTCCTGGTTTCCCTGCAATACCCCTTAATTCAACTTCCTTTCCTTCCGTAGAAAATTTGATGAAAAGTTCTTGAAAATTAAAAGCTATTGTACCCAAGGATTGTAGCCATTGGACTCCTAGTACAACATCAGCACCTCCCATTGGAATGGAAAGCATTGGGCTAGTCAATACATATTCTCCCATGGATAGCTTGATATTATGGCACTTTCCAGAGCAATTTATTGTTCCTCCATTTGCAATCATCACTTGACACTCTGGTGCTGGATATAGGAAGCAATTCAATTCTTTTGCTACCTTACAATGAATAAAATTACGGGTGCTTCCTGAATCAATCAACACTATTACCGTTTTTTTCTTGATTTGTCCTTCTATCTTGATGGTTTGAGGAGTGGTAATTCCCGCCAATGCATTACAAGATATGGTCGGATTTATTTTTTCTTCATCTAGGCTTTGTTCCTGGAGTATATCCTCTTCTTTTGACCTTTCTTGCTCCTTTTCTTCTTCCTCTTCACAATCTATGTAGAATAATTTCTTCTCAGCACACTTATGACCTTTAGTGTATTTGCTATCACAACTGTAACAAAGCCCTTTTGCTATTTTTTCTTCAATTGTTGTGGTGTCAACCTTATAGGTTGTGGAAGACTAGGGGCAACAACACTTCCGTCTTTATAGTTGTGAGTGGTATGCTTCCTGGTTGCCATAATTTTGCTTTCCATTTTTCTTGCTAACCTGAATGCCTTCTCTAATGAATCAGGTTCCCAAAGGCGAACATCATGTTGGATATTATCCTTTAAAAACCCTATGAACACATCAATCCTATGCTCCTCTGGAATATCTTTTACCCTTATGTTCAATTTTTGGAACTCCTCAATGTGCTCCATTATTGAACCCTTTTGTTTGAGACTTATCAATTGGCTAAAAAAAGTGTTGCTTTTTGTATTCTCATAATGTGCTATCAATTCTTCCGTAAAAATTGCCCAAGTGATAAATTGTTTACGAGAGCAAAGCCATTGATACCATACAAACTGATTTGGTTCCAAATATAAAGTTGCCATACGTACCTTTTGTGTGTTTTGCACATTATTGAGATCGAAGAATTGCTCCATCTGTAATATCCATGTGGCGGGATCCTTGCCATCAAACTTCCTCATATCGATTTTTGGAATATGGTGAGTCTTCGATCCAACATTAGAGTCTATGGAATCATGATTAACATTTCTTTTGCTCTCATCATGAGTTTCCTTTAGTACCCTTTCACCATTAGTGACCATTTCTTGTAGCAGCTTATTCATATTTATCTTCAATTCTTCCATCTTATCATCCATGCCATCAATTTTAGCGTCCATGCCATTCACCTTAGCTTCCATGCCATCCATCTTAGCTTCTACGCCTTTCTTTAAATAATCCATCTTAGCTTCTACACCTTTCTTTAAACCATCCATCTTAGCTTCTACATCTTTCCTTAAACCATCCATCTTAGATTCTGTTGCTTTTTGTGCAAGTGACACTTGTTGCACTTGTTCTTGTAATTTTGATATATCATATAGCATTTCTTCTTCTTCTTCATGAGTCATGCTAGAGCTTTCAGGTTCCTTACTAGGTGTTTGCATTTTCTTTCCTCGGGGCATCAGTTATCGATAATTATGCTCTACTAGCCCTTTGAATTCCTTCAAAATAATTTTCAAACCACTCTTAAGCAAAAAATTTAAAAGAATCTACACACCTTTTTTTCACTTTGTAGGAGCTCAATATTGCCTCTGATGTATCTCTGTATTTTCAGATCATCCAGTTCTGAAATTGCAACCTGTGGTAGCCCTCTGTGTCCTCTTTCCAATGCCACCAGTCTGATCCAATTTGGATTCTCTAAGGAATAGTTATGCGAAATCGCCCACAGTGACCTGATTATAGACTAGTTCAGTAGAGCGAACTTGTACGACGTGCCACGAGTCACTGTTTCGTCCTTTGGCTCTGAAAAATATATAAAAGAAACTACAGTCCGTCCTCTTTCTGCACCTTCTTACGAAATTTCAATCCAATGCTCAGGGAAAAAGTTATGATGATTTTCCCCAGGTCACCTGTTTGGAATGTAATTCAGGAGTCTGCAAAAAGACCAACTTCCTCAGATCATATCTCCGTAAATATAGCGCAAAAAGCTCTAAAATTCGGACCCGAGATTCAGAACGATGTCTTCTCAAATGGGTTTTTTTTTTAGCTTCTGAAACGTCGCAGAAAAAAATTTATAGTGAAAATTCCACGATGACTTGTTTGGAGCAGCGAAACCCTAGAATCCAAAGCTCTGATACCAAATGTTATGAAACCAGCTCAAGAAAAGATAGAAAAGATAGATCAACGCCTTAGAATTCAGCCTCTTTGAGGGGGAAACCTCCTTTACATTACATAAATGAACAATTCTTGGATGATTCAAATGACAAAACCTCCTTTCTATATATAGGAGTCTAAGGAGTCACAATATAACTGAGCCGACCTAACAATAATAATATAAAGCCACAAAAATAACAATAGAGGGATTCTATGGGGCACAGTAATAAAAATATGGGGGCAATAGGGGCACAAAAATATTAATAAGGGGTATAACTACAATAGTAATGGGGTAATCACTAGTATTACAGGGACCCAAAAAAAACCACCTAATTACTGATAAATGATGTAAACTATTAACAGGTACGAGAGAAACCACCAGTAATGACAATGGCTCTCAAGGTACAATTAGCACAATCCATGAGCGTGAATAATGAAGCTGAAGTTGAACACCCAAAGAATCATTCGATCAAAGGCCAGTGATGTAAACCGGTCATCGAATTCGAAGAACTTGCCATTGAGGCATGCAATCTCTAAGGTACTGGAAGGGAGTTTCTAGATCATCTTCATGGATAATGAGTTGAAACAGGGAACGATCTGTTGAAGGAGGGCCATAATGTATCCCACATCATCGAAATGAAACAAAAGGATATGGTAGAGTAGGTAAGTTTGATTGACGATTGTGGAAGAAAGGTCAGACAGTGTATAAGCGGTAAAAACTGCAGATAGTACTTCTCTTGAATAGATCGGTGACATGACTCCTGAGATTGGTAGCATTTAACTCAACATGGGATCAAAGGTCATGATGACGAAGTAGGAGAATAAGATGAGAGGCAGAATGGATTTACCACACCCAAGAAGGCAAGTGATAAAGTGAGGATATCTCGAACCCGACACGAGAAATAAATAAGTTTCATGTTCAAGAGTGACATGTTGCCTTTGCAAAAAATACAAGAGATGTTCGCTTTCAAATTTCCCCCATTATTTCTAGTGAGTATCCCATTATTTTTTATTGCAATATTGAAGGGGATAGCATATGCTCGCCATATAAGTTCATCCTTTAGATGAATCCATCCTATTAAGTTTAACGAGTCCTAGGAAGGAGAAACTCGATATCGTCATGACAACAAGTACTGCGTCGTTCAAGTTTTACTAGTCTCATAGAGGTGAAACTCAACATCTTTTTCATGTTTATAGAGTTTTAAAAAGAGGCGAAAAAGAAAACTCCAAAGGTCCCTTTTCGTAAATCGTCTCTTGAATTTGAAAAATTATAAAATGATATACAAGAGAACCTCTTAGCCATGTTCGACGAAGGTATTCCTTTTTTGTACAATAGTCTATCTCAGTATTGAAAAGGGTTAAACTTATACTGAATAGACTTCATTTCATTTACTTTAACGAGTTTTAAATGACAAGTACTCGACTATATTTTCATGTTTGAAGAGTTAGAAAAGAGCTTAAAGATGACTCCAGGAGGTTGCTTTTTCGTTTATTTTTTACGAGTCTGAAAAAGTGATAAAATAAAACTCGTTGAATCAGTCATAATTAATCACTGTCACCATATTCTATGACCTATCATTGCACAAGTCAAATGCACATTACCAATTTTGAGGAAAAAAATTGAAATATAATTGAAAATTTCCCTAATTTGGTAAAAATGACATTTAAAAACTTATAAAAATCCCAAAAAGTAAATCATTTTCACCATTTTACCATTTGCCAAATCAGAGAGAATTTTTACCCTATTTTACCTCAATCTTCAAGTGGAGAATACGATCAATCCTTGACACCATCTGTTGAGTTTTTCGCTACAGGTAAGATATATGTCCCTTTCCTTCAATTTGGTTGTATTTTTATGTAATTTCATCCATAGATTAGGTAGTATGGAGGGAATAGAAAAGAATTATGTCGAGGAATATCAACGCAGATTTTACCCATAAAACCCGCTCTGTTCACCCTGCATCCAACTGCGGCAGCATGCTAGAAGCGTAGAAAAATCCATGGGCAGTTGCGCTGGCACAAAGTAGCAAAGTTTTTGAAAATCCTCCAAGTTTAATGCTTTATTTCTCGATTTGCTTCCATAGAAACTTATGAAAATTTGTTTGATGTATGTTTTACAGGTTAATATTAAAAAAAAATTGATTCAATGGAAAGAAGGAGGACATGAAGTTGAGGACCATCAAGTAGCCCATGACTCAAATTGCATTGCCACCCTTCGAGACAATGGAAGGGAGAGGGTTTGTTGGTCTGTATGAAGTGCCAAAATACGAAGTGAAAGTCAGGCAGACTGAAACAAGTTAGTTTTGGATCCATTTTCGTGACGTTCTTCCTGGAATGTGTGCCATTTTTTCGATGTCAATGGATAGAAGTGGATGCACCAGTGCCCAAAGATCCACAGCTGATGCGGTGGGGTGAGCTTATGCCTCAATAGGGAGGTAGTCAACAGATGTATTTTCCCCCAACATTTTTTGGGTGGCTACGACAACAAATGATCATGATAGATGATTGGGCATATGCTGGCACAAATTTTTGAGGAGATCCTGATCTTCCACTTCCACCAGGCGCACAGTGGACTGATGCAGGTAGAAACTAGTTTTTAAAGTTTTGAAGTTTTAATTTTTTGTATGTGTACTGAGATTTGATACTTGTGATTTTCGCAGATGTTGGACCAGAGAGACCTTCATGTGTTTCTCTAATAGCCAGGTGAGTGGCATGCTAGATACAGAATGCTCCTTATGAGGAGGGAGCAGATCTGATCATTGAGGTGGAGCATAATCTGGAAGTCCTGACAAGGGCCATTCCAAAATATGATTCGATTGATGAGGTGCCACTACAATATCAGAGGCACACTGTAGGGGTACCCGTTAGACTGTGTTGGTTACTAAACTGAGTCATTAGAGTTGTGTCATGCTGTCATGAGCACCATGTGGATGAATAACCGTCCCTTGGTCTTTATTTTCTGCACTTATGTAAGCTTGAGAAGCCATGTGTCTCAGAACACATTTTTTGACATTTTGATGTAATAAAATTTTTGCAAACACTCTCTATACACACACACACAGACACACAGACACACACACACACACATTTTCCTGTTATGTTCACTATGTGATGGTTTTGTTTTACATATGTCGCAGATGTCTATCTAATACAAATTAGCCAATGTATCTGTTAATGTGTTCAAACGTCTCGGAATATGTTGATAAGTGATATAATCAAAATCTTGTTCCAAAACATGAACTCGCAGATACATTCTCAAAATCTAAGGGTTCCTAACTGAATATTATCTATCAAGTTGTAGTACAATGAGTTGTGAATCAAGATTAATGACCAACTCTCTGATGCTAAGAGTAATGGATTTTTACAAAATCTCAATAACCGCACTATATTCGGCAATGTTATTAGTAGTACGACCTAAACATACACCTTGTAAATTCACTAACTCACCATTAGGGTCACAGATTTCCCATGCGGCGGAAGACAAATTCCATGTACTATGACAAGCTCTATCAGCAAAACCGACATAAAGGTTCGATGACATCTGAAAACCAAGTAGAATAAATGGTAAGCAAAGGAAAACATGTTTGCAAAAGCAAACAAACACACCAAAATTAAACTACATACTAATGAATAACACACTATTGTACAAAGTATTTACACAAAATCACGGATAATACTTCAGATGGAGCCCATTTCGAGACTCGGCTAATCGATCAAGAGAGAGTAAAATTGTAGTTTCATCATTGGCATGACATGTAAGCTTCAACTTAGCCAATTAGTGGAATGACACACAAAAATGGCAATGCGCCCATGACGCCCAGGAAAATGAGGGTTATGGGTCAGAAAATAAATGCTCCATTGTGATAATGGGAAAACGGTAAAAAATCAGTGAAAAAATCTCATAATGGGGAACACAAACATCTTCAGCTCATCACGAGAAAAAGTTGCCCCTAAGTGAAAAAATTTGACAACCTCAGGTTGGGCTGAGATGTCACTAGGAAAACTAGCCAAAATGCTCCCCATGTTTCCTTCGAACAACACTTCATGAATCAAAATAATTGTCTGGAGCGAATGATTCGGTACATCAAAAACAAGGGTTTCCCGACAAGAAGAGATCTCACTAAGGGTTGGGAGAAATGACGAATGATGATGGGCATAATTCCATGGAGTTTCCTCAAGATGCATAACTTTTTATACTCTTTTCAGTTAGAAATGTATCATTCAAAGGATCCAGATAATCCCTGGAACTAAGCCAAGTAGATCGCGAATATGCGGCTAGACTTAGACTGAAATGATCGTGAATTTAATTTTTTTTGCAAAAGCTGAAACGACAACTTGATATGCGTGCTCTACAGGGCTAAGTAGCATAACATCACCAAAACCATCAATCTGATTGTTTAGTCAATTTAGTGTCCTTAATTGCTTGCATGAATTATCAATTGAGGTTTGTAGACTGATGAAGTGTGATGGACTATATGTGCTTAGTAAACTTTTCTCTTACTTCGTTGTTTTGTATCTTTATGTTTATTTTGGGGGTTTCTATTGTTTGATGTCTAAGAATATACAATCTATGAGATATTTACATGGATCTAATGAGTTTTAAAGGAAAGGATAGGTTCCTAAGTTAGTCTAATCTCCTAAAAATGGACCAAGAATCATTTTAACTAGTTAGGACCTAATAAGAGAAACAGAGCATCTATCTTATCCTACCATTTAGTCCTAATCCATGGATCTAATTCTTAAAACCAAAAGTAATGCTAATGCAGAAGGTAATTCAATAATTGCATTCATTTAGCCATTCAACCATTCAATTTTGGAATATGATAGAATCGATCTCCTTGAAATGATTTTTTGGAATGTCAAGTGATGCAACTAAGTAATGACCGGAAAACAAAAAAGAAAAGATATCAGTTTGTAAAACTAACAATTTGCTGAGTAAGCTCAATCACTACATGAATCGGATATTTAACCATTTAAGTTAGAATTATCATCATTTCTAAATGGTTTTGAGAACATCTATTAAGACAGCTAATTAACAGTTCTATGCTAAGAAAATGAGTAATCAAAACAATAAGAAGCTAAGAAACTGTGTATTCTCATTACTTCATCTTTCATTTAGTCATTTCTCATACAATATCTCAGAAGAATAAGACCTTCACAGTTGTGATTTTTATCATTACACTATTGGTTACAAACTAGAATGAAACAAAATTAAAGAAAACAGACTTGTAGAAAATAGAGTAATAGAAATTGAACTAAAAACAAAAAGTGAAAAAAATCCTTCAATGTAGGGGCCCTCTGCAACTGATGTGGTTGGATGAAAACTATTTAAAGATGCACTTTTAAACCACCATTGACAAAACAGAGTTTGTATTATCAACAAAACGAAGTCTGAACAGAGTATTTAACAAAAGCCTGTAATTCCTTCTAGCTTCTAACTACTTCTCGGTTTCATTCAACCGATATTTATAAAAAAATAACATAATTGTCTAAGAGAAAATCTTGTTATAGGTGGCTTGATCCAAATCTATCATGACTGTTTATAAGAAAACATGCTACAAGTGGATTAATTTGAATTGTAATGAGAGTGTTAAACTTCTGATCAGCTACAGGTGGCTTGATCCGCATTAACTCCTCAACTTCTGATAAGCTACAAGTGGCTTAATCCGCATTAACTCTTCAACAGAACTATTAGACTCTTGATTAGCTACGAAAGAGCAAATCAAGAGTCCTACTGCTACTAGATAACGTATTTGACTCCATCTTTGACCATGACTTTAGGCATGCTTTTCTGTCGATCTGGACCGAGTGAGTAGGATAGAATCCATGTGGAGATGATTCTGGAAATGCCCATGTGGCCTAGTTCTTCATTTGACACCTGTAACTTGCCAAACCATGAGAGTAGCTACGGAACCCATAGTTAGCTGCATAATAGGCTGTGTTCTATAACTAATTTGCAAAAATCTATTAAAATAGCAAGAACATGAAAATATAATATGGTGATCATTTTAATGCTTTCCTAAGACAAAATCTAGCATTTATCATTGATTGGATCTGTATTATTGTGAGAAATCAAGAGAAAAAGGTGAGAACACATGTTAAGGGGAAGGTAATTTTCAAGTTCAACATAGCCCCACTGCAAAATCATTGCATGTCCTCATGCAATTTTCCCGAAATGTGAGTTCTTCTTCTCTAATGCATTTTCTCAAACACTTCTGCTAGTACATCCAATTTTCTTCTTTTTCTCTTCTTTGAAGTGACTGTCATTTTGGGTTTCCTCATAAGAAGCCTATATTTGAGGTTGATGACTGTTCCATTTAGACTTTTATTCTTTCTTTTCAACTTCCTATTTTTCTTATACCATAGTCCTAGATGCAGAATGGTATTATCATGAATTTCCTTGTCCAATTTATTTTGTTCCTTCAAGGTTTCATTCTCCTTTTTGATATGTCTGTTCAATATCTCTAATTCATAAATTTCATGTTTGAGAGAGTCAATTAGAGGTTCTTGTGGATTGACAGAGGGTTCAGGATTCATTGAGGCACTTTTCTTCTCCATTGATTCTATATAATCATATATTTGTTGTTGCACTGGGTCTATGCCTGGAGATCTTCTGCTTAGGCTACCTTCAAAATGACGGTCAAGAGAATTTTGAGGATTGTGTGTAGAAGAGATCTTAACAGGAGAAGTTTCTGGGGTTTCCTCTTCTAACTTTATGAACTCTATCCCTTTTGACGGTGTTTTCTTTGCCAAACCTCGAAGTCTAGAGCTTCTTCTAGGTTGTGGATGACTTACATTCTCTTTCTCTGTGACCTTTTTCTCCTTTCTTATCTTTCCTCTTGCTCTTATTTGTTTCCAGATTTCTGCAAGCTCTTCAGATATTATTTTTTCAGCATCTTTCTATGATGAAGACTCAGGTCTGTCTTTAATGGTTATACCAATCTTCTTTCTTCTGCTTTTTCTAACATTATCTTCTTTGGGTGACTGTGGTGCTTCTTGAAAATTATTTCTAATGAGGAAATACTCCCAGGTATCTCCTATGCCTTTTAAATGAAACTCAATCAATATCTTTATCAACTCATGATGGTACATGGTTGTATCTATGAACTATATTTTCTTTTGCACATTTGAGGCCATCCTTCTTAAACTATTTAGCAGGAAGAAATGAAGATTGATTTCTCTGTTTTCTAGGAAATTCATCAGTAAATGTATATGATAGACATACATGCAACTGAATCTCCCCTCATAGGTGATAAATTTCTGTAATATCAAAAGCATGCTCCTCCATTTACTTTTAAGAGCTGAAATGGGAATTCCTTTTCTAAAAATAGAGACATCCATACCTGGGTTCCTGAGTATTACTTTCCATGATTCACTATGGAATTCCTTGTTTTTGAACCATCTTTCACCATGTATTGGAAGTTTTGTAGCCTCTGTTATGAATGACTCTGTTACTGCAAACTTAATATCTCCAATTTCTACCTCTGTACCATCAAAAGATCTAGCAAAAGATTTTGTGATCTCTTTATGAAAACCATCAAATTTTTCGATGAATTTGAGCCATCCAGCCTTCTGCAACATTTCCTTGAGCTGTGGGTATCCTTCCATATACTTTGCTCCTACTGGTTCTGACCTAACAATGAGTCCCATGCCTTCTGCTACACAAAATTCCTTAACCTTCAGAATTACCCTTCCTGGTTTATGAAATGGATTGACTGCGAATATGGTGAAAATAACTACGGGTTTGCATGAAATAAGTAGATGGTAAGGGTTTTGGAGAAACGTGGACAAGTATGTCACGTCATAGTCATGACTGTTAAAAACAATGAGGGAGTTAATTATGGACCGTTATGTGACAGAATATGGATGGTGTGGCAGATATGCAGTACGATAGAGATTGCAATCAAATCAAATGATGATTTGTCATGGAAACATATGAATGCCCATATTATACATATTCTATGTTCTAACCTTGCTATTTTAAAATAAATTTTTGCACTTTTACCTCTTGGAACTTAACCTTTTTGTTTGTTGTTTTTCTTTGATGTTGATCCGTAGATACCCTTCTTAGCATATCAGTATTCAAAAAAAGATTTTTCAATTCCCTGCAATCAACATTTGTTTGGAACAGAGCTGTGGAATGAGATATGGCCGCAGAATCAAATTGGTTGTGGAATGGAATTAGCTACAGAACATGATAAATATGAAATATGGCTATGGAACATGGATGTGAAATAAAATGAAAATGGAGTGTAATGAAAGGAAAATGGAATATAATAGTGAAAGGGAATGAAAGTGAAGTGAGATGAAATGAATTTGCAGATTAGGCACTGCAAATGAATGTAGCTTTATGTCACTACTTATTACAGAAAGAAAATAGGAAATATAGGATGTCAGAAATCTCTGATTTTCACCCTGTATTTCCTGTATAAGTAAGCCAATGAACAATTGGTTTTCAGACTTATACATTTTATTTATATTTTTGTATGTTATATATATATATATATATATATATATATATATATATATATATAGGAAAACTAAGTTAGTGGAGAAGAAGAATTATTCTTCACTAACTTCATCTCAATGTTATCTTGGAAAATTCTGACAAAATCCTCCCTTGAAATTGGCTTATGATATATCTTTAACTGATGACCATTTACAAGAAGAGGTACCTTTCTCTCATCAATTGTCCTTATTCTCATTGCTCCATTATTAAAGACTTCTTCAATCTCATATGACCCAAGCCAATGAGCCAGAAACTTCCCTTGAAAATCTTTGAATTTTGAATCGAACAAAAGTGCCCAATCTCCTACTTGAAACTTTTCTCCTTGATATACTTATCATGCCATTTAGCCCTTTGCTGTTAGACTAAACCGGTTCTTTGAATTGCATCTTGTCTGATTTCATCAAGCTCATTGAGTTGCTCCAATCTGTGTTTATGTGCTTCTGATAAAGCCAGTCCCAATTGGACTGCCATCTTGAAGGTTTTGATTTGAAACTCTATAGGGAACAGGACTTGCTTCCCATAAACAAGCTCATAGGGAGTATGTCCTATTGTGTTCCTCCATGTAGTTCTGTAGGTCCATAAGGCTTCAGGAAGCCTTTCTGCCCAATCTCTTTTGTGTAGATGTATAGTCTTAGTGAGAATTCCTTCAATCACCTTATTGGTAGATTCAACTTGATCGTTTTCTTGTGGATGGTAAGGAGTAGACTTCCTATGTTTTATTTTGTATTCTTCCACAAGTCTCTCCACCATTTTATATGTAAATTGAGATCCTTGATCTGTCACTATTTCTCTTGGAACACCAAAACGAGTGAAGATGTCCTCAAAAAGAAAATTAACTACAGATTTCTCATTAGCAAAAGGTAATTCTTTAGCTTCTACCTATTTGGTGACATAATCAATGCATACCAAAATATACTTCTTTTGTTTATATGGAGGATTAATTGGTCCAAAAAAATCCAAGGCCCATTTTTCGAAAGGTTCAATGAATACCTGACTTTGTAGTGGCATTTCATCTGAAGGAGCAGGTTTCCCTACCCTTTGATAACTATCACACCTTTTGACATACTCTTTGGCATCTCTGAAGATGGAGAGCCAATAATATCCTAAATGAAGGATTTTACAGGTTGTCCTCTTGTCAACAAAGTGTCCACCACAAGGTTCATCATGCCATGCCTTAAGAATTTCAGGCATTTCATCTTCTCGAACACATCTTTTGATCATGAGATCTAGACCCGTTTTATACAATTCATTAGTAATCCATGAGTAATTTGCACTTGTTTGAATAATTTTTCTTTTCTCCTTAGGAAAAAAATGTGAAGGTAATTTTCCTGTGACTAAGTAATTAGCAATATCTTCAAACCAAGGGGTTTGAGTAGTTATTGTAAAAATATATTCATCAGGAAATTTATCTTCAACTGGAGTGTCATCTTTGATATTTTGAATTCTAGACAAGAAATCAGCCACTGTATTTTGTTTTCCAGGTCTATCTAAAACATTGATGTTGAACTCTTGCAGGAGTAATAACCTTCTTGTAACTTTGCCATTAGTAATTGGTTTATTCATTAAGTATCTAATGGCAGAGTGATCTGTATGAAAAAAGCTTTCATAACCTGTTATATAATGTCTGAACTTGTTGATAGCATGAACAACAGCTAAGAATTTCTTTTCAGTTACAGTGTAATTTAACTCAGTGGGAGTCAAATTCTTTCTTGTGTAGTAGATGGCGTAAGGGATCAAATATTTTTGTCCTAAAACAACTCCCAGAACTCTATTTGAAGCATCTGTTGAAATATGAAAATGTAGTTTCCAATTTGGACCTCTTAAGATGGGTGCCTCAGAAATTTTTGCTTTCAAAGTCCCAAATGCCAACTGGTAATCAGGATTCAAATTGAATTCACAATCTTTGGTGTGCAATTTGAAGAGTGGTGATGCTAGTTTAGTGAAATTTTCTATAAACCTTCTATAATATCCTGTGAATCCTAGAAAACTTATAACATCCTTTTGACAACTTGGAATTGATAATTTAGAGATGACTTCAACTTTAGATTTATCACCCTTAATTCCATCTCCTAAAATGTGATGTCCTAAAACAATCCCTTCTGTAAACATCATAAAACATTTTTCATGGCTTAGTGAAAAGTTTGATTCCTTACATCTTTTAAGAACTTTTTCCAAATTTTCTAATGCTTCCTCAAATGTATTCCCATAAACTTTAAAGTCAGCCATATATACCTCTACACAGTCATGTATCAGATCAGAAAAAATTCCTAATACTGCTCTTTGGAATGTTGCAGGTGCATTACATAATCCAAAAGGGAGTACTTGGTAAGCATAAGTTCCCCATGGGCAGGTGAATGTGGTTTTATCTTGATCTTCAGGTGCTACCTGAATTTGATTGTAACCACTAAAACCATGCAAAAATGAGAAGTACTTCTCACCTGCTAATGTATCTAACACTTGATCTATAAAGGGAAAAGGAAAATGATCTTTCAGGGTAGCTTTATTCAATTCTCGATAATCAATACATACCCTCCATTTACCATTCTTTTTAGGCACAATCACTAGAGGAGAAACCCACTGGCTATCTGAAATTGGGTAAATAAAATTTACATTCAACAATTTTTGCAACTCTTATTTCACAATTTCCCTAAGATTTGGATTCATCCTTCTTTGAGGTTATCTGATAGGTTTACAATTTTCCTCAATGTAGATGTGATGTATACAAGTCTTAGGGCTAATTCCTTTCATGTCAGTGTATTCCCATGCATATGCAGGTAATGTTGTTGTAAAGTGTTGTGTGTGGAGCATGATTGTTCAGAGGTCTTTGTTTTCAGCTGGATATATACCCCAGGAAGTTTGTACACCCCTCCACGCGGGGGGGTGCGGGGGGGACTTGTTCCCCCTCACGGGGGTCCGGGGGGGCCAATCCCCCTCGGCTCGGGGATCCGGGGGGGCCAATCCCCCTCGGCTGGGGGATCCGGGGGGGCCAATCCCCCTCGGCTGGGGGATCTGGGGGCCAGCGCCCCCGAATCTAAAAACATATGTAAAATTGCCTTGTAAAAGTATAGTAATTTCTAGTCAATCTGGGCCGTTCATTAGGCGGATGATTTGACGGTAGAACTTATGTTTAGTTTATGGTTTTTGCCCTAGAAGGCAACCCCTCTCTTTGTATGAGGGCATTGTATTTGAGGCTATGTAATAGATGTGTATTCTGTGAGCGAGAAATAGAGAGGTGAGACTGTGAGAGAACACAGAGGATATTACAGCGGACCTGTTGTAGGTTGTGTCTCTTCATTTTTCTCCATAATAGAAAGGAAGGACTAGCTGTTCGGGGTGGATGTAGCCCAAACTGGGTGAACCACGTATATCTGTGTCTCTCTTGTTTTATGAGCTTTCTGTGTTTATATTTCTGCAATATTTGATGTGTTCCATTGCTCCGTAATAGATAATTTTATAACAACTAGTATCAGAGCTGAAGGTCTATTTGGCTGATAAACTCACAGGAAACAAGGATTCCTCATTCGAGTGGGAGCAATGGCGGAAGATGGTAATTTTAGGGTTGAGAAATTTAACGGCCGAAACTTCTCGTTGTGGAAGATGCAGATGGAAGATTATCTGTATCAGAAAGATCTGTACCTACCATTGAACAGAAAAACAAAGAAACCAACGGCTATGACAGATGAAGAATGGAACCTTCTCGATAGAAAGGCACTCGAAACAATACGGTTGTGCCTCGCTACATCAGTCGCCTTCAACATTTCGAAGGAAACAACGGCAGAGGGTTTGATTCAGGCATTGTCGAAACTATATGAAAAACCCTCGACCTCAAACAAGGTATTTCTTATGAAACGGTTATTTAATATGAAGATGTCGGAAGGTGGATCTATTTCATATCATTTAAATGATTTTAATACTGTTACAAGTCAGTTATGTTCTGTAGGGGTAAACTTTGATGATGAAATTAGAGCTCTGTTATTCTTGTGCTCATTGCCAGAAAGTTGGAATGGTTTAGTAATGGCCATTAGTAACTCTGTGTTTGGATCTAGTACTTTAAAGTTTGATGATGTTGTCGGTGCTATCCTTAGCGAGGAAATGTGACGAAAAAGCTCTGGTGAGACATCAGGAAATGCTTTGAGTGCAGAGTCTAGGGGAAGAAAAATGGAAAGAGGAAAGAGCTCAGGATATCGCAGTAAATCAAGGAAAGGCAGATCCAAGTCTAGATCGAGGATAGTGTGCTGGAAATGCGGAAAGAAAGGACACCTAAAGAAAGACTGTAGATCTCAGAAGGGAAAAGAAGGAGATTCACAGCAAGAAAACAATCATGAAGCAAATGTGACAGGTGAGGTGTTACAAGATGCTTTGATTCTTTCTTTCGAAAATATTATTGATTCTTGGGTGGTAGATTTAGGGGCCTCATTCCACGCCACACCTGATAAGAAATACTTTCATGACTATGTTCAAGGAGATTTTGGACAAGTTCGTTTAGGTGATGATAAACCCTGTAAAATTGTTGGAATGGGTAAGGTTCTTGTAAAACAGCAGAATGGAAACCAATGGCTACTAAAGGAGGTAAGGCATGTTCCAGATCTAAAGAAAAATCTGATTTCAATAGGGTAGTTAGGTGGTGAAGGTTGTGTGACAACTTTCACGGACAAAGCTTGGAAGGTCACCAAAGGAGCCCTGGTAATAGCAAAAGGTGAAAAGGTTGGTACATTGTATTTATGCAATGGTATTTCTAACTCTGTTAATGCTTTAACTTCCAAAGGAGCAGATGCAGCATTATGGCATCATAGGTTCGGACACATGAGTGAAAAGGGGATGAAGATTCTTCACTAAAGGAATTTGTTGCTGGGTTTGAAGAATGTTGATTTGGACTTCTGTGAAAATTGCATTTATGGAAAACAGAAGAGAGTCAGATTTCTCAGAGTTGGGAAGGAAAAGAAGAGCGAAAAATTAGAGCTTGTGCATACAGATGTATGGGGACCTGCTCAGGTATCATCTCTCGGTGGCTCTCGTTATTATGTTACTTTTATTGATGATGCAACTAGAAAAACTTGGATTTATTATATTAAGAATAAATCTGATGTATTTGATACTTTCAAGAAGTGGAAAGCTTTGGTTGAGATTGAGATAGGAAAGAAATTGAAGTGTCTTAGATCAGACAATGGAAGTGAATATTGCAACAAAGAGTTTGATAGGTACTGCTCAGAGCATGGAATTCGCAGAGAGAAGACAGTTCCAAGAACACCACAAGAAAATGATGTGTCAGAAAGGATGAACAGAACAATCATGGAGCGTGCAAGGTGCATGAGATTGCATGCAGGATTTCCTTTATAGTTTTGGGAAGATGTTGTAGATACTGCTGTTTATCTAATAAACAGAGGGCCTTCAAGTTCCTTGTATGGTGGTGTTCAAGAGGAACCATGGATAGGTAAAAAGGTAAACTACTCTTTTTTAAAGCCTTTTGGTTGTGAGGCCTTTGTCCATATTGATAAAGAAAATAGAACAAAGCTTGAGGCAAAGTCAAAGAAATGTACCTTTATTAGATATGGTGTTAGTGATTTTGGTTATTGCTTATATGATTATGAAAATCAAAAAATCATTAGGAGTAGAGATGTAATATTCAATGAAAAGGTCTTGTATAAGAATCAATTGCAGGAAAAGAAACAGGAAAAAGAAAACAAGGAATACGCAGTTCTTGATGAAATCACTGAAAAAGTAAAGGTGCCTGAAAATGATAATAATCAACAACCACAATAGCAGCAACCACCACAACAGCAACATGCACCCCAAACACATGAAAGTGGTGTTAGAAGATCTACTAGGATAAGTAGACCCCCTGAATGATACTCTCCTTCATTATATTATTTATTGTTGTTTGATTCTGGTGAATCCGAATGTTATGAAGAAGCGATGCAGGTTGAAAGCAGGAAGAAGTGGGAGGTAGCCATGGAAGAAGAGATTGACTCCTTAATGCATAACCATAATTGGAATTTAGTCAGGTTGCCTGTAGGAAAAACTACATTGAAGAATAAATGGGTTTACAGGCTGAAGGAAGAAGATGGAGGAAAACAGAGGTACAAAGCTAGACTTGTGGTGAAGGGGTTTGCACAGAAGAAAGGTATTGATTTTGATGAAATATTTTCTCCTGTTGTTAAAATGACTTCAATCAGAACTATTTCAAGTCTAGTAGCAGCTGAGGATTTGCATCTTGAGTAGTTAGATGTAAAGACAACCTTTCTCCATGGGGATTTGGAGGAAGAGATATATATGCAGCAGCCACAAGGATATGAGGTGAAAGGGAAGGAGAAACTAGTGTGCAGGTTGAAGAAGAGCTTGTATGGATTAAAATAGGCTCCAAGGCAGTGGTATCTAAAATTTGACAAGTTTACGTCTGAACAAGGTTATACTAGATGTCACTCTGATCATTGTGTTTATCTGAAAAAGCAAAATGATGGAAGCCATATTATATTGTTATTGTATGTAGATGATATGCTTGTTGCGGGATCTAACATGCAGGAAATAAATGTGCTCAAAAGAAAATTGGAAAATTCATTTGCAATGAAGGATTTGGGAGCTGCAAAATAAATCCTTGGTATGAGAATAACTAGAGACAGGAAAAATCGCAAATTAACATTGTCTCAGAATGAGTACATACAAAAGGTGTTGAAAAGATTTAACATGCACAATGAAAAACCAGTTAGTACACCTTTTGCTAGCCATTTCAAACTTAGTAAGGAAATGTGCCCAAAGACCCAAGAAGACATGGATTATATGTCTAAAGTTTCATATGCATTAGCAGTTGGAAGCTTAATGTATGCAATGGTCTGCACAAGGCCTGATATTGCACATGCAGTGGAAGTTGTAAGAAGGTACATGAACAATCTAGGAAAGGAGCATTGGATGGCAGTGAAATGGATTCTCCGATATTTGAAAGGTACCACAAATCAAGCTTTATGCTTTGGTGGTTCAAACATTTCCCTAAAGGGAGATGTTGATGCAGATATGGAAGGTGACAAAGATAATAGGAGGAGCACTAAAGGATATGTATTTACTGTTGGTGGAAAAACTATCAGTTGGGTTTCAAAAATCCAAAGTTTTGTTGCACTTTTAACAACAAAAGCAGAGTATGTTGCTGCTACAGAGGCTAGTAAAGAAATGATTTGGTTACAAAGGTTTATGGGTGAATTGTGTAAGGAGCATGATATGGGTACGTTATATAGTGATAGCCAAAGTGCCATTCATCTTGCAAAGAACTCAACATTTCATTCCAGGACTAAATACATACAGCTCAAGTACCATTTCATACGATCAGTGTTGGAAGATGGAGAGTTGAAGCTGGAAAAGATACACACTAGCCAGAATCCTGCAGACATGCTAACAAAAGTTGTAACTAGGCAGAAACTGAGAACATGATTAGTTTCAATTGGTCTTCAAGGATGATGATGAAGATGAGAAACAACCAGGTCCAAAGAGGAGTCATTGTCCAGCAAATGAAGCAGCGGTGGAGTTGCTACAATCATTCTCCAAGTGGGATATTGTTGTGTGTGGAGCATGATTGTTTATAGGTCTTTGTTTTCAGCCGGATGTATACCCCAGGAAGTTTGTACACCCCTCCACGCCGGGGGGGGTGCAGGGGGGCCGATCCCCCCCAGTTGTGGGGTCCAAGGGCCAGCGGTCCCACGGCGGGGGCTCGGGGGCAACACCCCCGAAGCTAAAAACAGATGTAAAATTGCCTTGTAAAAGTATAGTAATTTCTAGTCAATCTGGGCCGTTCATTAGGCGGATGATCTGACAGTAGAACTTATGTTTAGTTTAGGGTTTTTTGCCCTAGAAGGCAACCCCTCTCTTTGTATGAGGGCATTGTATTTGAGGTTGTGTAATAGATGTGTATTCTGTGAGCGAGAAACAGAGAGGTGAGACAGTGAGAGAAAACAGAGGATATTACAATGGATCTGCTGTAGGTTGTGTCTCTTCATTTTGCTGGATAATAGAAAGGAAGGACTAGCTGTTCGGGGTGGACGTAGCCCAAACTGGGTGAACCACGTATATCTGTGTCTCTCTTGTTTTATGCGTTTTCTGTGTTTATATTTCTACAATATTTTATGTGTTCCATTGCTCCGTAATATATAATTTTCTAACATAAAGTTTTGATTAGCTTTTCCTGTTGTAATTTTTCCAAGTTATTGTTTATATTCAATGTTTTCCCTGGAAAGATTTCAACTGTAGAGCTACCAAATTCTTCCATAGAATAAAGAGACATATGCCTATATGACAAATATTCAATATTATATATTTCTTGAAACTGATCATGTTCATATTCTGGACATGATTCAAAATTTTCCATTGTATTTAAGATTTGACTATCTTCATTAATGGTTGAAATAGTAAAGAGAGGCTGAATATAATTTTCATCATCAATCCATTCTTTGTTATATGTCTTTGTGATTGTTCTTGCTAGAAGATATAGAGTGAATTTCTTAGTTGAATTACCATCAGAGATATACATATCACCAGATCTACAGCTAATGAAAGCATCAGTTGTAGCCAACCAAGGTCTTCCTAATATAAGTGGATGTCCTCCTAGATTGCTCTTTGGGGTTAGGATCATAAAATCAACAAGGTACTCCCAAGAGTCTAAGGACACTGAAATATCTTCTAACACACCATCTGGTTTGATTACAGATCTATATGCCAATTGCGGTAATGTAGGTGTATAAAGAAGATTGAGAAGTTTGAGATGTTCCATGGTTTGTTTGCTAATGATGTTTATTTATGCTCCTAAGTCAATCAGTGTATTTGGGATTTCAACTCCATTGATATGTGTTTTTACAACTAGACTTCCTGGATCTACATATTTTTGTATGGAAAATTTTCCCATCATTACGTCTGCTATTTTTCCTGCTAGCTGAATTATTTTTACTTCTTTTGTTTTTCTTCCTAGTTTCTTCATGCTCAACTCCTTTATTGTTTTAGCTAGAATTGGGATCCCCTTAATGGCTTGTAACAAAGGGATTTTGATACAGACATTTTTCAATTCATCTAGAAAATCATAATTAGGCAACATAATATGCTTTTATACCCCTCTATCAACTTGTAACCTTTCTGGAAAAGGAGGTATAGAAGTGGATACTGGTTGTTGCTCTATGATAGGAATTGAGTTTATTGGTTTTTTCTATTTTTCATTTTCATTATTCTGGTGTTGAGGAGATGCTCCTTTAAAACTTTTATTTTGTTGTAGAGAATCTCCCTCGTAATTGTCTTGTTCTTGAATAACTATAGAAGGTTTTTTCTTTTCTAATATCCTACTAGATCTCAATTGGACATCATTGAGATCTAATGGAGTGATCATGTAAGTTGGAAATTGTTGTCCTTCCACCATATAGGCATGCCAAGGATTTTTATTGTTGGGGTTAGGTAATGGTTGGGCAAGTAACTGATTTGGTCTATGTGGAAATGGTAGTGAAAGTAGAGGGTTTTGTTTTTGAATTTGGGGCTGTTGATTTTGTTGAGGAATTTGTTGGGGAGGATAGTTTGGATATGATGGAGGATATTGATAGTATGGATAGAATCTTCCATAAGGATTCTGCATTCCTTGAGCCCAAGGTTGAGTTTGAGATTGAGGTTGAGGCCAAGGTTGTTGCCAAGAATTCCAATTTGGAGGGGGCTGCATATACATTTGGTTGTTAAAAACCTGATTTTGTTGCCCTTGCCAAGGTCTTCCAGAGACAAAGACAAAGAGACTCTGTTGGATTTGAAATTGTTTCCTCTTGAAAAATAGCCTTAAGACTAGGGATTGAAGGACAACTTTTGGTCTCATGGTTTTCTGAATAAATCACAAAAGTCTCTATGACTTTTGCATGTAAAGGGCATTATCTTAAAGCATGCTTCTTTCTGAATTTGGGACAGAAAGTAGCCAGAGCATCAGTCTCAGTTTTCTACTTGTTTTGTAACTTAAGGGTGTCTATCTATTCACTAAGGCTCCCTAGAATATCTGTTTTAAATTCATCAAGCATGTTTCCAATTTCCACCCTACTCATTGATCCAGTTGCAGATTTATTCACCCTAACAAGAGAAGAACCTCTTGGACCTTGCCCAGTTTTGGATTTTCCTCTTGAGAGATGAACACATAATTCTCCAATGTCACTTAATGGGAGTTGAGAGATATCTCCCTTCCCTATCATGTTAAGGATATCTATCCACTCATCTCTAATGGCTTTTAATAAAATAGCTTTGAAAGTATCTTGATCTAAGTTATCCATTTTTTCTCTTTCTAAGTTATAATTGAATCTCTCAATTAAATCCTCTAAATTTTCATCCTCTCTTTGCATCATTTTGAACACTTCATCCTTGTGATTGATAGGCATGAAATAATCCAAATACTTGTCCAAAAACACTTTCTTCATGTCATTCCATGTTCTAATGGACTGAGTAACCAATCCCATGAACCATTTTAAAGCAGCTCCTTTCAATGTTGAAGGGAACAATTTGAGTTTTTGAGAGTCTTGTAAATAATCATAAGTTCTGCACAAGACTTCAAATTCAAATAACAAGGTTTCAGGGTCTTCACTTTTTAATCCATGAAAATTTGGGAGGACAGAAGGTGAGATATTTTTCATTGTGGCATATGTTTCTTCATCAACTATAGGGAATCCAAAAGAATTATCAACTTCCCTATTTCCTCTACCTCTTCCATTATTTCCTCTGCCTTCTCCATTATTTCCTCTACCTCTTCCTCTACCTCCTCCTCCTCCAAATAGTGAGAATTCTCCATCCTCTCCTTCTTCTGCCATTATAGTTTCTTCAGAGTTAATATAAGATTCAACCTGCAAGGTTAATTTCTCTTCCTTTGGTTCCTCTATTAATGGTATGTGGAAGAGAGGTTCTACTTCTTCTTCTCCACTAGGTATTCTTAATTCTTCAACTAAAATATGTTCCCCTATAGAGGTGAAAAAGGCTACTCCTTTTGTTGGAGATCCAAGATTTTCCTCCTCTAGGACTGCCTCAGTAGATGAAGTAGGAGATCCTCTTGATTGAATTTCTAACCTTAGAACTTCAGGAGGTCTATGGCTAGGAATATGAGCTTGAGATGGAGGTGTATCTCTTCTTAGTCTTGGTGGAGTAGGTGGTGTTGTATGAATTGAACTCATGCCTCTAGCTATAAATATACCCCTAGAGTCTCTTTCTCTACGCATATCAATTTTTTTTTTTTGAATGTAAGAGATAAGGTTACCTAATTACACTTCCCTGACAACAACACCAAAATGTTTAGTCAATTTAGTGTCCTAAATTGCTTGCATGAATTATCAACGAGGTTTGTAGACTGATGAAGTGTGATGCGCTATATGTGCTTAGTTAACTTTTCTCTTACTTCGTTGTTTTGCATTTTTATGTTTGTTTTGGGTGTTTCTGTTGTTTGATGTCTAAGAATATACAATCTATGAGAGATTTACATGGATCTAATGAGTTTTAAAGGAAAGGATAGGTTCCTAAGTTAGTCTAATCTCCTAAAAATGGACCAAGAATCATTTTAACTATTTAGGACTTAACAAGAGAAATAGAGAATCTATCTTATCCTACCATTTAGTCCTAATCCATGGATCTAATTCTTAAAACCAAAAGTAATACTGATGCAGAAGGTAATTCAATAATTGCATTCATTTAGCCATTCAACCATTCAATTTTGGAATATGATAGAATCAATCTCCTTGAAATGATTTTTTGGAATGTCAAGTGATGCAACTAAGTAATGACCTGAAAACAGAAAAGAAAATATGACAGTTTGTAAAACTAACAATGTGCTGAGTAAGCTCAATCACTGCATGAATCATATATTTAAACATTTAAGTTAGAATTATCATCATTTCGAAATGGTTTTGAGAACATCTATTAATACAGCTAATTGACAATTCTATGCTAAGAAAATGAGTAATCAAAACAGTAAGAAGCTAAGCAACTGTGTATTCTCATTACTTCATCTTTCAGTCAATCATTTCTCGTACAATATCTTAGAAGAATAAGACCTACATAATTGTGATTTTTATCATTACACTATTGGTTACAAACTGAAATGAAATAAAATTAGAGAAAACAGATTTGTAGAAAACAGAGTAATAGAAATTAAACTGAAAACAACAAGTGAAAAACCTCCTTCAGTGTAGGGACCCTCTGCAACTGATGTGGTTGGATGACAGCTAATTAAAGATGCACTTTTAAACTAGCATTGACAAAACATAGTTTGTATTATCAATAAAACGAAGTTTGAAGAGAGTATTCAACAAAATCCTTTAATTCCTTCTAGCTTCTAACTACTTCTCGGTTTGATTGAACCGATATTTATAGAAAGATAACATAACTGTCCAAGAGAAAATCTTGTTACAGCTCGCTTGATACGAATCTATCATGACTGTTTATAAGAAAACATGCTACAAGTGGCTTAATTCAAATTGTAATGATATTGTTAAACCTCTGATTAGCTACAGGTGGCTTGATCCGCATTAACTCCTCAACTTTTGATCAACTAAAAGTGGCTTAATTTGCATTAACTCTTCAACAGAACTGTTAGACTCTTGATTAGCTACGAAAGAGCAAATCAAGAGTCCTACTGCTACTAGATAATGTATTTGACTCCATCTTTGACCATGACTTTAGGCCTGTCGATCTGGACCGAGTGAATAGGATAGAATCCATGTGGAGATGATTCTGGAAATGCCCATGTAGCCTAGTTCTTCATTTGACACTTGTAACCTGCCAAACCATGAAAGTAGCTACGAAACCCACAGTTAGCTGCAGAATAGGTTGTATTCTATAGCTAATTTGCAAAAAACTATTAAAATAGCAAGAACATGAAAATATAAAATGGTGTTCATTCTAATGCTTTCCTAAGATAAAATATAGCATTTATCATTGATTGGATCTGTAGTCTTGTGAGAAATCAAGAGAAAAAGGTGAGAACAAATGTCAAGGGGAAGGTAATTCTGAGGTTCAATACTGATTAGGACAGGGAATGACCCAAGGATCATCTTAAGTCAAGATCATGTTAATCAAAGTGACGTTCGAAGGTGGAAGGGAAAAATTTCCCACAAGGGAAGAGTCTTTAAAAAAACCTTCCCCAACACTCTCATAAGGGATATCGATATTCCCAAAATATGAAACATTACCAATTGAAGAGTTGGAAGAGAAAAATCCAAGTTGATCGACAGTGACCATTTTCCCTTGATGAGGAAAATGGAGCACTCGAAATAAATTGGAAACCACACAAGAGATCGCATGGGTCTAGCTACGAACAAGTAGAAGATTGTAATTCATATTGGCATCGACAACTTCTACTTCGAAGTTAACGGTTTTTCCTTCCAATGAAATTGGAAAGTCGTTGAGAATACCATATGGACGCGAACCTCTACCATCGAAGGTTTCCAAGGTATTGGGGGACTGGTTGAGAGGTGGAGAACTAATAGCTTTCCAACATGAAAGAGACATGATGCAAGTAGAAGCACCTTCATCAATAACAGTCCTATCACTAGTATAAAATGAGAAATTAGTGACTAGGTGACTAAAAATGTTAGTCACCACAACTTTTCCAAGTGAAATATAACAAAAAATGAGCAATCTTAAGTGACCGAACTAAAAACGACTAACATAAATCACTAATTTAGTTGCAGGTTAAAATATGTGACTAGGTAATAAGTAATGCAACTAAAAATGACTAACATGAATGACTAATGTAGTCTAAGAACAAAAATACAACTACCTAACAAGAACTACAATAATATGCGTCAATTTTTTTATGTTAGTCATCTTAATTATGTCAAGCAATCTAAACTTACAAGTGATATGAGATTGAAAGGTTGTTAAAGATTGGTTGAAAGGTTATCCTGCCTTAAACACTTCTTCATCCTCACATGGTGTATAGGTGAGCCAACTTTGAATTATTTATCTCTAATAATTTGTAATTTAAAAAATATATATTTTAATAAAAAAAATATTTTATGTATTTTTTAAAAATATATTCATTGATCCTAATTGGATCTACTTCCAATTTGAAATTAATTTGAAGAGAGATTTTAAATTTTAAGCCTATATCAAATAAAAACTACTTTAGTTTCATATTAACTGACCTAGATCCGTCTTAACCCTGGATATATCAAGCGCTGAGAGGGATCCAATCTCTCGAGGTGCAAACTTTGTTTCTAGTGAAAAACTTGAGGAAATGTTTGCACCTCGAGAGATTGGATCCCTCTTGACACTTTATAGTTATAGGGTTAATATCGATCTATGTTGGTTATATAATACTATTTAATATCTATATTTTTATGTGTCTCTTTGTTATTCCCTCTCTCTATCTCACCCCCCAAACATACACACACTCTCTCTCCCACTCTTCCCCTTCTATGTCTAGCTTTCTCTTCCCCTTCTCTCCCTCTCTATCTATGTCCTTTTCTCTATTCCCTCCCACTCTCCTCTCTCCCTCACTCTCTCTCCATGACTCCCTTTTCACCCCCTTTCTCTCTCCACCTTTCTCCTTGTATTTTTTTCTTGTTCCCTTCCTCTCCTACCCCTCCAATTCCATCTCTCTCTCCTCATCTCCATCTCCCTTCCTCTCTATCCCTTATCTCCCACCTCCCTCTATCTTTACCACCCAAATCACTCTCTCTCTCTCTCTCTCTCTCTCTCTCTCTCTCTCTCAAACCTATCACTATCTACCCCCCTCTCTGTCCTTCTCCATCTCTATGTCTCCATCTGTCTCCTTTCCCCTTCTCTCCCTATCTCTATCATCTCCTCTTCTTTCTCTTCCCTCCTCTCCTCTCTCCCTCACTCTCTCTCCATATATCCCTTCTCACTCCTCTCCCTCTCCACCTCTATCTCTCTATGTCTTTTTTATTTCCTCCCTCTCTCTCCCACTCCTACTCTCTCTCCCCCCCCCCATTACCCTCTCTTTCTCTCTGTCTTTTCCCTCAAACTTTTTCACTATCTGCCTCCCTCTCTCTGCCCCCTCCCCAACTCTCTCTTGAATTTGAATTTGATCACAATGTATTGTTTTTAAGAAATTATCTAAATTAAAAAAAAAAAAAAAAAAAAAAAAAAAAAAACTTATTTGGATGTAAAAGATTAAACCTATATTTTGGATCAATCATGTCAAATAAAATAAAATAAAAGAATGAAAAACTTTAAAAAATCATGCACTATATTTAATCTATTATAATTAGTCAATTTGCTTGCTCTCATCCCTTGGATCCTTAGCTAAGATGGCTATATATATATATATATATAAAGAACCAGCATAGATCCATCTTAGCTTAGTTTTATTAAAACCTTAATTTAATTTCTATGGGAATATTTTTAGTAGTAGTGAGGATAGAGGGTTTAGATATATCTTTAATTGTAAGGTTTCCCTTTTAGATTCAATTAAAAAAATGTTGTAAAATTAAATTAAAATAAAATATTTTTACTGTGAAATAAGTTATGGTTTTTTGGCATGTGGTATTGATAAGCCATGGTATTGGCCCATGGTATTGTAACAAAGCGGATTTACAAGTTAATATCCATGGCAAAGTGAGGGTGAATATCCATGGTTAACAATCCTGTCATATTGTTATAAAATATTTTGATTGTGAAATAATTAATGTTTTTTGGGCATGTGGTAATGATAATCCATGGTGTTGACCCATGATATTGTAAAAAAGGCTATTTTTTACAAGTTAATAATATCTACTGTAATGTGGGGGTGAATATCCACAGTTAAGAATCTTGTTATATTGTTATAAAATATTTTGGTTGTGAAATATGTTATGGTTTTTGGACTTGTAGTATTGATAAGTCATGGTATTGGCCCATGGTATTGTAACAAAGCCTATTCACAAGTTAATAACAAAATCAAAATATAACAAATTGAATTTTATTATTTTTATTAATTTAACTTTTTATTATTAATTGAGGCCATATTTAAATGTTTACACTCATCCCAATATCGTTTTTAGCTTCTTATTCTTGTTTTTAATTTAGCGTATTACCCAAAAATAATAAATTCTTCTTAAAAATAAATCATTTAACCCAATTGAAATTTATATATTTTATTTTATATTATAAATATTTCTTTTATTTTTTCCATTATAAATATTTCTTTTCTTTTTCATTTCCAGTTTAGCATTGGGTTCAGATAAAATATTCACAGATTACAACATCACATTGTAGCACTGCGTTTTTCTCTACCTTGCCTTGTTGATATCTGAATGGAAATGCCAGAAGGAGGAAGACCATCAACATGATCTATGGATTTCATGGAATTCAAACCCCAAATGGAGTTTGCATGGGAACCACCTTAGGAGAGCATTAACGATTAGATGGAGGAAGGCAAGGTCATTGGGCATGGAGATTTTGGCAATTTGTACATGTGTATGAATTTGGACTCTGGAGAGATATTCCTTTTTACAAAAGATGATTTTTATTATTATGGGTAAACAATTTCAATGGTTTATATGATCAAAGCATAAATTTCATCTAGAGTTAAGGGTTTAATGATTATGATAATGCAAATTTTTATTGCGGCGAAAAATTCATCAAAAGACAATGCACAAGTAAGCATTTTGCATGTCCTTATTGTACAAAGGGTTTAATGATTATGATAATGCAGATCTTGATTGCAGCCAACAATTCATCAAAACACAATGGAAAAGTAAGAATTTTGCATGTCCTTATTGTAGAGATCAATTTGCTCCTCCGTAACTTTTCTAGGGTCAAAATGGATGAAATTTTATTTTTTCTTTTCACCTGTTTTTTTAGTGGTTGATTGTTTGTGTAATGGACTCTACCATGCCCAAATTCAAAGGGCTTGAGTGATGTAATAAAATGCAAATTTTCTATTAGGATGCAAATATTAGAACTTCCTCAAACTTTGTTACATGAAATTAAAATTTCTTGTAATCATGAACATAAAATATTTTATGTTTCATCCTTAGATTTTGATCTTAATGCGTACAGTTTTAAACCATGTTACTATATTTTAAGTAGAATATACTTAGATCTAGTAGACCTTACAACTCCACAAATCTTAGGTTAATTTCAACTAGAAAGAAGGAACTTGAATGAGGTTTTCAAGCAATTTAGACTCAATGCTTACAAACAATGATTAAAAATGGAAGAACCCAAATTGTCTGATAACTTTTACCCACCCATAAATTTCCAATACCTTTGCTATTATTATCAACATAAATAGAGAGAGTAGAAGAAGAAGAGGAATCTGGATGAGGTGGACCCTAACCTAGTTGATACTTTTCAAAAGTTGGGCATGCCCTTGACTAGAAGAAGAGATTGACCAACGTTGTTGTAGATGTTGTTTTTGACAGTGTTTTCATTTCTACCATGCATAGGTAGAATCTATAGGCAGTTGAGGTTATCTTTTGTTCATTATAAGAGGTAATTCAGGAGTATCTTGATCTAGTTAGGAAGTAACTTGGCAGGGTTGTCCTCCTGCTGATAACTATTATGCTGCATTGTATTTTTATTTTTTTTAGTGATAACTCCTTTTATTAAATCCCCAAACACACTTTATCACCCATGGAAATATCCACTTACTTTAGGATGAATGAGATGGAGACCAGGCAATTTGAGAGGACTCTTATTGTTGTAGATGAGAGGAGTTCTGTGAGGCTAGAGGAGTTCTCTGACATATATTGAAGGATGCATTATACCATTTTATAACACCAATCATCTCCATGCCATAGTAGTGAATCTCTATTGAACCGAGGGAGCAATGATAAAGTATCCCACTGTAAATAATTGGTATGTCAGAGACAAGGAATGTAGATGTGGGCTTTATAATTTTATTACGAAAAGAGGTTTGTGCGATGGAGACAAATCAAGGATTTTGTGGACCTGAGTAGAGACTGGTTCGACAATCATCTAGAAATACTCAAGCATTGTTTTCAAAGGTGATGATACAATTGGAGAGTTCTATTATGTTGCCTTGAAAAATAACTATCAATAGGGGGGACAAAGATGATCCATATAGGGAATAATTGCAGTAGTAGGATTGTTTCTAAAATTATATCTATAGGCAAGTCAAGAAACTACTACAGAGGGTTAGTGTAGGAGCAACCAAATTCTCATAATGCAAGGAATTTTTCACTATGGGATTCGATGCTCATCAGTGACCAGGCAGTTGAAAATACTTATCGTTACATTCAGGTACAATTTGAGTTGCATTCTAATGTCTCTAATTTCATTTATTGATATTCCTTCTTGTGTCCTTGTCTCTCTTAGTTTCATTGTGGTGGGATTGGAATGGGTTAAAAACTCAAGCATATCATTGAGTAAAATAGACACCCATATGTCACTACATGTCATTGTGCGTAATCTCTGTTTTTGATATAATTAGAAGTGAGCAATATGATGTGTGCACAACTAAAAATCCTAGCATGCATGATGAATCCAGTCTTAGCATGGAAATCGAAACCAAGAATCATAAAATATTAATAAATTTGTGACACAGAGTAAAAAACACAATAAAAGATTCTATGCCAACATTGTCTATTTAGTGCAAGATACTACTAATATTTCATAATTTTCAGAGATGGTGGATGTCATGAATGTTATGAAAAATTTGGTATCTACATATAAATACTAATTCCCTAGATAAGTAGCCATATCTAGAACAACAATTTAAAGAAATTTAACCTTTTCCTATAAACAATAGATAAGACAAAGAGAATGAGAGGACCTACTTGTACTTTCGCTTTCCTCTTGTCTCCTTTGTATCGGTCATGTCACTCCTTCCCATACTTAACACGCTTGAGAAGTACCTGTAAACATCAACAGAAGACAAAGAACTAATCAAAGCAAAAGATCTATTGATTACAAGCAAATGGAATCAGATATATTCACACATATAAGCATCATATATCAAGATAAGAATATGGAAAAAGGTGTAAATACTTTATTGAATAGAAGGAAGAATTACAACCATGAAGCCTGATTCAAAGTCACTCCTCCAGCTTTGGTTCCATCCACATGACATCATAAGCATGACATTCCGACAGCATTATGACACTTACAATAGTCTCAATTCTCAAACTAACATTATCTCCTTACAATTCATCAAAGTCCAGCCCCTTGATCACTTATATGAGTGCTCAATTTATAAGAAGATGGAGGAGGTTTTGTTATCAATGAGGGTATTGAATGGCCTTCCAAACTTAGAATTAGTTCCATGGAGGAAGGCATGAGAGGATGGGAGGTATCTTAACTCATTCCTCATCCATTTTTGAGCTCATAAGAGATTATAAGTGTGGTAATCTTCTAGAAGGCTCCAGAAGATAAGAATATTCCACAAACCCTATGTGAATTTCACTCAAACTCGCCCAACGCAGGTCAAAAAGGGCCTAATTGCTCTACATAGCACCCTGGCATTGACTTAACTGCTCTGTAGCACACCCTTGCATGGGCCTGCCTGCGCTGGTCCCTCTAGAGGTCATTTCAAGATGTCTTCGGGCCATGAAACTGTCTAGGAAGGAGGAATTCAAAAGGTTGACTTGTTTAGGGCATCTAGCAACTGAAATTAGGGTTTTATGAGCCCTAAAACACTGATCTAGATGATGGGAGTGATGGGTCCAAATGGATCTGTAATAGCTGCCCCCTAGAGCATGAAGTCGAAAAATGCTAATGTCGAGTGAAATGCTTTACGATGTGATGAGGAGGTTCTGAAGTGGTTGGTTACCTGCATCGATTACAATACATAATATCATGATATTTTGATTTTTTCTCATGAATTGCTGAGGGTAGGCATACCCATGCTCAACATATAAACTTTCATTACAAGTACATAGATAGTCGTCTACATATATAGACCCATGATCAGAATGACCATCAATTTAAAGTCATTGTACATATGATTTGGTACATTTCCTGAAATTGTAGCCTAGATGGATGAAACTAGATCTGGGGTCTTCTATCTCATTCAATTGTTCACTCAAGTATGAGTCTAACCATGTGAATATGTGATTTGAAGTCGAACATGGAAAGACACCATCTGATTACCGGCCAATGATGTAACTCGTTAACAAACGCGAGAGAAATCACCGATAATGATAATGGTCCTCAAGGTACTAAAGTACATTCTACATGGTGTGAATGGATGTTTTGATGTCAAACACCATACAAAGTCTTTCGGTTGAAGTCCAATGATGTCAACCTATTGTTGGAAGCGAGAAACTTGCCATTGATGTATGCAAGCCTCAAGGTACTAGAAGGGTGTTTCTAAGTCAACTTCTTGGATAATGTGTTGATGTCGACAAGAAGAGACTCATCATAGGAGGGCCTTGATGTATCCCACATCAACGACATGAAACGAGTGTAATGATTTTGGAGACGGAATTTGACTGACAACACAAGGTTCAGGAATGGCAGTCATGAAAATGAAGGTTTATGGTATTGTAAAGGATGAATTTTGACTGAATGACTTCTCTTGAACATGTTGGCGACACTGAAATGAATTGGTAGCATTGACCCAAAACAAAGTGATGGATATTATGATATACCAAAAGTGAAAGTGTGATGTTCAAGAGCGACCTGCTACCAAAAGTGGTTTACCCGTTTTTCCATTTTCCCTAGTCATTGCTGACCAGTACCTCTTTATTTTTTATCAAGCTTGAGGAGGGTAACATATGCTTGTTGTATAATTCCACCCTTTGGGTGAATCCATCGCTATGTTATGTTTTAACGAGCCTAGCGAAGGTGAAACTCGATCTTGTCATGATCGACAAGTTTGTCGCTATTTTATGTTTTAACGAGTTTAACGACAATGATAACTCAATCCTTTTCATGTTTAGAGAGTTAGAAAAGGGACGAAAGGAAAAATCCACAAGTTCTTTTTCGTAGATTTGTCTCTCAAGCCCGAAAAAGCGTAAAACAATGCAAGAGAGAACCTATTGACCATGTTCGGTTCATGTATTCCTTTTTTGTAAATAATCTATCTCAACCCGAAAAAGGGTTAAACTTATACTGAGTAGATGTTGTTTCCAATACGTTAACGAGCTGAAAAGGACAAGCGCTCGACAATCTTTTCATATTTAGAGAGTCTGAAAAGAGCTTAAAGAGGACTCCAAGGGGGTTCCTTTTTCGATGTTTAACAAAGCTTGAAAAAGAGATAAAAGTATGCTCTGTGGTCAAAGATACAACTTACAATCAAGAACGTCAAATTCTATAAGTCAGTTGGAAAAATTGCTCAAAACACCATCAAATGGATTAAACATACCTGTTTCATGAGTAAAAATAGGTAAATAGTAAATTTTATTCGATTAATGAACATGAAATAAACATAAAACAATTATTTACCATGTCATTTTTACCATTTAATATTCACCATTCAGTTTTGTGCTCTGGGCTAGTTTTTTACCTTGAACTTCAGCAACTGATTGCGAGAGATTTTGTGGACCATTTCTCATGGTGTCCAAACCAGGTAGGAGATCTACCCCTCTTTCTTTTCATGTCATTCTTTCACTGTTTCATGCAACTTTTAGGATTTTTTAGGGCCTCTAGGGTTAGATTTTTTCACCCCGGGATCAATGTAGGCTTGCATGTCGAAAACTGCACTGAAGAGCACCCAGATAGTAGGTTTCCTGCTCTGCAGCACACTGTCTCCTTGCCTGGGATGAGCTGGGCGAGTTTCCCAAACTTGTTTCACCTGTTTACTCCAAAATTTGTCATATTTTTTGCATGGAAATGATCCTAATTAAGCTTATGGTTTGATTTCAGGCTTTCATCGGATTGTAATGTCTATTACTTGGTGAGAAAGAGAGCATGAAGAACAAGACATGATTTCCCTAAATAATACGGGTACAATTGAGGCCCTAAACAACTGTGGGTTTCTCAAATACTTCAGGTTGTCAGAATGAGGCAACAAATAGAACTATTGCAGTTCCTAGTTCATGCATGGGATCTGAGAGATCAGGCTTTTCACATAGGGGACAAATTCATCCCTATTATCATCGATGATGTTTCCTTTCTTACCAAGTTGTCGAGGTGAGGTTCCCTCATCTCACTTTCACAATTTGCCCGTGGAGGTGAATTGGTGAGGGATTACATTCGACAGTTTTGTCAGCTAGGTACACAACCTAGAAAGGATGGGAAAATAAACATCAGGGATGTAAGTGATTTGCCTTTGAGAACTATCATTTTCACTATCACAAAGTTAGCTGGCAGTGTGACACTTCATCTGGAGAATAGATCATATATGCAATATGCACTAGAGTGTCTTGAGCCAAAAGTATTCAACTAGTGTGAGGCCATTCTTTCTTCACTGAAATAACAACTGACAAAGGTAAAAAGTGGTAAGATGAAGAATTTTAGCTATGGTTTTATCTTAATTGCTTTTTTCTTAGAGAGAATCCCATTGATGCAACCACAACATGTAACACTGGGTGTAGCTGGTCCTAGAGATCCATGGATGCAGAGGTGGGTCAAATTGATGGCTCGACATGTGGGTTAGTCAACAATCATTTTTTCAACTGTATTCTTTAGTTGGCTCGATCGACAACACATTTTCATTGAGGAGGATCCATACTTAGGGATGAATTTCATGGAGATCCAGATTTGGTTTTACCAGTGGGCGCTTAATGGGGTGCTATAGGTAAATTGTTTGACCAGGTGTTTTTGATTTTCAAGTTTCTACATGCCTTTATGTTTTTAATGTTTCCAAGACTAAACTAAAATTGTTCATGCATTCAAATGTGGGTACTGTTCGGCCTACGAGGCATCAACAAGAGGCAGGTGGGACAATGAGGATAAACATAGGGAGAGCGGTTCTCCAGGATTTGAATTTGGCCGAGACCTTGGCAGAGTTGCAGGATCATGTGGAGGGATTAGCCCTTGGTATTCCGGATGTCTGGATCGAGGAGTTACCTATGAGGCTGCAATGCCATACTACTGGTGTTCCAGGCCGTTGGATAGGGCTCTTGCACATGATAGCTCAAGCTGTGACCTATTATCATGAGCATCACTAGGTCTACTTAGGATGTTTTTGCATGCATTTTGAGTTTTCAGGTCAGATGACCAAACATGTATTGGAAACAAATTTTGTAAAAACTTTTAAAACATCTATCTATTTTTACTTTCAGAGTTTTTATATGTATGGCTATATGCAATCCTATTCAACTAATGATGTGGATTGAAAATTTTCTTTTACATGTGTCACAAATGTCAGTTTAACGCATAATTTGCTAATGAGTCGGTTAATGTGTTAAAGTTTCTAGAAGTATGTTGATATTGAATGTACTCAAAATGTCTTTCCAAAAGATGAACTCTAAGGAACATACGAAGAATTGTTGGATTTCGAATAGTATAAATGTTTGTTAGTTGTAGTACAACGAGTTGTGAATCCAGCCTAATGATGATTTGGCAGATGCCAAGTGAAATGGCATTAGAGAGAAGTTCGATAAACGCACTATACTCAGTGATATTGTTCATCAATTGACCAATACAAATCCCTTGAAAACTCACTAACTCACCACTTGGAGCGAAAATGGCCCATGATGCAAAAGATACGTTCTACATACTACGACTAGCACCATTGGCGTAACTAACAAATTGTTCCAAATATTCTGACATCTGCAACAAATGCAAAGCGGATTACTTAACCACATAAAAAATCTAAAAGACACACTGACACACACACATGCAATTAAAGCGTATATACAATGATTTTTACTACACTCAATTAAGCATAGTAACGTTTGAGATACAACCCATTTCGGGGCTATGATAATGGAATTCCATCATAATCCACCAACTCGTAGGCACCTTTTTCCAAAACACGCTTGACACTATAAGGACCCATCCAAAGCGGTTCAAATTTTCCTGCTCCTAGTTTATTAGCTTCCTTATTGTAAAGCAAGACCAAGTCTCCTTCTAAGAAAACATGAGGCTTGACATTTATGTCATATTGCGCCTTGATTCATTTCTTATGCGCTTCGTTAGCCAATGCAGATTCATGATAGGTTTCATCCAGATGGATAGGTTCCAAGAAACATGCTTCTTCTTCAGAAGTGTCCAGTAACAGGTCAATTGCAAGTTTGAGAGATGAAATTTCACATTGTATCAACAAGATTGCCTCCAGACCATACACCAATTGAAAGTGTGTGAATCCATTTGCATTTCTCACCGAGGTTTGATATGCCCACAAGGCAGAGTACAAGATTAAATTCCAGTTTCGTTTATGAACCCCTATCATTCTTTGAAGCATTCGCTTTAGGAATTTGTTGATGGCCTCAACTTGTCCATTTTCTTGCGGATAATAAGGGATAGAACTATCATGCGAAAGTCCTAACTTAGCAGTCAACTCAGCCATCATGTGATTGCGAAAATGTGACCCATGATCTATAACTATAGCCCATGGTACACCAAACTGGGCAACCATGTGGTTAAAAAAGAAAAGAGTAGCCATTTCGCCACTGTTGTTTAATCTTGGAATTACCTCGGCCCATTCGGTAAAATAGTCAATGACGACTATAATGTACCCATGCCCCTCAACCGAGGTGGGGTTACACTTCATGAAGTCAATGCCCCATTTGGCAAATGGTCCAACAACGACGACAGAATGCAATGGTGTAGGTGGTAATCTAGCTTTACGGTCATAGATCTGGCATGCGTGACAACTTCTAACGGAAATTATGGAATCTTTGAATATACTAGGCCAGAAGTAACCAGGACGGAGAATTCTCTGCACGGTATCATAACTAGATAAGTGTCCACCACAAGAACTTGAATGGAAATCATTCAAAACTTTCTCGGTTTCCTCATGTGTGAGGCACCATTCTAAAATCGTATCGATACCATGACGATAAAGAGTGTCACAAATGATCACATAATCTTTGTCTTGGTATCGGATACGTCGATGTTGCTAGTGAGAGGTATCAGGTCGGAAAGTTTGGGTCTAGAGATAAATCAGTATATCTCCATACCACATGTCAGATGACGAAATCAGGAACAAAGACTCATCTAGAATTGATGGTTCTGATGTTGAATCGATAGAAGTCAAGGGAAGGTCACAAAGTATCTTGACGAAAACTAGAGATTTCTTTGATTTGGATTTGATGAATTCCAGATCAAACTCTTGCAAAATTACTATCCATTTTGAGTATTTTCCCCCTAGCAATTGACGTGACAAAATATATGTCATAGGGTTGCAATCCGAAATGACAATGATCTTTCGGAGCAGGATATAGTGGCGAAATATTTGTATAGCTTGAACAACTGCCAAAGCTAGTTTCTCGACATAAGAGTACTTACTTTCTATATCATTGAGATTGTGGCTCAAATAATATATAGGATGTTCAATCCCATCTTCCTCTTGGACTAAAACCATTCCAATGGTTGTATCTGCAGTGGCGAGATACAAGAAGTAGTCATTTTGATAATTCGGGGAATACATTAATGAGGCTCTAATCAAGGTATATTTAAGAGCATCAAAGGAAGCTTGCACAACCTGATCCCAATGGAAGGGTATCCCATATTTCAATAAATGAGTAAATCCTTTAGCCATTTTAGCATAATTGGGAATGAACCTCCTCAGAAAGTTAGCCTTCCCTTGGAGTCTCTGTAACTGAAGTAGATTTGAAGGTGGAGGCAAGTCAAGAATTGCCTGAACCTTGAATGGATTGAGTCGAATTCTGTCCTTAGACACTACAAATCCAAGCAAATGACTAGAACCAACACAAAACACACATTTGTGTGGATTGAGTCATATTTTGTAGTGTCGACACCTAAAAAATATAGCTCTTAAATGTTGTGGATGATCGGACCACTTTCGTGAATGAGTAGGTAAATCATTAAGGTATGGTTGAAAAATATGTTTGATGTCATGGAAGGCATAGTTCATTGCCCTTTGAAATGTGGCCCCTATGTTCTTCAAACCAAATGGGAGTTTCGGATAAGCGAATGTGCCTCATGGACAAATAAAAGCAGTTTTAGATTGGTGTTGTGGACAGATATTGATTTGATTGTAGTTGGAAAAACCATCCATAAATGAGAATATTTCGCATCTAGCACATTCATGAATAATCTAGTCGATAAAGGGAGTGGGATAATTGTCTTTTGGACAAGCCTCATTAACGTCCCTATAATCGATGCAGACTCGTATTGTCCCTTGTTTCTTCATGATAGGAACAATATTAGAAACCCAGTTGGTAAGAGGAACAGGGTAAATGAAACCAGCATGCAAAAGTTTTTCAACTTCTACCTTAAGGGCAATAGCCTTCTTTGGATGAACAGGTCAGAGGCACTGTCGTACTAGTTTGACATCAGGATGCATTTTGATTTCATGTTCAACTATACTAGAGTCTATACCTGGCATCTCCTCATATGACCATGCAAATATATCTCAAAATTCACAAAAAAAAGCATGGTATATATCAAGTTCTGATGGAGAACAAGATTTGCAACATGAATGTTTTCTACAATGTTAGGTTTGGTCGAAATATTTACAGAAATGGTTTCTTCAATATTTGACAAGTTTCGCTCAGAATCTACTATATCTATGAAAATAGAATTCGAAAGGAAATCGACAACTGAAGGATGATTAAGTTCATTTAAATAATTTTCATGTGTTCTTGAAGATGGAAATGATGATGATAATCCTCCCGTGGTTCTCCTTCCATCATCATTAATTGGATAGTTCCTTCATCAGTAGAAAATATATGTGAAAAAGGATTGGAAGTATTACCAAATTTTAATGAACAATCTACCCATACAATTCACGAAAATGGATTTGGGTTCCCCGCGCAACCCAGTAAGATTGATTGTTATGATAACTCAATATGGCTTAGTGGCGTTATTTCATTACTACTATCAAATTCAAAACTATTGGTAATCCTCCTTAAGTCAGATGAAGAGGAAGATATCATGTTGCAAGTCTCAACTTTTGCCACTTCCGCCAAATTTGATGGTGGTGGTAGTGAAAAAATACCCATTAGGGAAGAGTCTATAAAGATACCTACACCAATGTTTTGGAGAGATAGCGAGGGTCCGTGTACTAACGGAATGCTTCCAGTAACCTGTGAAGTAAAGGAAAAGAAGGTGAGTTGGTTGATAACTGTAATTCCACCTTTATGAGGAAATGAAATCATATGAAATTATGTTGAAACCACAACAACCATGACATACATCCATGGTCTTCCTAGCAAAATGTTGTAGTCAAGGGGTTTGTCAACTACCTCAACTTCAACTATTACCGTTTTGCCTCCTAGTTCAATTTGCAGATTATTTAATATTCCACAAGGTGTATATGTACGACCGTCAAAATATTTTAATGTTGTAGGTGAACGTGACAACGGCAGTGAACCAAGTGTTTTCTAGCAACTCATAGAAATTATATAAGTAGATGCCCCCTCGTCAATAATGGTTCGATGAACAAGTTTATTCAAAGGCCTTTACTTGAATCAGAAATGCTAATTGTTCTGGTAACTGTGGCGTATAACCTGCATGGTTGAAAACCACAAGATTGGAATCAGTTGGAATGATTCCACCAATTGCTGACAACAAAGCCTGCTTTTGGGAGGGACAATTTTGTAGCACCTCAAGCGTAGACATAGTAGAAGGTGATTGAGCCAAATCTTCTACTATGTTATAGTTCTGTGCAGCTTGAGCTTGAGGGTTAAATGTTGATTTGTGTACAACTCCCTTAGGTAGTTTTATTGTTAAATCTGGTGCAATAGGTGGTGGAATAGGATAATGCAAAGTTGTAGTTGAAGGGTTAGGTCGATCAACCTAGTTATTCGACAACAAAGATTGATTTCCATAATCTTTACTTCATGTTGACATAAAAACATCGTCTTGTTGCTTAGAGGTGGATAACATAAGAACTTCGGAAGTGGAAGTTTGGTCTGTAGAAACCATATTTGTCTCTGGGTTTGGAAAAGGATCAGTCAATACCATAGATGTATTAGATGTCTTCAGAAGTTTTGAGACTTCAGAGAGATGTAGACAATCTCGTGTAAAATGCTCATCGTTACAGATCAAACACTAGTAACGAGTTTTCCTAGCTAAAGAAGAGGAATCATATGATTTCTCTTGAGAGGAGTTATTTTGATCCTTCTTGTTTTTCCCCTTTTTCTTACCTCTGGTTGCTTTTAATTCTTGCCCTTGTCAGATGACACAACATTGATTTCGAAAGTAAGAGTGTTATCAAGTGCATTTGTAGTTTGATTGGTAATGGCAAGTGTTTGAACAGATGGTCTACCTACCAATTATGTGCTCGAAGAACCAATCACACTGTCGTCGGCATGAGATTCCTTACCCGATGGTGGAGGAGGAACAGTGAAAGCTGGTTGGGGTGCATTCAGGATCTTGTCATAGAGTGTGCAAGACTATGTATATATCAAGTCCAAATATTGGGCACAAGCAATTAATTGCTCTTCTGTGACAACTCCACCTTTCGCCACATCCTGAGTGATAGATGGCAGCAAGGATTTTAAGAACCACTTAGCCAGAAGCTGATTAGGAACATAAGTTTTAACCATTTGACGATGATGATGCCACTCATGAATATGATCAGAGATATGAGTAGTAGTAGTCTATTTAAAGTTGGTTAATAGTTTTGTTCCAGTCTCATATTGTATGGGTAACTAGAAGTGGGTTAAAAACATGGTAGCTAAAGTAGAGAAGTTATCGAAAGAAGCTCATGGTAACTCTATGTACCACTTCGCAGCTGGACCAATAAGTGTTCTCTGGAAAATATGAAGTCTAACAGAATCATCATTCTGGAGTTTGATGAACACCATAAATGAAAAGTCATGACATGGTTGGATGGGTCTTCTCCAGGATTTCCATTGAATTTCGGAAGATCAGAAGGTAACTTATGAGGAATCACCGACCACCAAGGTGCATAAAGAATTGGGTCATTGGTGAGCCAATTTAGATCTGGTAACTCAAGTGTTGCAACGAAAGGCAATTGTCTATTGAGGTCAGGTTGAGCATATCTAGGGTAAGATGGAATTGCCTGGGAAATGGGCCTTTTCATACCAACATAAGGCATTTGCTACTAGTAACCTTGATATGGGTAAGTTTGTTAAGCAAATCCATTGTAAGGTCATTGTTGTTGTGCACCAGGGTAAATTTTTTGTTGTCCAAACCCAACATAGGCTTGTTGACCAAGGCCTAGATAAACTTGTTGCTGACCAAACCCAACATCACCTTGTTCTCTAAGTCCATGTTGAGGTTGGTATTACTAGAATTGTTGTTGTTGATATTGGGGTTGCAAAGGCGGTTGAATCAACTGTTGTTGTTGTTGGTACAACGATTGTTGATTTAACGGTTGTTGTTGCCCACCAATGTAAGGTTGACCAGGTTGTGAATACACTAAACCAGTGTAAGTCAGAGTCATTCTAGTAAAAGGTAAACTAGCCTGAAGTTGTTGGGCTCCAGACACAAGTGGTTGTTGTAAAACTACCTGAGAAGGCTAGATCTGTATACCTGAAACTTGGGGGTCTGAATTTGAAGGGCCAGCTTGCACAGGTTGCGATACAACAATCTAGGCTTGTGACTGTGGCATCGTTGTAACAACAGGTGTTGTAGGTATGGATGAGACAGCTTACATAGGTTGTGATGGATACACAAGCCTAGGTTGAATGGGCATGGTTGGCTGCCACTGACATACAGTCATTCCAGGCTGACCTAAAGAGGACAACATACTGACATATGGTTGCCCCCCAGAATAAGGAGGATACAGAGAATATGCATATTGTTCTCTGTATGTGGGTAGTCCAGTGTTTAGCGGATACAAAGGACGGTAACCAGATGAACCAACTTGATGTGAACTTGATGGGTCTAGCTGTTCAGTACCCATAAATGAGGAACTAGATAAAATTACAGTAGAGGACATTGGTGAAGTCCAAAGGTTAGAAGCAACACCTGAGTTGGTTCTCGATAAATATTGGTAACCCGATGGGACGGATGGAACAATATACAAGTGTGACTCAGGTGTCGTAGTAAACATCAAAGAGGTTGTGACAGAAGATTTTTCCGTAGCCATAAAAGATGGTACAGTCTGGGATGTTGACTCTTCCATAGTCAAATGTCCAAATAAGTTTCCTAACGAATCAAAAGGTGTCTGAAAGTAATCAAGATCAAAAGGAGTAGTGAAATGAAGAGTACGAGGATACATATAAAGTCCAGTACCAAAATGGAATGGAGTTCTAGGTGATTCTACCTCAGGTTCCTCTTCTATTGAAATCAAACCATGTGGAAGAACTTCACCGTCTAGTCCATAATATATTTATGGTTGTTGCTGAGGTAAAGAGGAGGTCTCGATAGTTACGGATGTCTAAGGATCTACCAGTCGATCTTCTTCTGGTAAGGTAACAACTTCTGATTGTTCCACCTCAAGATCCAAATGTTCTGGTAAAAGAACAAGTTCAGGTTGGGCTTCATGAACAAATTCTGGCTCAGAAGTAACTTCTGATTGAATAGTGATGGGTTCAGGATCCAGTTCTAGTTGAACAAATTCAGGTTCAGAAGTAATTTCTTGTTGAACAACTTCGAATTGAGAATCAACTTGTTGTTGAACAACATGGGTTATTGTTTCACTAGATTCAGTTCTAGTTTCCTCAGGTAATTGTGGAGATTCCACTTCAGTAACAGATGTACCAATAACCGTAGGAGTAACTGGGGTCATAGTACTTACCGGTATATGTGTTTCTGGTAATTTAGATGAAGAACCAAATGCTTGTGAAGTACTGGATCTAGTCAAACAAAACCGCTTTGACCGAATAGGTATAGCTTCGGGCAGTAAAGGTGGTTTACTCGCTATTCTCCATGAACGACGGGGTAAGGGTTGATTTTACTCCATGATTTCTGATTGATTTTATTACAAAAAAGAAATAAATGAAAAGGGGTGAGCTAGGAAAAAGTTTTACCAACCAATTGTGAATTGTAGAATACCTCTTGGTGAACCAAGAAGTACGGGCAGACAACCTCCCCGAATGTTGTGTTCGGTGTATCACAGTGTACAAGGTGGCCGATTCGGTTACCCAAGGATGGATAGAAACCTAGTGTTGTCCTCCCATATATACCCAAAAGCACGTGGAGGCCCAATCCGTATTAGCGTTTTCTAATGCAAAACTGCACAGTGAGAGCATTCCCATATATTTACGTACTGTAACACCGTCCTATATAATGAAGGTACGTGGACGATCTATGATATACTCATGTACGTGGAATGAGATATCACACTTGGGATGTATTGCAGACAAGTTAGTGACAACTGTTATGTTTTACGACTCCAGAACACATCTCTAGCCTAGAACCTCTAAATGTTATTCGTTAGGTGACAATGCTCCATTAGGTAAATTGAAGTTAATTTTAAGTTGATCTTGATTAAGAATTTTCCTTTCAAGGTTCACCACGTGATGTATTTTCAATTCCTAGAATGCAACTAATATGATAAGCATTCTTTCCATTCAATTTAACAATGAAAATCTTAGCTAATAGGGATAGAACAATTAGATTTCTTTCAATGAAAGAGCAAAGAGCACAATCTAATGCAATTTCCCTAAACTATTCCTATGAGCACACACAAAAATTTTCAATGCATGATGCAAGTTTTTCTTTTCAATTCCCTTAATGTTATGATGAACAAAAAAGGAAACTAATGCACATACAATCAATCAATATTTTTACAAGAACGAAGATTTTAAGACAATTCTGTTTCGAAGGAAAAGAAGACTTTTATGACACTTTCTTTCAAACAAAGATTAATCGACTATAATCTAACTTTGATGATGAACAAATAATTTAATAAACATTAATCAATCAAGTCAAAGTAGGGCTAGCAAAGGAGATACAATCTTGATTTCAGAGACATAACACTCATTGATCATTTAGCAAGTAATCAAATAGAAGAAATTTGGTGAAAAACCCTATCCAAAGGTGGAAAACTAACCCATGGAGGATCAGCACAGCCCTGAATGGGAGATAGTGCACTTCAGAGCACTATCCCTAAGCCAAGGGTGCTCTGCAGCGCACTGTGTCTTGCAAAAGCCTGCAATGGTGACAGTAAGCCATTTCAAGAGGCAAATAAACATAGTTTTTGTGTTATGCTCTTAATCCTACAAGACGATACCAGAATACCAAATATGCGAAAAAATATACCCAGAACATAGAACAAGAGAAATAACAACAAGTATTTTATTATTCAGAAAGCAAAGTTCACTTGCCTCTTCGAGGGGGCAACCTCCAATAGAGCTGAGCTCGATTACAAAATAAGACACGATGCTCCTCGCAGGGAGTCTCTATCCTTTATATAGGATTCATACATGCAATACCATGGGGTAATACCATGGTTCTTATTAATACCATCTATCTAATACCATGACCCATTTGCAACTAACTGTGGTCCCGTCATTAAATGCGGGTTAACCACTTACAATTATTAATATGGGCTTTATTGACTCTTTACTTAACTATAACTATGACTCAATCCTATTACATAAATAAGGGGGTTAGGGTGGGACCTTAACATGCCCTCCCCCATAAGAATAGCCTTGTCGTCAAGGCTGAAGGTGTGGAAACTATTGAATAATAGTGGCTGGTTCCCAGGTTGCATCTTCCGGAGTGGTGTATTTCCACTTGACGAGGGCTTCCTTGATCATGCGGCCACGCAGGTGCCATTCTCATGTGTCCAGGACCTATTCGGGTTGGAGCCAGATTGACCCTTCTTCATATAGTTCAGGTAGACTGGTTTGAATTCTGCAGCTGTTCCCAATCACTTTCTTGAGGCATGAGACATGGAAAACTGGATGGATTTTTGCAGTGGGTGGCAAAGCTAGCTTGTAGGCCACTTCTCCAATGCGCTGAAGTACTTGATATGGTCCGTAGAATTTTGGAGATAGTTTCTGACAACCATTTTCTTTGAGTGATGTTTGCTTATATGGTTGCAGCCGCAAAAATACCTGATCCCCTTCTTGAAATTAGCGTTCTGAGCGATGCTAATCTACCTATTGCTTCATGCAGTTTTGAGCTTGATGAAGATTCTCTCTAAGATGGGCGAGCATGGTTGTGCGGTTCTGTAGGAGTTGATCTACTGCTTGTACCTTTGAGCACCCCTTGATATAAGAAGTAGGGGAAGGAGGGAGTTGACCATAAATTGCTTCATATGGAGTCATTTTGGTGGTGGCATGATAGTTGGTGTTATGCCACCATTCAGCTAGAGGTAACCACTGTACCCAAAGATGTTGCTTTTCTGAAGTGAAACACCTAAGGTAGGTTTCCATACATTTGTTGACTGCTTAAATTTGACCATCAGTTTGTGGATGATAGGAAGTACTGAGTTTTAGTTGGGTACCTTGCAGCCGGAAGAGTTCCTGCCAAAAATTACTGGTGAAGACCGGGTCACGATCAGACACAATGGAAGTGGGCATGCCATGCAATTTGAAGATCTGATCCATGAAAAATTGAGCAACCAAAGTTGGTGTAAAAGAGTGGGGTAGGGCACAAAAATGAGCATACTTAGAAGGTTTGTCCACAACCACCATGATGACTAACTTTTTTCCTGACTTTGGAAGACCTGTAATGAAATCCATAGAAACCTCTGTCCATATTGATGCCGGGATGGGCAATGGTTGTAATGTGCCTAGTGCTTTGACTATCTCTCCTTTGTTGCGCTAACATACGTCGCATTTAGCTACAAAAGTAAGAATTTCCTTTTTCATGCCTGTCCAAAAAAATGATCTTCAAGTGAGAGCATACATCTTCTGAAAGCCTGAATGTCCTGTTGTGGGAGATGAGTGCAACTCCGCCAAAATGCGGCTTTTGAGGGTGGATGTTGGTGATATTACGACTCTGTCCTTGTAGTAAAGAATATCAGCCTACCACGAGTAGCCCTCGGTGGAATTTGGATTCGCTTGCAATTGAGTAATGAGTTGGGAGAGCCTAGGATGTGAAAACCATTCCTTGTGAGCCTCTTCAATCCATTCTGGAACGGGAAGGGAAATTGTGAGCAGGGTACTTTCCTCCTCAAATTGGCAAGATAATGCATCTACTATAATATTTTCGCACCCTTTCTTGTAAATTATCTCATAATCATATCCCAACATTTTGGCGAGCCATTTATTTTGTTGTGGTGAGGATAGTTTTTGCTCCAAAAAATATTTAAGGCTTTGATGGTCTATGCAGTTTGGAAGCGTTGCCCCAATAAGTAAGGTCGCCAGGTATCTACTGCATGTAAGATGGCCATCATCTCCTTCTCGTAGGTAGATTGTCCTAGATTCTTCCCACTTAGTTGTTGGCTTGTGAAGGCCAAGGGTCGACCTTCCTGCATTAAGACCGCCCCAATACCCGTACCTGAAGCATCACATTCAATGATAAAAGATTTGGTGAAGTCAGGTAGTGCTAAGACTGGAGTGAAATACGAAATTTTTGAGAGCTGTAAAGGCCTGTTGTGCTTCATCATTCAAGAGGAATGAATTTTTCTTGAGGAGTTGAGTGAGGGGCCTAGCAATTCGACCATAATTGCAAAAAAAATTGCGATAGTAGCCTATGAGACCCAAAAATCCTCTCAGGCTCTTCAAGGTCTTAGGTTGAGGCCAATCCTGCATTGCTTAGATCTTTTTGGGGTCCACCCTGACACCTTCATGTCCCACAATGTGGCCCAAATACTCAACTTCTTCCATGCCAAAAGAACACTTGGACATCTTAACAAATAATTGATGCTCGTGGAGCAGTTGCAAGAGCAGATCTACATGCTGAAGATGTGCGGCCCAAGTGTGACTGTAGATGAGGATGTCATCGAAGAAAACAAGGACAAATTTTCTGAGATATGGTTTGAGTAGGTGGTTCATAAGGCTATGAAAAGTGGATGGGGCATTACAAAGACTGAATGGCATGACCAGGAACTCATAATGGCCTTCATGAGTTCTGAAAGTAGTCCTTGGAATGTCGAATTCTTTCATGCGAATTTGGTGGTAGCCTGAGTGAACATCAAGCTTAGTGAAGAATTGAGCCCGATTTAGTTCATCCAGCAAATCATCAACAATCGGGATGGGAAATTTATCTTTGACTATCAACTTATTGAGGGTCCTGAAGTCTAGACACATACGCCATTCCCCATCTTTCTTGAGCACCATGACTACCGGTGATGAATAAGGACTAATGTTGGGACGAATGATGCCTGCTTCCAAAAGTTCCTTGATTATTTTTTCTATTTCATTCTTTTGGGTGAACGGATATCTATATGGTTGCACATTTGGTGGTTGTGCCCCTGGAACCAAAGTGATTCTATGATCATGTTCCCCTCTCGAGGGTGGAAGCTCATGAGGTTTGTCAATGACTGGCTGATGGTTATTTAAGATCTGTTGCATCTCAAGATGAATCGAAAGAGAATTGGGTTCGAAGGCCTGGATGGCATTAAATTGAGCTATAACTCCATGATGGCCCTTTCTTAACAATTTTTCCATCCGATGTGAGCTGATGATAGAGGGAGCTCTTGCCTGGAGTCCGCGGAGGGTATGTGTGTGGGTGTTTTGCTTAAATCTAATATATAACTCCTAGAAATCCATTGTGATTGGGCCAAGTGTGCAAAGCCATTCAACACCTAGGACAATGTCGCACCCTCCCATGTGTATGGCAAACATGTGGGTCTTTAACTAATAATCCCCCATTTGAAGTTTAACATTTTCACAGAGGCCTTCACATTTCATTGTGCCCCCCATCAGCAATTTGGACTTGGAAGTTAGAGACTGCTCGTACAAAATAATGCACTACTTCCACGACTCTTCGATGGATAAAATTATGTGTACTTCCACTATCAATCAAGACTACTACTGGGCGATGCTTAATAAAACCTCTGATTTTGAGAGTTTGAGGCGAAGAAATCCCTGCCAAAGCATGCAGTGAAATAACTGGTTCTTTAGGTACATTGTCCTTCTAGTTGTCCTCTTCTTCCTCCTCTGGTTCCTCAAGTGGTGGGGCTTCCTCCGATGAGCTGTGATCAGTAGCATCAATTTGAAAAAATTTGGGCTCCTTGCATTTATGCCCGGGGGAGTATTTTTCATCACAGTAGTAACATAATCCTTGCTTTCTTCTTTCTGCCATTTCTGCAGGTGACACCTTTTGAACCTTGAGTGTTTGGGTAGTGCTGTGAGCCTGTGGGGGGTGACCCTTGGCGGTGAAATTTGGGTGATTGGACTGGGCCGCTAACGCACGTTCTACTTCATGAGCTATCTTGCAAGCCTCTAGCCATGAGGGAGGGTGGTGTAGTCGGACGTGGGCTTGTATGGCCTCTTTAAGACCACTGATAAAACATTCCATGTAGAACTCATCTTGTAGACCTAAAGAGCAGAAAACTAAGGTTTCAAAGGCTGTAATATATTCATCCACTATTCCAGTCTGTCGGAGCTTAGTGAGACGACCCAAAAAAGCAGAGTCATGGTCAAAGCGATCCATAAGATATTTTTTGAATGTGTCCCAAGTCAAGGGCCTTCCATAGAAACGTTGATGCCATTGCCACCATTGCCATCTTTCATTGTCCAAGTACATGATCCCCACACTAAGCTGAGTGGCATTATCCAGGATGTAATTCAGATTGAAATATTGCTCCATTTGTGCTATCCATGCTGCCGGGTGAAAGCCATCAAATCTATGCATGTCCAAGTTGGGTGGTTGCAGATGGGATTGTTGGTGGGTGCCCCAGAGGTGAAGAGAGTGGCTAGACTTACCCTCACTACGTTCATTGCCAATATATGCCTCCTCGCGGGCTTCTGCCTTGCCCATAGAGAGTGTTGTAGTTAATTTCGTCAGTTGATCTTGGATGTCTTTCAAGGATGCTTCAATTTTGTCCATCCTTTCATTTGCCATAGCTTGATTTCTAGTTTGTACCATGCGTCAAGCCGACTTGAAATTTGGGACCGCCCAATTTTTTTTGGCACTAACAATTGAATGGTACCACCTTGCTCAGCTTGTCGTCCTGATTCTTATGGGCTAAGTCACCAATAAGCGCCCCAGGGGGTCTCAGACTCGGTTTTTTTACTCCTAACGAAGTTTTACTCCTTTCTTAGGAATACTGTAGTCGTCGAATCCCTGAAATGTCCATGCTACCAAACGTCCTGCGAAAATCACGCCCAGGTATAGGAACCCACACAACTACTCAGATCTAGATGGTGGATCTGATGGATCTGAACGGCGGAATTGATTGTTGTTGTGGATCTGATGGATCTGAGAGATCTGAATTGCGAAACTGATTGCTGCTGCGGTGGCAAAAACCCCACTTGTGAGATCTGATCTGGAAAATATTATGTATGATCCAAAGAGAGATCAGGGAACTATGGTCTCCAGGAGTGTCAGGTGCTACAAATCGCAATATACATAAGGGTCTGACAGTAGTACTCGACCCAATTTTTCAGGGCACTAACCAAGGAGGATCAACCATACCCTTAGCCGTACAACCTGACTACCCTATCGTACGGGCGAGTAATCTCTCCAAGTGTTGTTCTCGGTGCACTGTAGCAGCAAGACAGCCGAAGGTTTATCTAGGGTGTGGTTTTAAGGGAGCTAGGGGGCTTCCGATATACCCAGAAGGTACTTGGAAGATAGTCCGTGCGCAGTTCTATCTAATGCGCTACTACTCGAAGGGGTACCCACAGGGGTTACAAGGGAGTCCAACAAGCGTGACCACCTCTTGTAGTTCCTGCGTGCATGCCTCCCCAAATCCGCAGGTTTATGCGCTCATCGACAGATCCTGTGGTTTAAAGACACCAGAACACATCTCTAGCCAAAAAAAAATTGATTAAAAATGGAGATCCCACCGGCCCTGGAAAGCACTTTGATACCACTTATGCTCTTAATCATGCAAGATGATACCAGAATACCAAATATGCGAAAAAATATACGCAGAACATAGATCAAGAGCAATAACAACAAGTATTTTATTATTCAGAAAGTAAAGTTCACTTGCCTCTTCAAGGGGGCAACCTCCAATAGAGCTAAGCTCGATTACAAAATAAGACACAATGCTCCTCGCAGGGAGTCTCTATCCTTTATATAGGATTCATACATGCAATACCATGGTTCTTATTAATACCATCTATCTAATACCATGCCCCATTTGCAACTAACTGTGGTCCCATCATTAAAAGCGGGTTAACCACTTACAACTATTAATATGGGCTTCATTGACTCTTTACTTAACTATAACTATGACTCAATCCTATTACATAAATAAGGGGGTTAGGGTGGGACCTTAACATTTTGAACAAAATTCACTTCAACAAGGCTGAAATATAATCAATAAAAGGAAGTAAGGTCTACTAGAGTGTCCTAGGATGTGTATAAGCTACTTGGAATGATGATCGCTCCCCATTATGGTCACCAATTTGTTATGAAGAATTTGGTATCTATAGATAATACTAATTCCCTAGATAAGTAACCATATCTAGAACAACAGTTTAAAGAAATTTAACCTTTTCCTATAAACAATAGATAAGACAAAGAGGATGAGAGGACCTACTTGTACTTTCTCTTTCCTCTTGTCTCCTTTATATCGGTCTTGTCGCTCCTTCCCATACTTAACACACTCGAGAAGTACCTGTAAACATCAATAGAAGACAAAGAACCAATCAAAGCAAAAGATCTATTGATTACAAGAAAATGGAATCAGATACATTCACACATATAAGCATCATATCAAGATAAGCATATGGAAAAAGGTGTAAATACTTTATTGAATAGAAGGAAGAATTACAACCATGAAGCCTGATTCGAAGTCACTCCTCTAGCTTTGGTTCCATCCACATGACATTCTGGCAGCATAATGACACTTACAATAGTCTCAATTCTCAAACTAACGTTATCTCCTTACAATTCATCAAAGTCCATCCCCTTGATCACTTAGATGAGTGCTCAATTTATAGGAAGAGGGAGGAGGTTTTGTCATCAATGAGGGTATTGAATGGCCTTCCAAACTTAGAATTAGTTCCATGGAGGAAGGGATGAGAGGATAGGAGGTATCTTAACTCATTCCTCATCCATTTTCGGGCTCATAGGAGATGATAAGTGTGGGAATCTTCTAGAAGGCTCTAGAATATAAGAATATTCCGCAAACCCTATGTGAATTTCGCTCAAACTCACCCAACGCAGGTCAAAAAGGGCCTAAGTGCTCTGCAGAGCACCCTGGCATGGACTTAAATTCTCTACAGCGCACCCTTTCATGGTCCTACCTACGCTGGTCCTTCTATAGGTCATTTCAAGATGTCTTCAGGCCATGAAACTATCTGGGAAGGAGGCATTCAAAAGGTTGACTTGTTTAGGGCATGTAGAAACTGAAATTAGGGTTTGATGAGCCCTAAAACACTGATCTAGATGATGGGAGTGATGTACCCAAATGGATCTATGACAATGGAGATTCCCTCAAGCAAAGTTACTTACTTAAAGATAAGATGGTCAGTGCAACTATTTACTTTAAATAGGCTAAATTTAGGTAATTAAAACAAGTTTGAAAATAACTAGAAACACCACCCCAGCTAAATTTAGGTAATTAAAACAAGTTTGAAAATAACTAGAAACACCACCCCTATTTATTTTAAATAGGCTAAATTTAGGTAATTAAAACAAGTTTGAAAATCACTAGAAACACCACCCCCACATCATTTTATTTCCAGTTGTACAAGATAATATTGAATAAAATTATGAGCACTTCCATTTAAATTGACTGTACATAAAATAACAAACAAGGTTGATGCTTTTAAAAGCTATATCCATCATTAAATATAAGATATGACAAGGATGGCTCATAATTTTAAAGGCTATATCCATCACCAACTATAAGATAAGAGTTAATGAGATGAGAAAACGTTTGTCTTGATATAACATGTAAACATCATATTACTTATAACTCATGTATATTGTATCTTATTGTGCATAGAAATATGGAAGGGGAATGAGTAAGCATTTTCACATTGGTTTAAAATTTCCCCTTGTTGGTGAAGAACCAACTCAATTTTAGTTTTGGTGGAGTATTAAGTTATTAACCAAAGATAAAAAAATGTTAGTCTCTTAAATGACTCAAAAAGGATATTTAGAATGTGATATAGAAATTACATTTCATGTAGCTATATCTACCCTGATGTAACTATAATATTCCAACTCCATTTTTTATATAGAAGTTACATTTCATGTAGCTATAGAAGTTACATTTATGTGTTTTAGATAGAAGTTACATTTTACATAGCTATATCTACCCCGACATAACTATAATATTCCAACTCCATTTTTTTCACACTTTTCAAAATTTTAAAGATTTGTCTATTTTAGTGTGAATATGCAATTAAATAGTTGATATTGTTTAAGACATCTCATATTTGCAACATTTTGAATTCTTAAGTGGGATCTTGGGCAGGTTTTTGTTACTACCATATATTATGTTTTAAGTGGATGATTTTTTATAATTCACCAAGAGACTTTAGGAGCAACCTTGAATTGCATGCTTGTTTCCATTATACATCTAATATTTGCAACCTCTTCCACGTGAATAACCCAATAGCCCATGTTGAACATGAAGCAAGTAACTCAAAAATTGGGGAATATCAGTTATTCTATTTCCAGAGGCGGATAGATCTAGAGAAGGCAATGAAAACTATCATAAATGGCTTTTGTCGATTGTATTTAATGAAATCCCACTAGAATTTGCTACTAAAGTAAATCAATTGATGAATTTGAATCTTGAAGGTAGTGTTGAATAGGTATTGCAATGTATCTCTATAACACTATCTATCTACATGATTCTAATTCCATGAGATGGTGTCTCAATAACACTATTGTCCAGTGACGGGTGCTAGATGTAGATAGCTTTCTCATGTCCTACAGGTAAATTGTATCATTATATTTCTATGAAATCTCGGAATGTGTTCAAAGTTTGTCTTAGATAAGGAAATATGTATGTACTCTTTAATTTATCTGTGTTGTAATAATATCAAAAATAAAGTTTTCAATGCAAATAATTGGGGTCTACCATGTAAGTTTACTTTACTACATGAAATTCTTGATTTGTTAGATCCCAACTAGTTAGGGTTGAATTTATTTTTGTTGTAATGAGATTAAGAATAAAGTTGTCATTTTAATCACTGAAATCTACCATGTAAGATTTATTCACTACATGAAATTGTTTATTTGTTAGAGCCCAACTTATTAGCATTATGAAGAGTCCTATTTCACGAAAACATTTATGAATGCTCTATTCTTGCTCAAAGAATTACATATTACGTAAAGGTGGAAAATAAATGAGATGCTGCTGAATGGCTTTTGTTTTAAAATGTGTGGAGGGAGTATAAATAATGGTAGAAGTGTCCTCAGACACACAATTTTATTAATCAGAAAAGAAATTACGTATTAATTTTGCAAGAGTTTACACACACACTCCAACACTCTTGCAATCAGGAGAATGAATTCTAGTTATGGACTACTTATTAAATTAACAAGTGTCCATTTACAATAAATTCCATTATGACCAATCTACTAACTCAACTCCTAAATTGGAGCCTAAGATACGACATTATTCTAGATGTCATATCGTTTACAACAATATTCTATTTCTAAGTGTCTCCAATATTTAATTAAATACTCTAAATAAATAAATATTCTATCCTAACTTTGTGAACTATGAATTTTGTCTTTTGGATCATCTAACATTCCCTCCTATGATCCAAATATACATTACAATAAATACCAATGTCATCTATGAACTTAGTAAATTTGATCCTGCCAAGTAGTTTTGTGAAAATATCGGAGACCTGATCTTCTAAAGGACAATAAACTGGCTTGATGATGTCCTTGGCAATGAGTGATCTAATGTGATGATACTTGGTGTCCACATGTTTTGTTTTGGAATGAAAAATTGGATTCTTGGAAAGCTTTATGGCTGAATGGTTGTCAATGAATAATGATGTAGCTTCTGCTTGAGGAGTGCCCAAATCCTGCAAAACTTTGCATAACCAAACAATTTCACATACTGCTTCCCATGCTGATATGTATTCTTCTTCGACTGAAGAAGTAGCCATTGTAGCTTGTTTCTTACAATTCCAAGATACTGCAGCTAACCCCATGTTCATTAAATAACCGGAGGTTGATGCTCGATCATCAATATTTCCAGCAAAGTCGGCATCTGAAAATCCACCAATTACAAATTTTTTTGTCCTTTTGTAAAGAAGACCAAAATATTTTGTTGCTTGGACATATCATAGAACCCTTTTGGCTGCATTCGAATGGCTGTCTCGTGGTTCTTGCATAAATCATGATAGAATACTAGCTGCATAAGATAGATCTGGCCGAGTCGTTGTCAAATAAATCAGGCTGCCAAGCAATTGTCTATAAGTAGTGTTGTCCACCTTTCCCCCACTTCAAATTTTGAAAGTTTCAAGTTTTGTTCCATGGGGGTAAGAATAGGCTTGCAATCCTGCATTCCAAATCACTGAAGAACTTCTGTTGCATACTTACTCTGAGAAATAAAAATATGATGTGGACGTTGGAATACTTCAACTCCAAGATAGTAGTGAAGTAGTCCCAAATCTGTCATCTTAAATCCTGCATGTAACTCCTTTTTCACCTGTACAATATGATCATCATTGTTTCCAGTAATGATCAAATCATCTACATACATAACAAGAATCACCAGATGTTCACCCTGTTGATGTACATACAAAGTATCATCAGATTCACTTCGTTGAAATCCAACTTTCCGAAGGTATTCATCCATTTTGGCATACCAAGCTCGTGGAGCTTGTTTTAACTCATATAAAGCCTTAATTAGTTTACAAATTTTATTTTCTTGCCTTTCAATTTCAAAACCTGGTGGTTGTGTCATATATACATCTTCTTGTAAATCTCCATTGAGGAAAGCACTCTTTACATCCATTTGATGAACTTTCCATCCTTTTTGTGCTACTAGTGCGAGTGTTAAGAGGATGGTGTTCCATTTGGCTGTAGGAGCAGAAGTCTCCTCATAATCAATGCCTTCTTGCTACACAAAACCTTTAGCCACAAGTCTATCTTTATACTTTTCGATTTCTCCATTTTGGTTGTACTTAATTCTGTAAGCCCATTTTCATCCGAAGGGTTTAACACTTTCAGGACAATCAACAAGTTTCCAAGTGTTGTTGTCTTGAACTACCTTATATTCTTCAACCATAGCTTATTTCCATTCTTTATATTTGATTGCCTCTTTGTACGTGGAAGGTTCAGTAAAAGAATTTGTGATTAAGGCAAAATTTCCTTCATTCTTGGTGGACCCCCTTGTTCCTGTTTTATTTCTCTCATCGGGCCTTACATATTTCAAAAGTTGAATAACCCATTTTAGCAATTGATTTTCACTTGTTTGAAATTCTACAAAGTCACCATCATTATAAAGAGGATTAATGTAAATAGAGCTACGTTGATCAACTGCAGATTCTGGGGGTGGAGAATCATTGTCAGAAGAACTACTACTACTAGGAGATTCTAATGAACTGCGAGAAGACCCAGACTGTGAAGTAGATGGACCAGATGAATCATCTTCAGAGGAAGGAAAATCAATTTCATACAAATTTTGTGAATTTGGTTGAATTTTAATGTTTCCTTTCCTTTTATCTCCTTTTGTTTCCAATTTTTGAAGAAGATGTTCTATTTCTTCAACACTCTTACTCTCAGTTTCATAAAAAATTACATCTTTGATGACAATAAATTTCCCATTTGACAGAAGTCTGTACCCTTACTTCTCATCCGAAAATCCAATCATTGTGCATTTCAAACTTCGTGAGTCAAGATTAGTTCGTTTTTCTTTTGGAACTAAGCCATAACACACGGAACCAAAAACTATAAGGTCATTAAATTTAGGTGTGAAACCAAACCATGCTTCATAAGGTGTGATTCCATCCAAAGAAGCAATGGGAAACCTATTCCTTAAATAAACAACTGTATGGATTGTTTCTGCCCAATAAATAAGAATTAACTGTTTAAAAGTTAACATAGATCTCGCCATTCCTAACAAAGTGCATTTCATTCTTTCTACTACTCTATTTTGTTGTGGAGTGTAGACATTTCTAAGATGTCGTTTGATCCCATTGTCTCTGCAATAACTTTGAAATTCATTTGAAGTGAATTCTCCTCCATTGTCATTTCTAAGAGTGCTAATCTTTTCTTTGACTTCATTTTCAACAAGTTGACGAAAAGTTTTAAACTTTTCAAATGCCTCTAACTTATGCTTCAAGAAGTGAACCCATGTCATTCTGCTGAAATCATCAATAAAGAGTAAGAAATATTTGCAACCTCCTAGAGAGGATTGCAAGGGTCCACAAATGTCACTGTGTACTAATTGCAAGTGCTTGTTTGCTCACCATGAGCTTGTTGGGAAAGGTTCTTGAATTTTTTTTCCATAATGCAAGCTTCACATCTTGCATTTTCTTTCTTGAAGGTAGGAAGTCCCTTAACCATTCCTTGTTTTTGCAGTTGAGAGAGACTGTCAAAGTTTAGATGTCCATATCTCACATGCCATAATTTGATAGGTGAAATGTTTGTGCTGGCTGCCCCTGCAAAGTCAGAATTCCTTGGAATAATTGTTCCTTTCATTCGTAACAGTTTTCTATCTTCATATCCTATCATCATTGTTTTCATGTTCTGTTTAATTGAATTAATTTTAACTAGGCCATCCTCCAAAACCACTTGATGTCCAGCTTGTCGGATCGAGACTAAAGACAACAAATTCTTTTTAAAGGTGGGTACATACCATACATTTGAAATCAATATTTCTCCAATGTCAGGAAGATAAACTTTAACGACACCTTTTCCATAAGGAGTATGTTTTGTATCATCAAAAAGAAAGATTGAACTAAGGTGGCATGGTTGGTAGTTCCAAAAGAAGTCTTGTCGAAAAGTCATGTGTTGAGTTGCTCTTGTATCTAAAATCCATGCATCTTCATAATCACTTTGAAAAAAGGTGGAAACTAATGCTGCTAATTCTGATCTTTGACTTGATGTGAAGACATATTCCGAACCATCATTATCTTGATCAGTGGAAAATTGAGAGTTGTTTTGATGGAACTTTGGAATTTTATCAATGGAAGTTCTACAATCTTCTACAAAATGGCCCACTTTGTTACATCTTCTGTAGACAATTTGATTCAAGTCTCGGCCTCTTCCTTGATATTATCCTCTGCCTCTACTTTGACCTCAGTTTTGAGTTGGCCCTCTACCTTGACTTTGACCTCTTCCTTGACTATTTCCTCTACCTTGAAAGTTGCCTCTGTTTTGAAAGTTTCCTCTATTTTGGCTTCTTCCACAACCTTGTCCACTATGTGCTACGGGATGTGGATTGAAATGTACTCTTCCTATAGCATTTTCAGTTGATGATTTACTTGTTTTAGCTTCTGTGAAGAAGACATCTTCCCCTTGTTTCTTCTTCCCAAAATTTTTGTCGTGTTGAGCTAACATCTCACTTAGCTCATCAAACTTTAATTTATCTAACTTTCCAGTCACTTGTAGAGTTTCCAAAAAATGTGTGTAAGAAGAAGGCAATCCAGTAATTATAATTATGGTCATGAAACTGTCATCTACTGGTGGAAATCTAGCTTTTACTATTTCTTGCTTAGTATTTTTAAGCCTGGAGATATACTGAAGGACATCTCCTCCTTCAATTAGTTTTTGTTGAAGAAACTTAAGTTGTAGATCAACATTTTTTGATTCAGGTTGTGTATCAAATAGACCTTTGAAAGTATGCGAAGCAAACCATGCATATGAGGTGTTTTCAATATGAATATGTTTCTCATCATTAACTGAAAACTTTATAAGAGCTAGTGCCTTGACATTTTTAACTTCCCATTTTGCAAGTGAAGCTATATCTGTGGGTTTATTTGGCTTAATGTATCCATCACATATGTATTTCCACAATTCATTATATATTAGAGTGCTTTGAATGAGACGTTTCCATGTTTTGTATGATTTTACCCCTTCAAGCTTATCAAAATCAGATAACAGATTAATTAACTTCGACATTGTAGTTTTGAAGCTTTGCATAAAAAATAATCAAACACAAGAAAAAGATGAGAAACACGTCACACGAAGCACACCATGCAAAAATGATCTATCGAGGCTTGGCCTTGACCCTCGTATAGTTGTTGAAGGAGAAAAATGACTGAGCTTTACACTTGGCTCTAGTCAATGTCTCTTAAGAATTTACAATGAAAACTTTCAAAAGTTTGACTAATTTACAATCCCCTTGCAAAATTGTGTGCAAGAAATATTTTAACCCCCCTTAAAGTAAAAAATTACTTTGAGTTATAAAAAATGAAAAAATTACCAAAGGTAGAATCTCCTTATTTCTCCAAGAATTACAAAATTTTACCAATTCACAGAACTTACAAATGATCCTTTCACACCTTACTACTCCTAAAAAAAATATTACAAATAACAATACGTTCCTCCATGGCAAATGTTGTTCTGAGGCTTGTCACAATCGATAAGCTCTTGCCATTCGCAATTTGCTCCATCTATGGTGAAAGCCCAAAAACTACCGCAATCGCCTTGATCTCTCACAGCGGTCACTGCACCTTTCGTCCTCCAATCTATAGACTGGGGTAGATCAATAAGGTCTTCACATCTGAGTTTCTTAGCGTGACCTCTAGGTTGGGTTGATAAATTCCTTAGGTATCTTGATCTGAACTCATCATCACTCAAATCTGAATATTTGTTAAGGCCAAGCCGAAAGCTCAGGTTCTGGTGGTTAACTTTATCTATATATCTCAGATTGTCTCGGAAAATCTCGTATCTATGTTGCTTCTCCTCTGCTAATGTATAGGCCTTGTTGTGCTTCATGCTAGCTTCTATTGTGCCACTCTGATCATTCATCATTAATATTACTGGTCTCACATGTATTAGCAAAAATTTCCAAGTTCTCATTATGTATTTCTCTGAATCTTTCAGGCTCCACCTTAATTCAACCCACATGAAGAAGAAGAGGTAGCAGAGGGAGGGATGGAAGTTTCACAGATGCAGCAACGTTACATTAATTTCGCTAATTCTCTTTTCCAGGAGGGATTCGTGGATGAAAAATTTACACAACTTTAGAAGCTGCAAGATGAGAGTAATCCTGATTTTGTTGTGGATGTTGTTTTTTTGTTCTTTGAGGATTCTGATAAACTACTGCCTGACTTGTCAAAGACTCTCAATCAGGAACTAGTTGATTTCAAGAGAGTTGATGGCCGTGTGCACCAATTCAAGGGTAGTAGCTCAAGTATAGGAGCGCGACGAGTAATGAATACGTGTGTAACGTTTCGTGCATTTTGTCAAGATAAAAATAGAGAAGGATGGTTATATTGCTTACAAAAAATTTTGATAATAGAAATTCAAGACACAACAATTTTTTATAAAAATACAAAATTTGATTTTCAGATTTAAAAATGTAAAATCAATAAAATAATAAAATTTCTTTTCTTTTGAACAAAAACTGGACAATTTTCATACCAATCATTTGTTGATCAATTCAATGGAGTTTTCCAAGAACTTGTAGAGCTAGAATCTCCTCCTCACATCAATTGCATTACTGGAGCTCTGATACCACAATAATGGCAGAAGTGTCCTCAGACACACAATTTTATTAATCAGAAAAGAAATTACATATTAATTTTGCAAGAGTTTACACACACACTCCAACACTCTTGCAATCAGGAGAATGAACTATATATAAGCTTAATTTCCTAACCTATTCTAGTTATAGACTACTTATTAAATTAATAAGTGTCCATTTACAATAATTGCCATTCTAACCAATCTACTAACTCTACTTCTAAATTGGAGCCTAAGATACGACATTATTCTAGATGTCATATTTTTTACAACAGTATTCTATTTCTAAGCGTCTCTAATATTTAATTAAATATTCTAAATAAATAAATATTCTATCCTAACTTTGTGAACTATGAATTTTGTATTTTGGATCATCTAACAATAAAATCATTTTTGATTGCGTTTAAATATTTTGGAGCACCCACTAAAGTGCTTCATTTTCCTCCTAGTTAATTCCATTTCTACTATCCCAATTCTTGTAGAATTCCTTCCCCAAAGTGATCTCTTAACTATCTTGGAGGGAAATTGATTACTTGATTGGAACCCATGGATTACAATTTGATTAGGAGCAAGGGATGAGAAAGCTTCATATTATTCCATATATTCCATAAGTTAAAAACATATCGAACGATTACCTTTCTATTTAATTGATACGACAATCACTCAAGCATTTGTTAGGATTTTGAGACCTTTTTCAATGATTTTTATTTTTTGAAAATTATGTTTTCAATTAAAGAAATTAAAGAAAAGGTGAAAATGATGCAATGGAAGTATTTTCTGTTTTAGTGCCTAAGAATGCCTTGCTAATGTGAAGGGCTTGGTGTTTTCTTGATTCAATATTAGTCACATTTGACTTGCTAGCATTTCTTTTAATTTCATTTTTGTTGTGTTTATATTGCTATCCTTGAAGTTGGTGATCTATTGTGCGTGTAATAGGAAGTATTGACTAATAAGCACTCTCAAAGGTGATATTGATGGATGACTAACTTTAAATGTCCCTACTTGACACTTTAGTATTATATGATCGTGCAAAGAAATTATTAATCAATATTAAAGGGAAGATGATTAACGTGCAATGTTTCTTGGCTTGTCATATAATTACTGTATTTTGGCCCCCAATAATATATTTGAGGCTACCTTTTGGTTTTTACATGTGGAGCTTCCCTTTGGCTTAGAAAAAACATCAAGTATAAATTTGCATTGCATTGGCATTGGACATCATCAAAGAGGAATTCATCAAAAGTAGTAGAGGACATGAGAGAAATTGGTACAATGAGTGGATAACCACTAGAGAAACACCAAGGCACCATAATTTCTTGTCTATTTAGATTCTCTCGAAATTAACTAGTCACAAAAAGTACCTTTTTTTCCCGAATATTTTCATGTATACAGAAATACTAAAAATGAAATTTCAGACTAATTATTCAAGCTAATAATTATCTGATAGTCATAATTTATAATTAAATAGTATAATATGATTAATATTATAGGACACAACTATAGGGTCTGACTGTTTGGGGCATTGTGACAATATATGTACACTTCTTAGTGTATTAGACAACCATATCTCAGAGTGTGATATCCATCCAGCGAATTGTACTCCCAGAGGCCATTGTGGGATTGAAATTTTTTCTTTCAGTGGACAAGCAGTAATATATTTTCTTAGGCTTTAGTTTTCTACTTCCCTAAGGTTTTGACACTACTCACAACTAGCACCTTCATTCAACCAAGTGAGGTACTCATCTTGGAAAGTTGAATCATTTTGTCTCCACAATCCAATATGATGTTGGATGAATCTCATGATCCTAAGAACATAGGTCATAATAGCGAGGAACTTTTATTGTGGGCAAAAGAATATCCAAATTTAAGGAACATGACTCTTTTAGAACAAGCAATAAGGATATTTTTACATTGATATATTTTTTTTCCATTTGTTTTCACAAGTTATCTATTGCCTGATATTTTTAACATGTAACTTAGTTGGTATGATTGTGCCTAAGGTTTTGTTGAAGGTTGAATACTAAGTTCCTAAGGTGTTATTTTCTATGGTGATGTTTTATTTTCTTTGTTTATATAGGTCATCTAGCCACATAGTGGCTACTATCGAATGTTGAGATATATGTCTTATAAATATTTTATAGTCTACTTTATTTTATATTCAAGTATTCATCGTCTTTCATGTCCTATACTCTGCATTGTATCTTCTTTCAATTTCAAGATAGGAACTCAATATTGATGGTAAGAAGTAGCAATTGAAGAAAGAGAAGAACAATAACATTGGAGTGACAAATGAAAAATGAGAGAGAGAAGAGAATCTATCTAGTGATGCCCTTAGAGCCAATATCTTGCATAAGACACACTGATAAAGACTGATGGTCAAGCCTTCAAATTGGTGAATTCACTTACAATGCTTTGGCAACACAGTGATAATGTTTTCAAATGATGAAACAATATTTCATGTGTAAATTGTAGTCCAACTGATATTAAGTTGGAAACTCATATTGTAATACTTGATAGTTTATGTAATAAAATTTATATGGTTGAAATTATTTTTATTTGCACTTGATATTATTTAGTTTTGTAATAAACATATGTAACTTTGCGTTATCATACTAGATAAACATGCACATTATATGGCATTTTTTAAAAATTTAGTCGCAAAATCATACTAATTAATTTATGTTGATTAATAATGAAAACATAAAATCAATATAAAACTACTAAATTAGTAGTTTATGTTAATTAATGATGAACACAAATAAAATGAATATATGAATAAAGTAGTCATTTATAAGGATTATGAATTAAATTAAATTAAATGAATAGAAACTACTAAATCAATTGTTTATATAATGAATATGAAAAAAACAAAAAAATATAAATGACTAATGCAAATGATAATTTTTTTTATTAAAATGATGACTAAATTTTGCATATATCTAACTATTAGTAGCTAATTTACGATATCTTATAACACGAATAAAATTTAGTCATATTTCTTTGGTCATTAATTGGTTTCAAATGATGACTAAAATTTGCATATATATGACTATTAGTAGCTAATTTGTAGTATCTTATAACATGACCAACATTTTGGTCATATTTCTTTGGTCATTAATTGGTTTTCTAGAGGATTCATATAGTAATATATTTTTTTTGTATATTTGATCATTAATTGTGACAATTAATGACTAAACCAATGAAAAATTAATGACCAAATTAATGACTAAATATACTACTATATGGTAAAATTGAGGAAACCAATTAATGACTAAGCTAAAAATGACTAAAAGTTGGTCGCGTTATAAGATACTATAAATTAGCTACTCTATTCTGGTCGGAAGATTCTTCTCTCAATCTATCATTCATGATCTATCATTTTTGGTCCTAATGATGGACCCCCTTTGGGGTTCGAAACGTCGACATAATGAACATAATATTGTGGATAATCCAGATCATACTACTTCAAATTAGCTACTATTGGGCACCGACTGAAAATTGGTTGTTTATATGAAAACTTTAGTTGTTTTTTAAGTAACTAATTAGTCATTTTGTACTAATGTATGAATAGTCTTCCCCTTGATAATAACTTGTATCAATAAAGCGAAAGGATTTGCATGTAGGGAGGAAGATGGAGAGCTCTACGGATGACTGTAAGGGTTTTGGTTAACCCTACTTCTGCATACTGTTACCTCTGCCCACGTTACCTGTAGCTGTCTGTTTTGTTGTTACCCTACCCGTTTTCTGGTCCATCTGTCATTATCAGGATGTCTACTGCTATATTGGGAGACTCAATGGAAATGGAGGAGGAGGTTGATTACTCTGAAGATCCGCATCCTAAACGGGTAATTTTTGGATGCCCTAATTTCACATCTGTTGCAGCTGGCCCTAGCCTCCCTTCGAATCTGTTTTCGCCTTATTCCTCTCCGGTGGTAGCCCTGCCAGACCACCGCTCTGCTCCTCCCTCTGACGGAAACTCCCCTTGGGGGTCCCCTGCTCTGGAGCTTCCCCCCCTGTCCCCTGGGACCCTCCATTTTCTGTCCTCTATCATGCCTCCATCACCCTCCTTTGATCCGCATCCACGCAGTTCATCCTTTCTCGCGACAACTTTTGTTGGCCCTCATCCTCAGGTAGCCACTAACCCATCTGATCCCTTTCACTTGCCTTCAGGTTGTTTTGAGACTCCGACAGTTAGGGTTAGGTCTGCAAAATCCATTTCTCTGGACAGATCCCCGGACCCCTTATCGGACCACCCATCTGCACCACGCACAGGGAAGAAAAGAACAAAGTGCGTGAAAGCGACCTCAAAGGATATATCGATTCGTTTCGGTGAGACCTCCGCCATCAGGGAAGCAGCTATCATGGTCAGCACCATTCTCGTTGGTCATGTACGTGGAAGGGCGTATTCAGCTACTCGGCTCACTCAATGGGTAAAGGAGATCTGGGGGGTCATTCTCAAAGAATTACCAAAGGTACAAGTTTTACCTAGAGGCTGGTTTGCCCTACATTTTTCAAAAGAGAACTACACAGATTTGGTGCTCGCCAGATACTGGCACATTGAGATGGCGCCGGTTCTATTAAAGAGATGGAGTCTTGTCTTTGATCCGAAGAGAGAACAAATTGGGCAGGTCCTCTGTGGGTTCGCCTGCCTAGACTCCCTCTTCAGTACTAGTGTGAGGAGGTCTTCATCCGTATTGGGAATGCTCTGGGGTCATACCTTGACCATGATCGAACCTTCGTAGAGTCCAGGTATAGAACCCTTGCACGCATATTGGTGTACCTGGATACTCATGAGGGTTTGGAGGAGAAGATTACCCTACATTGGGGGAAATTTTCAAGGGTACAGATATTGGACTACGAAGGGGTTCCTTTTCATTGTCGTCGCTGTCACAAGGTGGGACACATCTTCAAGGACTGCCCTCTCAACAAGAAGCCAGAAGAGGTCCCTTTATCAGCTCCTTCCAGAACTGTTTCTCCGGCCATCCTGCGTACATCGGCGCCGGGACCTTCTGTTACACAAAAGGCAACAATCGACTCTAGCAGAACTCTCTCGCCGCCGGTTACCAGATCACGGGCAGTTGCCGAAGCCGCCATTACTACGGGTACATCTCTCTCCTCTCCTTTGTCTTGTATATCTCCTTGCTCCTCTTTGCATATTCCTCCCATATCTTCTGCACATTTCACTCTACCCACCTCACTTGTATATGCACCATCGGTTCCCTCTCTACATACTCTCCCTTCGCCCACCTCTTCTCCATCTTCATCTCGGGGGTCAAAGTCTCACCATTATAACCTCCGCCCGTGCACTCAATCTCGAGGATCCCCTCTGAAAATTGCTGGGTTAGGTCTTGCCATATCTGGGTCGGCCCTCATAACTACACGGGGGAGAAAATATTTCATGTCTAAATCCATCAGGCGTGCTGGAGTAGAAGTTGCCTCAGGCCGCCAATCCACTCTTGACAGGGTTCTTAGAGTAGCGAACACCCCTGGCGGCCTGCCACCATGAAATGCCTATCCTTTAATTGTAGGGGTTTGGCTAGTGCCTCTAAGAAGCTAGCCCCGTGTAGACTCTTTGAGACTGTACCTATTGATCTCATCCTCCTCCAAGAGACCCTTGGCCCGGCCGATTCTATCTCTATTTCTCTTACCTCTACATTTCCGGGTTGGCATTTTTTGGCTATGGATTCTACTGGGCGATCTGGGGGCCTTGCGATTGGCTACAATCCATCAACAATCAAACCTCTTGCTTCCTGGGGAGGAAGGGGGTTTATGGGCATTGATCTCTTCTCGGCAGACCTAGGGACCAGCCTTAGGGTTATCAATATCTATGGCCCTTGTCAACATAGGGAGTAATTTTGGTGAAACCTGCTAGGGCTCACCATCTTCTCTGTAGAAAACATCATCATTGGGGGTGACCTTAATTTCTCCCTGGGATATGGTGAATCTTGGGATCCATGGCTCAAGTGGACTTGATCACAGGCTATATGACTGACCTACTGGAGAGACATAACCTGATTGATGTACCTATGAACAAACCTCTCCCCACTTGGAGGAACAGAAAAATTGGTGAGGCCGCCCTAGCTCGCAAACTAGACAGATTCATCATGAAAGGGTCTCTTATTCAGCAACTGCATTATTACAAACAATGGGTCAGCACTGGAGGCATTTCGGATCACTACCCAATATACCTGGAAATCCTGGGAACTCACCAAAAGCCAAAAGCTCCATTTAAGTTCAACCACGTTTGGCTGAAAGACCCATCATATATTAATATGGTCAAGGAATTCTAGGTTGCTAATCCGATTGACTGATTAGACTCACTTGCAAAAGGTTTCTGCCACAATCTTTCATAGCTCAAGCACCTCTCTATCAAATGGGCCAAAGAAAAACACAAGAGGGAGAAATCTACTCTCCTGCATATAGAATCAGAACTCAGCTCCTTATTGGATGAGCGAGGCTTAGGGTTTATCATTGCAGAAGATAAATCACACTTGGTGGAGCTAGAAAACCAGAAGGCAAAGATACTAAAAGACATAGAGGAATCCATTCGACTTTGAAGTAGAGCTATATGGGTAAAAGCAGGAGATGACAACACAAGGTTCTTCCAAAACTATGCAAAAGGCAGAAAGGTCACAAATACTATATGGAACATTCCAATGCTAGAGGGAGTAGTGGTTGATACTTTCAACAAGCTCTCACACCTAGGATCTACTCATTTCAGGAACCTCTATAAACAACCACCTGGCTCGACTATTGCTAATATTATCAATATTGCTGGACATTTCCCCAGGTTTGTAAATGAGGATGAGGTTGTGACATTAACTGACCCTGTGACATCAAGGGAACTTGAGGGCACTTTAAAATGGTTCAAAAAGGATAAAAGCCTGGGTCCAGATGGCTGGACCATTGAATTTTACCTTGCTTTCTACGAGCTTATTAGTCATGATCTTGTGAGGGTAGTGGAGGAATGCCGAGAATCTGGGTCATTGTATAATGCCATCTGCTCGAATTTCATTGCCCTCATTCCCAAATCTGATTCCCTTGCCTCATTCGATGATTACTGTCCCATTTCGTTGTGCAACTGTCTCTATAAGATCATCTCCAAGATCATTGCAAATCACCTTCGCCCAATCCTGTCCCGTCACATTGCCCCTCAACAATTTGCTTTTTTAGAACATCGCCAGATCCATGAAGCCATCGGCTCGGCCTAGGAAGCCTTCCACACCATTTGGACCAGACACCATAAAGCCATCACCCTGAAGATTGATTTAGCAAAGGCCTTTGACCGTGTCAGCTGACTCTACCTCAAGATGCTCCTTATCCAGCTGGGCTTTCCCAATCCTTTTATCACCTGGATCATGGCCTGTATATCCACTCCTACCTTTAGTGTTCTGATCAATGGGTCTGCTTCTCATTTTTTCCATTCTGAACGAGGTCTCAGACAGGGTTGTCCCCTGTCTCCTCTTCTCTTCTTGATTGTCATGGATAGTCTTAGCCGTTTGATTGCTTCAGCCAAGAGAGATGGGGACCTTTGTGGGCTCAAGATATCTTATGACTGCTTCCTCACCCATCTTCTGTTCATTGACAATGTCCTCATCTTTCTTGATGGAAGTATCAGGGATTCCCGCACTTTTTCAAAAATACTCTCCCTTTTCTCATCTGCCACTAGGATTCTGGCTAATCATTCAAAATCTACCATCACTTTTACCCGAACCTCCAATCATGAGTCTCATTTTGCTCATCAACTATTTCCATACTGCATTAGCCCACTAGACCGTGGCCTTAAATATCTAGGCTTCTGGATTAAGCCTGTATGCCAGAAGATAAATGATTAGACTTGGCTCGTCTCAAAATTAGAAAAGAGGCTAAACATATGGAGTCACATGTTCTTATCCAGAGAGGGTCGACTTGTTTTAGTCAAATTTGTATTAGAGGCTACGCCAGTCTATTGGATGGCACTTGCTTGGATACCGAGAAGCATATTGGCAAGGTTACACCAAATTTGTAACAGATATATATGGAATGGGAACCAAGACAAGCAGATTTTTGCTTGGGTTGGATGGAAGAAGATAGCGCTGCCCAAAAAATGGGGAGGCTGGGGTCTCAAAGATCTGCCCCTCTTTGCTCAGGCTCTTGCTGCCAAAATGGGGTGGAAACTGCTCACTAGACATAATCTCTGGACCAGCATCACATATCACAAATACATTTGGCCTTTGAACATCATGGAATGGATCCGGCTCCCAAATTGGCCCAAATATGGAATTTCTTCTGTATGGAAAGCACTCCTAAACTCACTGCCTCTCATCAGGGATAACCTGATTTGGAAAATTAATGATGGATCTATGGCCTGCATTGGTGCCGACCCATGGAATGGGAGTGGTGGCAGACATCTTTTATCAAGGCAGCTAATACAGTATCTAAATTCTTGTGAGATCAAAGTCCTTGCTGACATTGTGGATCCTCACAACACTTCCATTTTTGCACAGTGATGGAAATCCACACATCAGATCAATCTACCTCTCTGCTGGCATCATGAATGGAATGATTATATCAATTCTCTTTCAGAATCGCACATTAGGATCAAACAGGGACCGGACGAGCTCATATGGCATCAATCTGATAGCGGCATATACACTTCGAAGGTGGGATACTTAGCGCTGATCTCACATAAGGTACCGGATCTGATTACTTTCTCGTGGAAGGTAATTTGGAATCTTATTGCACTTCCTCAGACAAAACTATTTTTCTGGTGCATACTAAAAGGCATAGTTCCCATAGGTGAAAACCTCATGCACAGAACTTTCTATGGACCTACCTTGTGCACACTCTGCAAAAATGCAATAGAATCGATCGCACATTTATTCTTGGAATGCACAGCCTTGACGAACCTATGGTAAATCATCTCCTCATCTATACATTACACGGGTTCTTGGGAAGGCGATGATATAAATGGAGTTTGGGAAATATGGTACCATCGGCACAAAGGAACAAAACTTCAGAGTCTTCCTCTTATTATCAGTTGGTATTTATGGTTGTCCCGAAACCAGATCATCTTTGATGACAAACCTGTGAGCTAGCCGCATCTTTCAGCCATCATAGTATCAGCTTACAATGAGCTGCCTGAGCCACCCCAACCTTGCCCCCGAAGACCCCACGACCCCCCACACATTGATAAAAATATCCCCTGGGCTTTTTCGATGGCGCAACCCAGCGGCAGGGTTGCGGGGGTGGTTTCATCCTGTACATCAGCGATCAACATTTCTACAAAGTCTGGATGGGTTTGGGGACTGGCTCAAACAATTTTGCTGAACTTATCACACTTCGTCATCTCATGCATTTCTCTTTGGGACATAACTGCATGAACATTCATATTTTTGGAGATTCGAAGATCATTATAGATTGGTTCAATAATATTACTGTATGCCACGCACATACACTCAGTAATATTTTGGATGAAATAAATATATTGAAGGCTCATTTTAATGACATTACTTGTAATCTTATCTACAGGGAACACAACAGCAGTGCCGACCAACTATCCAAGGCGGCCACGACACTTCCCCGAGGAGAGTGGTTGATCCAGGAGCAGCGTGGGTCAAACGCATATCAGTACTATCATCGACCTTACATAGACCCACATTACCATAGGGCGGATAGCCCTTGATCTATATATCTGACATAATTTTTTGATATTTTGGAACAGTTTTATGTATATAGTGAACAAAATACATACTATAGGGCCCTGCGTGGCAATATGTACATATAAATAGAAGAACTTTCATCAAACATCTTGCGTGATGTTTTTGGATTATAAGCTGATATTGTTGATCTAATATTGATCCCTTAGAAGGCTGACAGACAAACTGCATATGCATAATAGCATCTACAATATGTAATTTTTCAAGTTTAATGAAAGATTATGATTTTTCCAGTGGAAAAAAAACTTGTATCAGTAAAGCAAGTTGATGTGGGAGACGAGGAACATGGTTCTCGATATTAAAATTAATCAGATTCGAATCGGTAGGATTAATTCCTCCTATGGAGAAGAGTAATGCTTTCCTTTGCAATGGACAAGTCTGGAGGACTTCCAAAGATGGCATCGGCGAAGGTGCTTGAGCTAAATCTTCCACAATATTATAATACTAAGCAGCACGAGCATTCAGATTACATGATGACTTCTGAAGAACAGCTTTGGGAGGTGGACGAATAATGAAATCATTACTAGGTCGTTCAACATGAAGAGGACCAGAATTGGGCAGAGTAGAATTAAAAGGCGTATTAGTAGCATAATTTTCCACAACTGGTTTGGTATGAGTCTGATAATCTTTTAATCAAGTGGCAACAGAGACAGGTGTCATTCCACTCATAAAAACTTGAGAACCTAAAGATGTAGAGGATTGAGGTTGATCTAATAGTGAAGTTTGTTGTGATGGAAAGGGTTCTTTCAACACAGTCAGTTTCCCTTGAGTGCCTTTTAATAAATGACTAACCTTAGCACGATGGGGACAATCCTTGGTATAATGATCTTCATCGCATATAAGACAATGATATTTCGGCTTGCATTTGGATGTATCATCAGCAGATGGTTTAGGAGGATCATGTTTCGGGGTATCATATTTAGCCTTACTGTTACCCTTCTTCTTTCCTTTCGAGGCTTTGTCTGCTGTAGTAGATGGGAAAAAATTCACCTCGGAAGTTTTACCAAGATTTTTGGGAGTATTCAAAGGAGGAGAAGGTGGAGTAGTCGCAATAGATTTCTTCTCCATAGAAGCAGAAGAAGCATTACTATAAGTTTGAGCTACTGACCTAATAATACCATCAATGGGTGGAGTCTCCGTAGGTTTAAAGGATGTCAGATTATTCGATGGTCTCAGAGCATCAGGAAAGAGATCATACAACATGCCAGATTAGGAATTTACCAAATCTAGATACTGGGCATGGTAAATGGTTTGATCTTCAGTCACAAAGCCACCCATAGCTATGTCTTTGGAAATTTTATTAACGAATGACTCGGTGAACCATTCAGTTAAAAGTTCATCAGGAATATCAAACTTGATAAGGCGACACCGACATCTCCCCTAATGGATATGATCAAAGATGTGGGTAGTAGTATTGTGTTTCAAATACGTTAGGAGATAGGTACAAATTTCATATTGAACCGGTAGTTGGAAGTGAGTAAGAAAATCCATAGCCAAATTGTTGAAATCTTGAAAGGCACCTTGAGGTAAATCGATGTACCATTTGGCAGCAGCACCCATTAAGGCTCATTGAAAAAGATGCAATCGAACGGAATAATCAACCCAAGAGTTGGAAGAGCACCACAAATGGTAGGTCATGGCATGAGCATGGGGGTCTTCTTCAAACTTTCCTTCAAATTTTGCACAATTGCCAGGAATTTTAGTAGGAACCCACGGCCAATACAATGAATGAAGTATTGGGTCGTTTGTGAGCCTTGACACATTCGGTAACTCCAAAGTTACTAAGAATGACAATTGAGGATTAAAAGGCATGAAAGGCCTTTGATAAGGTCTAGATTGAGGATTTCAACCTTGTTAGTATAGATTTTTCCTCCATACTGGCGGATTTTGGCCATATGGATTTTGATATTGCCCCCACTAAGAGGAATTTTGACCATACAAAGGTTGAGATTGTCCCCAAAAAGGTGGGTTATGACCAGGAAAAGGTTTATATTGACCCTCCATATGCCATTGAGAACCATAAGGGGGATAAGTAGTCTATGAGGAGTATTGAGCATAGGGTTTTTGGTGAAACTGTTGACCTTTTTGATATAACGATTGACCTTGCTACTACAATGGTTGACCTTGCTGATACAATAGTTGGCCTTGCTACTACAATGGTTTCCCTTGCTGTTGCAATGGTTTCCCTTGCTACTGCAAAGGTTGTTGATAAGACCCTTATTGCATGTAAGGTCCTTGTTGCACAAAAGGTCCTTGTTGCACAAAAGGTCCTTGTTGCTGACGGGTTCCATGTCGAATTTTATAGGTTCCTTGTTGATATTGATAGGTTCCTTGTTGTTGCAATGGTCCTTGCTACAAAGGATTACCAACTTCTAAAGGATAAGTTCCAGAAGTAGATTGAAACTGATCAGACAACCCAAATGAGGGATTAGGACCAAACAACATTTGGGATCCTACCTGTGGATTGAAAGGTGGATTTTGAGGTTGTTGTGAACCATAGGGAGGGTATGGCTATTGGTAAGGTATCTAAGCTGAAAGAGGCTATTGATAAGGAATTTGACTAGATCCAGAAGGAATGTTACCAATAGTTTGACTTGCTCCCATAACGTCAGTTTGAGATCCACTCACATAGATTCCACCATAAAAAAGAGGTACATATGCAGGAGGTGGTTGCCCCCCATGCAGTGGGATAGGGGGTGGTACATATTTCCCACTCAATGGAGGAGGTGTAACCACTATAGAGGTTAAAAGAGGAGTTGAAGAACCTATAGGGACACTAAATATCACAACCGTGATTGTAGGTTGAACAAGAACCAAAGAAACCACAATTAGGATAGGAATTTGGGAGGCCATGTTTGAAACGAATGGACTAGAGGTAGGCATGATGCCAGATGACCATATCCAATGATGATAAAGTGGATATGCGCTTGGAGTAATTGAAACTAAATGACAAAGAGGTATATAACCTGGTGGGAATAAAGGTTCACTACTTTCAAGTGGTGGAGTAGGCCCACTCCCCATATGAGGAGAAGACACATAAGGAAAGCCTTCAGGCTTAAATTTATATTCATATTCATCACCAAGACTCAAAGTATGAGTGGCCAAAAATTCCAGAGGAGGATCTCGAGGAGAGGTTGGAATCTCACCTTTTGATGTCATGGATGGAAACAGTTGGCAAGGGGTAATCCACGATGATTGAGGAGAAGGATCCAAAGGTACACTTAGACTATCAAATGGACTATATGCATGTTGAGGAGATATTATCAAAGGATCGTAAAGTGGATTCGGGGGAAACAACAAAAACCATTGAGGTTCCTCAGGACTTTCTGGGTTAGACTCCTAAGATGATGACAACGACTCTCGATGTGGAGGACGAGAAGCAAGCGTTTAAATACTTTGGACAATTCCAAGTTCAAAACCTTGACTTTCAAGTGACTCTAGAATTGTAGGTGGACTCCTTGTGGTGACCCTTCAGTGTCATATTGTGAAGGGGATAGATAAGGCGAACTCAGCGGTTCTGCCACGGTGACCTTTTCTCAAAAACAAAGGGAGAGAACGTGATTTATTTGAGATTCAATTAAAATTTACAATTAATAAGGAATAAGAAGGCCAAGGAGAACTGCATGGGTAAGACATGTTATCATTGGCAGTAAATTTTAGAACTTTAAACAAAAAAATAAATCAAAAAGGGTAATCTAGGCAAGATGGTTTACCAAGTATCTGTGAACCGCTATATACACGTTAGCCGAAACTAAGGACTTAACGTATAGCGGCCAATCTCCCTGAATGTTGTGTTTGGTGTATCACGTTTACAAGTTGGCTGACTCAATTCCCTGTGGCTAAAGGATAACAGCCTAGTGGGTTCTCCCAATATATACGTGACGCTGTGGGGAGCACAAATCCATGTTAGCGTTGTCTAATGCATAAGCGTTCGATAAGAGTGTTCCCATATACTTTCCATACATGGGGCACCTCTGATGCACCCAAGAATACGAGAGAATGATCCTATATAATTCCATACGTGGAACGATATTTCACCCCTAGGATACAATGTTGGCAAATAATGACAACTACTAGGTTTATAGACGTTGGAACACGTCTCTAGCCTAGACCTCTAAATTTTTTTGTTAGGTTCCAAGTGCTCCTTAGGTTGATTGAGTAAATTTTAAAAGTTATCTTGAATTGTGTTTCAGTTTGGGGCTCAAATCGATGTCACCTGAATCCCTAAGATGCAACTATATGAGAAAAATAAAACTTTCCACTTCAATGAAAACTAGACTAATCATGGGAAGAAATATCAATCAATAATGCATCAAACAACATGTCTTCCACTAACTTACATTTTCTCTTTCCAAATGCAATGATCACAAGAAAAACAATCTTCACTTTTCACAATCCTAACTGCAGCTTTTCAAAAGAAAAATGATTTTTACTTTTACTAATATACACTCATATAAATGATGTTTTTCTTTGATTCTTTTAATTCTCTAATGAAACAAAATCATCAAACTAAATCAAAATGAAAATTTGATTCAAATGCCTCCAATGAAACTAATGCATCAATCAAAGCAACACCAATTCGAATTCAAAAGCACTCAAATGAAAATAACTTTCACTTTTTCCATTTTGAACAAATAAACAATGCACTCTTTTAATGTTGTAAATCAAACAATGTAATATATGCTTGACAAACAACAAAGATGATTTCCAAATGGAAGATTACCTAATGCAATCGAAAAGAAACTTTGTAAAAGACAAGCTAAAACCAATGCAAATCGATGTTTTGAATGACTTATTCAAAAAACAAGATCTAATTAACCAGCAAATCAAGATCTCAATGACACTCACGAGCAACAAGTGACAATCAAATGCCCTAAAACCCTAGAATCAATCCAATTTCACTCCAAGCACTTGAAAAGAAAAACAAACAAAAAGTTGTTAATTAACTAATATGAACAGAGAAAACACTAATGAATCCAATCACATAATACAAGAAAAATACCTCAGGGGCCAAGACACACTGGATTTTCACAGGGAAACCCTAATTTCTTCCAAAACTCTGAGATCATCACGACTGTAATCCAAATTGTTTTGAAGTGGAGATCAATGCAACTATTCCAAGTAAAAATGTGCTAGTAGCGCGAGTGTGCAGAGAAAAAACGTGTTGGGCGAGGAATATGGTAAAAATAAGAAATATTTCAAAAAACAATCCAGACTCAGCACTCTAAGGCAGTAATCAGTGAATGTGCAGACCTATACAGGCTCAAGCTAATTGATAACTCAATGGTTAGTCAAAGTGATCAAAAGACCAAATCAAGGAAAGAGATTGAAGAGGCTATAACTTCACCAATGAAGTCACCATTTTGTTGTGAAGTTAAATGCCCTCTATGGACAAAGGTGATCTCTCTAGCCTAATAAGTGGGTTTAGCAACAAACTAAACAAACTAATGCAAACTTTCCTAGTTTATGTTTAAAAATAGAGAGAGAAGGAGAAACCTACCTCGCTCGGATGCTACTTTCTCAATCCTTTGGTGATGGCTTCGATCTCATAGCTTCCATGCTCTCTCCCTGCTTGTTCTTTATGTATGAGTACCTGCAAGAGAGATAAAAAGACAATACAAGATATAAGAGAATACATGTTATATATCAAACATATACTACTTAATAGATCAAGGAGTATTAAGCTAAATTCATAAACATGTACACATTTATGGAAAGTGAACATCAGATGTATATATTAATAAATTGAAAAGGGAAGCCTACAATGAATGCCTTAATGTAGGATACCTCATTTTTGTGGATGTCCAAGTACAAGCGAAGACTCTTCAAGCACTCCTCCAAGTTAGATAGGCAACATTTAGGCATAATCTCAGCATAGGAATGCAGGCAATTAATACCCAACCATTTGGGGATGGAAGGGATTTGATTTATAGGAAGGGAGAGGGAGGAAGGTCCACATATCAAGGGGAAGGTCCTTAAAGGTAGGATCAAGAGATCCAAATAGGAGAGATTGACCATATCTGCAACCAACAATATCTAGCTCGATGTTTCTCAAATTTTATAATATACGAAGCTTCTCCTCCATTTTGAGAAAACCTGTCATAGGAGGTTCAGTGTGACTTTCCATATCAAAACCCGCGCTAGTAGCCCTAGGTCAAAGAACTACATCCTGCCAGTAGCATGGGCAAGCAGTGGAGAGAAGCGTGTTGGTCTTGAAATTTAGGGTTTTAGTCAACCTTCTCCAGAATTGACTCCGGGCAATTTTTCTTCCATTCTTCATGGATGTTTGAGTATGTGTTTCATGATGAATACATTTCACATTTGTCAACATTTTAGCACTTCAGGATGTGGAATAGGAAGTGAATAGGAGGTGTGACAAAATACTATGTAACCTTTTTTTGGGCTGATATAGTGAGGAGTAACCTGAAGAAGGAAGGCCTGATGAATTTTCCTTCCTTATTTATTTCAGTGGCACATTCAATTATTAATAGTTCACCTGCACCTCCCGTTTTGCTAAAATCTCAACCTCTTCTTTAGTTGAGCATGGATATGAGAGTAGGAGATTGGTATTCTTTTGAATATCATCATGAGATTAGGTTGTATGGAGCTGATATTGAGACTTACAGATTTCCAACCTTTGTTCCCATGAGGTTTTTTGCTTTGGAACATATAAGACAATTTAAATGTGGACCGGTTCCATTTTCTTCTAGCCAAGAAAGGGCATCTATTTAGATTTCCAAGAACTGTGGGACCTTTCATTGTAAATATCAGACAAGCAGTAGAAGATCTGAAGAAGTCGAAAAACTTCTAGAAGGGATTGATTTGTTATTGGGAGAAAAATGGGCCTATGATCCTTTTCATGTAATTTCTAACAAAAGAGTGGAGAATGGTTATGCCCCTTGCTTACATGAAGCTCGACCATAGATTGAGAATGTGGCTAATGGAGGTAGTTTATTTCAACAGGAGGATTAGTGGTTAACACTCCTATGCAAAATGAAAAGATTTTGAGAGAGGTAGAGAGGAGATTATTGATTTGGATGAAGATATAGATGGAGCAGCTAAAAGATCAAAATTATCTAATGAAGACAGTACATCATTAATTTCTGGTTTTCAATTACAATTGGGTGATATAGTTTGCACACCATCCTCTCCCAATCCAGATGAAGATACTCAGAGCTTTGTCCCAATGATTAAACAAATGTTTTCTCAAATTGAGGATAGAAACAAGAAGATCAGAGAAAACATGGAAACCCAGTTGGAGGCTCAATCATCTTCAAATTATCAAACAAGATTGTTATATGCCATGGATCTAGAAAGGAATCAACTCAAGATTTCCTTTTCTCATCCTTTTGCATTGTTTGTTTCCTCTTCATCAGGTTTCAAAAATGTTAATTTAATAGTAGATTCCAAGAATATCCCTTTACTTGATAAAATTAATCTCCATAGGCAGACTAGAGAATTAATTTATAATGATTTGAGTAAAACCTTTTCAGCTACCAGCAAAGAAGAAGACATGTTGGAGAAATTTATTAGTCATATTAAATTGGAAAAGGAAAATTCAAGGGCATTGACAACTCAAAATGAAGATTTGAAAAGGTTGGTTGTTAAAATTGGAGTCAACCTTGAAGATAGGAGTGCAGTTCAAAAATTGTTGCAGGGCAAGGAGGCAGAGATCCAGATTCTCAGGAAGAAATTGAAATTACCTTTTGTAGAACATCCAATGGCTACAGAGGTAGCACAAGTTGAAAAAGAGAAAGAAGTGTTGACTAATGAATTATTACAGAGGAACAAAGAAGTGGCTAAGTTAAAAGAAGTGAATGTTGCCTTGCAGTAGAAAATTGACTCACATGTTTGTACAATTCTGGTGCAAGAAAATTCCGAAGACCCAACTACAAAACTAACTCAGGTCATGACTGAGTTGAAAATTGCTAAAAATGAAATGAAGAAGAATCAAAATGATTTTGATAATGAAATGAAGGTCATCAAAGCCACTGAACATGAATTATTCATGGCAAAAGAGACTACTGAGAAATACATAAATGACTACCAACTTGCCTACCAGGAAATCAAAGAGCTAAAAGAAAAGGTAAAAGGGAACATGTCCCTCATTCAGGCAAGGGAAATCTTGTGGAATGATATTATAAATACAGTAAAAAATATTTGGGGATTCTTGCTTATTTTTGAAGAAGAAAAGATTATTGTCATGGATTTGGAGGGTATAATCATGGTTGCTAAACAGAGATTATAGAAAAGAGCTCAATTTTCTAAGAAGATGATTGATCTTCTGAATTCCAAGTCTGCACGGGAGTTAAAAGACATTGGAACTGAAGATAGTACTGAGTATGTAATGGAATCAATAAAGAAACAATGAAGAATTTATATAGAAAAATGGTTGAGAAGAAGCTCAAAGAAGTAAAGGAGTTTGTAATGAATTTTAATGTTTCTTTTGATAAAAGAACTAGGGTAGGTTTACCATCATGCTAGGATCAGCAAGGAAACTTGCTACCTTGGGAGACTTATGAGACATTGCTTGTAGAATCCAAAAGAAAAATTGGTTCTACACATGAAAAGACAACAATGCTTAAAGGGGCTACTATTGTTAATTCTTTACACAAATACTTCCATCTTCTTTGGATGATGAGGAAACTGTTTGTTGAAAATCAAACTTACAACAAAATCATTGAATTTAGAATGGCTCATGTCAAGTTTATGAACAACTCAAATGCAAAATTGGATGTCTGGAAAAATTGCAGAGGATGGATGTTGCCTCAAGTAACTTGTGCAGAAGCAGGGCCTTCCTCTGTTCCTGAATCACAAATCAACCAGATACAAAGATGTTTTCAGCGACAAAATTTTATAATTTTTTAGCACAAATATTTCATTTCAATGTAATTTTATTTTCTAAATTTAATATTCAAATAAGAGGACAATTGGTCCTAAAGTAGTTTAGAATGTTGACAGTTTTATAACTGTCCTTTTGAAATTTTGTATAAGAAAGGCTTTCTAAGGCATTTTGGAGGTTTCGAAATTTTGGACCTCAGTGAAAAATACAAGATTGTACTTTCACTTTTCATGTGTTGATGAATAAAGTTTTCACAGTGATTCCAAAATTTGTTGGGTATGATAAGTTTTTCATGTTTCATCTTGTGTTTATTCTTCTTCTTAGAAAAGAGTAATGAAGTTATTGGGCTTTGATTTTACAGTTCTGTGAGTTTGAGTTTCTATGAAATAAGTTAAAAACCCTTAATGATGCACTCCTATTTTTTGAATTTCATTGCATGTTGATCATATTTCCTCTAAAGTTGAAGATAAAAGATTTTGTGTAAGGTAGACTGTTATCTAAAACTTTCCACCATCACTTCTTTATACTCTTTCTTCATTTGTATTCAACGAAATAAGGCCATTTTGGAAACATTGTTCACATATGGAAAGTTAAAGGGTTTTAATCCAATTTTTTGGGTTTTATGAAATGATGGGACAATCAATTAATCCTTTTACAGTTCAAATTAAATGTCTTGGGGATTGCTCTCCTTTAAACTAGATATTTTCTCCCAAGGTACAACACAATGGATAATATGAGAGTACCGTCCTTCTTCTTTACAAACAATATCGGTGCGCCCCATGGTGATAAACTTGGTCTCATGTATCCCTTGTCCAACATTTCCTTCAACTGTAGCTTCAACTCAACCAATTCAAGTGTGCTCATCATGTAAGGTGCTTTTGATGTTGGAGTTGCCCATAGAACCAACTCAATAGAAAACACTACCTCCCCGTGAGTTGGAAACTTCAAAATATCCTTAGGAAATACATCCTTAAAATACTGTAAAATTGGGTACCTTCTCAAAACATATGCATCCTCAACTTCCTTACCCTTGTCACTAGAAATGTGCACTGCAAATAACATACACCCTTTCCTACAACTGTGCTTTGCTTGCATAGCTATTACCATCATAACTAATGTGGCTTTCTTCTTACCCTATAAGACTCTTGGTTCTCCATTATGATCCAAGCACTCAATGGCCTTATCATAGAAATCAACCTTGGTTCTATGAAGGTACAACCAATCCATGCCCAACAACATATTGTATGATCCCAACAGTAATACATTAAAATGTGTTGCATTAAGCATACCATTCAAATCAAATGCACAAAATCTTACCTAATGATGAACTCACTTCTTTGTACCCATAGCCAACTACACTAACCAAGATTCTTCATGCAATTCCTTACTCAAACCACGCTTGTCCACCAAGTCAGGACTAACATAGCTATAATTAGATCTAGGTTCAATCAAAATAGAAATAACTTGATCACAAAGCTTACCATACATCTCAATGATAGATGTCTGACGGTTTGCATGCTTGTTATCCAATGTTGCATAAATACGAGGAACACTCTGACCAACATCCCCAAAATTCTGTGTGTTCTGTACACTATATATCTGAGGCCTACCACCCTAATTCTGCAGACAATCTCTCCTACGATGATCTTTGCCACAAGTCCAACACTCTATAGGCTTCCAACCTGCATCCCTGTTATTCTCCTTAGATCGATGTCCCTGTCCTTTGTCAAATGCTTTGAATATATTAGGTGGTGCAACATTCTCCTTATTACCTGAATCCTCTGGTCTTACTCCCTTCTTGTCCAATTTTCCTTTGTTCTTTGCATTACCTTTCCATTCTAGCTTAGTCTCAGATCTGCACTTCGATTACTGTTCATAGCGATGCTTTAGATTTCGGATGGCCACCTCCAATGATCTAGGCTCATCGAACTCAATACTATATTTGAATTCCATTGGTAACCCACTAGTGAATCTTTGAATCTTGGCCTTCTCCTCCTTGAGGTAAGGCACATACTGTAGTAGCTCTAAGAACTTGCTAGTGTACCCATCATCTGTCATATATCCCATCTTTAGCTCATAGAATTCCTTTGCCATGTCATCAACTTATCTCTCTGATAGGTACTTACTTTTGAGCTGCTCAAACACATTCCAAGTCAGGTAATCCTCCTATATACCTCTGACATTCTCCACATATTCCCACCAAATGTATGCTTTACCTTTGAGACTGAATGTAGCTATTCTAGCTTTCATGTTCTCTGAATCATCATGCAACTTGAAGAACTTCTTCACACCAAGCAACCATGCCTTTGCATCTTGTGATTTCTTCATCTCCCCATCAAATGTAGGTGGATTTGCCTTCCTAAATGCATCTAGCAATTATCCCCTATCACTCCTCTTGTATGGATGATAATGATATCGATCATCATGTTTGTCAAAACCAAAAATAGAATAGTACATGTGTCTATCCATTCTCCTATCTAGAGTGTCCAAAAATCTGCCATCTCTAACAGTGTCATCGCTATCTGACATGTGACCACCATGCGACCTACTACCATATGCCCCATTAGTTTTTTCCTCTTGATCATGTCTGATCTGAAGTGGTCCCCTTCACTGTAAATATGAAAAACTTTGAAGTATCACTGCATTTACCTTTGCTAGTTTCTCTGGTGCCTATATGATTTTTTCATTATCTGCCTCCTTATTTCTTCCTTTAAGATTCTCAATGTGTCTTCCAAATCAGAAGAATTCGTAACACCATACTTCTCATCTGATTCATAGGGAGAGTCTTTGTAGTCTACCATCTTGCTAACCATTTTATATTTCTTCCTATAAGGTATATCATGTCAGCTAAACGAAATCATAATAAGCCAACATGCCTTAGTATAGCTCGGGGAGGATACCCTGTCTGAAAGATCAATAAATCAACGTGATACATGTATAACATAATCATGACAGCATATAGAAACATAACACATAAGCATATAACCATGCAACCATCATTCTAGCTAGTTCCATTCATTAATGAATGACCTTATCAACAACGCATACCATGACCTCATGCATGAAAATAACCACTACATCACTATACACTTGACCACCTGCAAACATTAACATGCATAAGCAATGTGTAATGAACCACACACATGCATAAACACATGTAATCAAGCACAAGTGAAAAATACTTTTAACCAAACCTACAAGAATGATACATGTAACTAAGAATACAAGAATGATACATGTAAGCAGCATATAACAACATGTAATGAGTCATACACTCACGATGATGAAATCCACAATGACAAAATCAACTTCCACATGATGACATCACTACAACCATGATCAACATCATGCAAATGCAACAAGCATATGGAATGCAAGTGTAAGAGACACACATGCAACGAACATGCATGCATGACCAACACAAAGCCCATCCAGTCCAAGAGGTGAACCATACTCTGATACCACTTTGTAACACCCTTCTCCAACTTCTACCTAAGCAAGCAGCCAACCAAGGTAAACATGCAATGAGAGGCCACTATGATATGATTTGACCTCCCAAGTCATGTTAAGGAAGTGGAACTGATGGAAACACACCATATAGACATTCTAGACATAAGGACCCTCACAAACCAATACAACCTTTCTGCCAACCAGACCCTAGGTCCCACTAAGATTTTGGACCACTTTACCTCTGGACACTCTCATGCTATGGTCATGCCAGCATCTAGGGACCTCTGGATGCTCTCACAGGCTTGCAAGCCAGTGTCCAAGGCTATTTTGCACAGTGCTATGCCAGCGTCCCGAGGACTTGAGCCACTTTTTTATATCCAAAGCCCAAGTCACTACCCAGAATTGAATGACATCTTTATAACAGTAAAATAACATAGAAATGAAAATACAATTGCAATTACTTGAATAAGACCTTGACTAGACCCCTATTATCCATGACAGGAATTTCATCAAACATATAACGAATATGTAATCTATAGGTGTAAATAACATATTTGAGCATATGGGTCTCATACTTAGCTGAGAATCACTAAGAAATATTGATGCCTCAACACATCAACTTCCATTTCATCCATTAGGTCATAGATACATTGTTCATTCATTTAAAAGTAAAAACATGATGAGATCCATACGTAGTTATTGTCATAAAACATATATATAACCAGCACAATAGCAGCAAAAATAGCAATAAAATCACATCTGTGTAAACCACATATAACCAGTATAATACCCATAGAATTACATGAAGAAATAAACTCATATTGCTGATGAAAAATCCAAACCTGGGATGGGACTTCCACGTTCCACCTGACCATATAATGGTTGAGAAAAATCTCTCTTCATCCATTCACCCCCGTGCCATATTCCAATCATGCATGTGGGATCTCATAGAACACATCAATCTAAAACCATACAAGGCTTCCAGAGACCATCCACCTCAACCCATCAAACAATGATTCCACCTCACGGTCGGACATCACAAAACCATCATAAGGTTGGTCTCTATCCAAGCCTTCCTGGGATTCTAGAGTGTTTGTCCAACCAAGGCTTCCAGGACTAGTAAATCAACCCACATCTTTTACCAGGATTCTAGAGTGTTTGTCCAACTAAGGATTCCAGGACTAGTGACTCAACCCACCAACAACTTCTAGAGAATTTTTCCAACCAAGGCTTCTAGGACTAGTAACTCAACCCAATATGTACAGGGATTGTAGAGCGTTTGTCCAACTAGGGCTTCCAAGATTAATAACTCAAACCAAGCTAAGGAAACATGAGAACAACCAATAAAAAAAAAGGAAAAAAAATACAAAATCACCATGGCTATCCAGGAAATAGCAAGGCTAGGCAATCCATTGTAAATCTCGTCCATCCCCCATGCTAATGACAGATCACAACCAACAAACCACATGCATATGCCATGAATGCCAAAAATATTCAGGAAAACATACATGCAACTTAGTACCTGCAAGGAAAATCCATTGTAGCTGTTGATCCGGATGTCCTCTTGTGCTTTCTTGCTCTTCCTTTTCCTTCTTGCTTAAAAAATCCAAGTATGTGACACCCTCCAAGAGTGCTCCAAGAAAACTTGAAGTATCCAAGAGTATGAGAGAGAGAGAGAGTAATGAGAGAGCTCCAAAACTGAATTGATAAAAGGTTACCAACTGATCCTCAGAAGCATTTTTATGAATGAGGCCTCTATTTTCTTCATTTTCCGTTATTTTCCATCATTTTCCTCCTCACATGCAACCTATGACCTTTCACCTCCCTTTTCTCCTAATTTCCATTATTGTCATAAATAAATGTGCCGAAAATGTCATTTTTCCTTTCCAAAGCCTTATCCATTTCCTTTTCCAAATTCCTTAGCCATTAGTAACCAAATGAACACCCACACTAGGATGTCTTGCCCAACATTTAGCTTGGAATAAGTGTCGCATCAACCGTGGTTATTATTTTTCCTTTATTAACTTTTATTACATGGAATTTTTACCAGGGTTGTTACACCCATCGGTTTAGCACCTGATCCATCAAGATAAGGTCATATGTGTGATGATATGGCTAGGACCGGGGCCAACTACCCTCGTCCTCTACCTAATCCTCCACCGAATGGTCGTATCGTGTGCCGAGAACCAAGGGTGAGGGCCAACCGCCTGTGCCCTCCAACAAGTCTCCTATGCCGGTCCCATGGTGAGGGCAAGTGGCCTAAGCCTGGGACTTAGTGCTTGTCCATCTGCCATAACTCTTCATCATGGACATATGAATGTCAACATGGCTACGGACTAGAGCCAAGTGCTCTTGTTCACTGTGGGAACATGTCAGTGACGTGACCTGGGGTCGAGGCTAACCACCTAACTCACCCTCCCAAACACCGAACACACTCACATTAAATGTAACCACCCACCATTATATGTTAAGAGCTAATTGTGTGGCATGGTGGTGGAGCCTTGGAATGTATTGTGGCTGGTCAAGGGGTCAAACCCCACCAAGGCCTTCTCATTGGGCCATGTAGCAGCCTTTGATTGGGCCACTTCACAACTGCACAAACCAATAAGAATATTCCAACTCACCCCTATACATATGGACTCTTGGCAGGCTCTAATTATCTATTTTTATGGCCAGTTGGCATGATGATGTCAACAATACGGACTTCCCATTCAGTCGCCTAGTCAGCCCATATACACTTTTTTTAGCTGTTTAGCCAAAACTTCAGAACGCCATCAATTCTTCATACGACGTCTAATTTAGGTGATTCAAGTGTCATTGGAATCTAGATGAACACTACAACCTGAAAGATGTTTTGAGATATTCCGAGCACTTTCATGTTTGAGCCTATTTTTGATCTTTGGATCACATGCATAAGCCTGCAAGGTAGCGACTGCATCCCAAAATTGCGAGTTTTGAGCATGCGACCCTGGAATCAATCCATCTTTTTAGGGCTTGACTCCCAACCACTACCCAGAACTTAATGAGACATTCTAGAATTATATATAACATCAATAGAATCCATCCATATAAAACTTACTCAAGAACTTGACCTAACCAGGTCTAACCATGATAGTCATTTCATCAAACATATAATGAACATGAAATCTACAGGTCATGAATGCATATCTAAATATAGGGGCCTGAAACTTATCTAAAATTCAAAATGAAGGTCTAATTCCTTGTATTAATCACTGCAATAACATTTGTTAGCTCATGCATTTATCAACCAACCAAATACATATCAATTCATGAATAAGTCGTAGCTAGAGTATATAATAGATCCATGCTTATAACCAACAAATAACCATCATAATAACCATGACATAACAACCATCAAATCATCATATTAACCAATAAAAATGCTTCATATATTTCCATAGAGAAATAACTGTCATTAAATTTTGAAAAATCCAACCAATTCAAGGACTTCCACATACCACTCGACCATAGATTGGGCTGAATGAAATATTTCTTTTAGCCAATCACCCTCATGCCATATTCCATGCATGAATGTGGGATATCATGGGATCGTACAAGACATAAAGAACCAAGGGAATCCAGATGTTAAACCACCTCCACCCTCATGCTACCATTATCTCACCTAAACTGGTCTCAAGATCACAAAACCAAACCAAACTTAGATGCCTTAGAATTCCTTCACTATCCCTTGAGGAATTTTCCTGTCTCCACCCACCTATTGAGGGGTTCCTAGATAAAACTGTCTCCACCCCCAACCCTTGGAATTTTCTTGAGATCACCTCACCTCGATCCAAAACCTTCCAGCAATCCAAACTCAACCAGGAATGAATCCCATCACACCATAGCTATCTAGGAATTGGCAAGGTAACACTTAAACCATTGTCAAACCAAGAAAAATCCATTCCAGTGAGAAAAAATGAACAAAATACACAAATTCATTGTTACACTAAAAAATGTCACCATGACTATTTACAGATAGTATGGCTCAATCAACAGTCATGCTACCCTCTTCGGCAAGTCTTATGCCTCTGCTATCCATCTCAAACTCAAAAAAGAGAGAAAGTCTTGTAAAAAATGTGTTTATCTCTGGGGACGCAGGTTCTCTCAAGCCTTACCTGCGGGGACGCTCACAATGTTCACAAAGACTGCGTCCTTGGACGCTCTGTATGTTAAGGGACAGGTGCGTCCTTCTGTAAAAGGCAAAATGCGCAAGTTTCATCTTAAAAAAGTTACTTGTGGTTACTTCTAGAACTTTCTAGAGGTCGGTTTGATGAAATGGATGCGCCTCCAGTTGGTTCATGTATCCCTATTAAGGAGGAACTTATCCCATCAATAAGGGAGCTATCCCACCCAAAGAGGGGGATTATCCCATTGATGGTGGACCTGAATAACCTCTTTACAGCACTATAAATAAAGGCATTGAGCCAGAGGGAAAGGAGGTTGAAGCTATACATTTTCTTTGGGTAAATGCTGCAGGAATTAGGACTTCCATTTAGAACCTTGTGAGGAGAGATTGTCTTTGCTTGATTCTACTTGGAAGTGGGTGAGCTTTGTCAAAGTAGTGGAAAACCCTTGATGGACCCTGGGAGGAACTTGCACAACACCAAGGCCAGGTTGTAAGAGTTTCTTTGTTTCGTTATTAATACAAACTGGTTCATTTTTCTCAATAACTTGTGTTAATGAGTTATTTCATGTGTTCCTTGGTCTGCATGTTGAATATATGTTTTATTATATGAGATGCAAGTGCTTGGTAATTGTTTGATTGTTTGTGGTTGCAGGAATTGATGTGAAGGAGGAGCTCATCCGGATCGGCAAAGACGGACTACAACAACAGTGTTTTGGAATAAGGTAAGCCTAAACACTTGTAGTTTTCATGTTTTAAAAGGTGTATTTAGAGAAAGATCGCTCCATTTTGTCTTGTTTGTCACTAGAGAGTTTAGACTCCTAGGGAGGTCAGTTGTGTCCGCACAAATGACTTTTTCCGCCACGACAAATTGGCGACTCCACTGGGGAAGCCATTAACGTGAAAGTCTTTTCCTTTGTGTGAACTTTGCTCTGAGAAAATCATTTTTATTTTCTGGTTTTTGACTGTGAGAATTAGTATTTGGGTGGCTTAGCTTTAGATTTAGTTAGATTTGGTTTTTCTTAACTTTTCCAGAAGGACGCACCCTCTGAGTACTGCACAGTGCGTCTTTGGACGCGCTGTTGCCGTTTGCACAGAGCGGGACCGCGCCTGTTCTAACGGGTTGCCTGCGTCTTCCTGTAAAAATTTAGGAAAACTCCATTTTTGCTTTAATTGCTTTTAGATTTTGTTTTTTCTTAGTATTTTCTGCCCAGATCCTTTAGTACCCTGTCAAAAATTTTCACCTGAACTTGTTTTGTGAGCTTTGAGTGTTTTAGTGGATTTCAACGAAGTTTAGGCCTAGGGTTTGATTTTTGAATAGGTCCTGTAGTGACTTTGACGGTAGAAAGTTGTCCAGCCTTAGATCTCTCTGGTTTGTCAGCCTTCTTAGAAGTCGGGCCTGTCGTAAAGTCTCCTTGTGTGAGCAGCTTGCCATTTAAGTTGTCTTTTGGGTCAAATTTCGAATTACTTGTTTATAAAGTGTTGATTTCCATTTTACAAAAGAACAAAAAGATTAGAGTTTTGTTTTGACTAGTTTTTGGTTCTGCAATAAGCTAGTCCTTGATTTGATTGTGATCAAGTAAAACATCTTAGAATAATCATTGTTGGCTTTGCCTCATTAGGATTAACTAAGGTAATTTCCTTTTGATTTGTTTGTTTTTTTTTGAGTGAATTTTCATAGATTTCATAGTTTGCAATTGATTTTTATTAAAATAGATTTATGTTTTTCGTTAAATAAGAAAAATACAAAAATATCTCCTTTTAAAAGTTTTGTTTCAAGTAGCATTTAAAGTTTTTGGAAGAAAAAGAGTTTTTTCGTGCAAGTAAAGAGCGGTCATGTTTTTATGTTTGGAAAAGACAAACGAATTGTTTCTTTGATTGTCTTTAATTAAGAAGTTGCTTTTATAAAAATTGCATTCTCTCAACTTTTTAGTTAAGCAATTCATCGAAAAAGTAAAGTAGTGGGTAAATCATCCTAGGTGCATTTTGTAGTGGTTTCGAGTCGAGTCAACACACCACTGGTTTCACTTCCATCACCTTTTGACTTAAGAAACAACCTTAAAAGTAACGCTTAAATTAAAATCAATCTAGTAATTTTTATTTTTCTAGGGCTCTGAAACACCAACATAGCTTAGGCTAGGGTCTTGGAGTAGGTGAGTACTTAACTCTCCAAGACTACAAAACCAAACAGATAGTTTATCTTGAGTAGATTAAATCCAATTGTTTCAATTGCACTCTGGGAAAGCTCCTCTTAAAGGAGAAGCACGAGCTCGTGGCCGAACCAGTGAGGGGATCATTCCCCCCTCGTTGGGAACGACGCCAGACAGTACGTATTACAAACGGTAAACCTCGGATTAACCATTGTCGAGGAGCCAGGGGTCACTTATCGGTAAACCTTGGATTACTGTCAAGGAGCCGGTAAGGGGATTGAGCTTGTTACTCTGCCCTTGCGTGCTGTCGGAGTTTAGACTGTTCCCCCAGGTGTAATTGTTGTGATTGGTAACTTTAGTGACCATAATCTTTAGGGTTCTACCGAGGTGACGGTGGAGGGAAGGTCCCACTGTACCTGGAGCAGACGTCGGTTATACTCACTTGGATTTTCCGGGGGGTTCACTTCACTTCGAGACGGTTAAAGTGGAGGAACTTGTGCCGGTCTATTCATTAAGCAGGTTGCCGGGGTAACTGTTCCACCCGCCATTTCTGTACTGAATCCTGCGCAATTTGTCATGGCGGAAAAAGTCGTTTGTGCGGACACAACTGACCTCCCTAGGAGTCTAAACTCTCTAGCGACAAACAAGACAAAATGGAGCGATCTTTCTCTAAATACACCTTTTAAAACATGAAAACTACAAGTGTTTAGGCTTACCTTATTCCAAAACGCTGTTGTTGTAGTCCGTCTTTGCCGATCCGGATGAGCTCCTCCTTCACATCAATTCCTACAACCACAAACAATCAAACAATTACCAAGCACTTGCATCTCATATAATAAAACATATATTCAACATGCAGACCAAGGAACACATGAAATAACTCATTAACACAAGCTATTGAGAAAAATGAACCAGTTTGTATTAATAACGAAACAAAGAAACTCTTACAACCTGGCCTTGGTGTTGTGCAAGTTCCTCCCAGGGTCCATCAAGGGTTTTCCACTACTTTGACAAAGCTCACCCACTTCCAAGTAGAATCAAGCAAAGACAATCTCTCCTCACAAGGTTCTAAATGGAAGTCCTAATTCCTGCAGCATTTACCCAAAGAAAATGTATAGCTTCAACCTCCTTTCCCTCTGGCTCAATGCCTTTATTTATAGTGCTGTAAAGAGGTTATTCAGGTCCACCATCAATGGGATAATCCCCCTCTTTGGGTGGGATAGCTCCCTTATTGATGGGATAAGTTCCTCCTTAATAGGGATACATGAACCAACTGGAGGTGCATCCATTTCATCAAACCGACCTCTAGAAAGTTCTAGAAGTAACCACAAGTAACTTTTTTAAGATGAAACTTGCGCATTTTGCCTTTTACAGAAGGACGCACCTGTCCCTTAACATACAGAGCGTCCAAGGACGCAGTCTTTGTGAACATTGTGAGCGTCCCCGCAGGTAAGGCTTGAGAGAACCTGCGTCCCCAGAGATAAACACATTTTTTACAAGACTTTCTCTCTTTTTTGAGTTTGAGATGGATAACAGAGGCATAAGACTTGCCTAAGAGGGTAGCATGACTGTTGATTGAGCCATACTATCTGTAAATAGTCATGGTGACATTTTTTAGTGTAACAGATTGCCCCCTAAAGTGCGAAGCCTGGAATAGATTAGGGTTTTGTAATTCTAGGAAGGGTGAAGCGCTTTATCATTTCAAGGATTGTCTTGTGGACGACCTGGTTGGAACCTGCAATTTTCAACACAAAATACATGTATAAGATTATATCATCACTGAGGTAGGCATTCCCATACTCATATTCAAAACTTTAACTAATGGACTAACTACTCTGATACAGGAATGATCTTGCAGTACATCATTTTATAGACTTTTGTAGACACAGTATGGACGCAGCCATCTGTTTATGATTAGTCTACATAGATAATGAATACAAAACTCCTCGCAGCCTGGATGGTAGAAACTAGATCCAGGGTCTTCACTTCTACTTCCCGAATTGGTACGATTCTAGCCATGTGATTAAATGATTTGATGTCGAACATGTTAGAAACCACTTGATTACCAGTCGATGATGTAAACTGTTAACAAGCGTGAGAGAGACCACCAGTAATGTCAATGGTTCTCAAAGTACCAAGCACAACCCGTGAAATGTGAATAGATGTTTTGATGTCGAACACTTCACGGAATCCTTTGATCGAAAGTCAATGATGTAAACTGACGTCAAAGGCGAGAAACCTGCCATTGATGCATGCAGACTTCAAGGTACTGTCGATTCCTAAGTCATCTTTCTAGATAATGTGTCGATGTCGATAGAAAGCGACCCGTTGCAGGCAAGCCCGCAACACGAAATCATTGTTCAAGTTGAAGAAATGTTGCTGTAAGGACTGACTCAGGGATGGTCAAATGGATGACAAGTATTTGCAGATGAAAGTTTTGCTTGCAGACCTCTTGAACACATAACGACACGACAGATGGCTTGGTGACGAATAACTCAAAGTTAATCCCCGGAACCCGGTTAAAGACTTTCAAAGTGGTTTGATCAACTGTGAGGTAAAAGATTTCCCAACCCAGGTGAATGAAAAAGTGTCGTGTTCAAGAGTGGTAATAAAGTTTCTTTTGAGACAAAAGGTAACAAACAGGTTCATTCTTCTCTCTTTTCCCCCACCATTTCTGGCAAGTACCTCTTTATTTTTAACAAGCTTGAGGAGGATAACATATGCTTGATTATAAGCTCATCCTTCGGACGAGTCCAACCTAGTTTAAATTCGAACCCTAGGAAGGAGTGGTTCGTTCCTGTTTGTAATTGAACAGGTCCTCTACTGTAAAAGTTTAACGAGCCCAGTATAGGAGAAACTCGGCGTTTTTCAATTTTAGAGAGTCTGAAAAACAAAAGGAGACTCCACGTTGAACTTTTTCGTATATTTGTGTCCCTCAAGCCCGAAAAAGTATAAAATAATACCTGGGGGAACCGCTTGATCTTGCGACCAAGGAGTACTTTCATAATAGTGTCGTTGACCTGAAAAGTAAAAAGCGATCAAGGACACGTCGTTTTATTTCCTTATCGAGTTTGAAACGACAAAAACCCGGCAATCTTTTCCTGATTTTGCGGTCAGAAAAGAGCTAAAAGGGGACCGTCTTTTAATTCCGTTTTAACGAGTGTAAAAGAAACGCTCGGCGATCTTTTCATGTTTTAGGAGTCAGAAAAGGGCTTAAAAGATGACTCTGATATTTTTGTTTGTGAAAAATGACAATTTCCCTCGAAATCCCTTTGTCCTGCACAAAAGCAACACATTACTCATACCTGTTTAAAATAGGCAAAAATACATCGAAAAATATCTTTTCATGGTAAAAAATGAACTAATTCATCCAAAAAACCTATAAAAAGACCTTTTACCATGTCATTTTTACCGTTTGACTGTTGAGGTTGAAAAAGGAGCTTTTGACAAGAAACTTCCCGTGGTCGCTGCGGAAAATCCGACCGTCGGAATCAAACGCCGTCTTATCCAGGTATTTTACACATCCTACTCTGCATTTCTATCCATTTAGAATTAATTTTTAGGTCTTAGTTTCATTTTTTGGGGGGGTTTTGGTTTTGGAATGCGCCTCTCGGCGGACGCGGGTGCCCTTCGGGTGACCCGCGTCCCCCGACTTTTTCCTATACAGGAAAACGGTCGAAAGACGCAGTCCGCCTTCAGGCCAGACGCGTCCGAGCGCCCTGTGCTGTAAAGGCGGGGTGCGTCTTCCGTGAAACGCGCATTTCAAAACCCCAACCCCCTCAAATAACTATCTAAAAATCCCCAAATCAATTTCTAATGACTATTTCTGGTGTGCAGGGCATTAACCATGTTAGATTGGAGAGAAAGAGAGCATGTAGAGGATGATGAAGTTGCAATAAATCATCAACCTTCCCTGGATGCCCTAAGAGCATGCGGGTTATACAAATACTGGACCATACCGGGCATGAGGGGCCAGGTAAGATTCTTGGAATGGCTGGTTGAGCGATGGAACGTTCAAGAACAATGCTTTTACATAGGAGGGCACCAGCTCGAGATAGAGCCCTCGGATGTATACTTTCTCACTGGCTTGCCGAACAGAGGCGAGCAACTCAGTCTTGCGGGGACTAGGCTGGGTGGCCAATCCCTTGATAGTCTCTGCGACGAGTGGTGCACACCTGGGGCTCACCATTCGAAAGGCATAGAGATAAAACACATCACTCTACGTGAACTCAAAGTCATAGCGTTCACGGTTACCAGAATTTGCGGCGCGGCCGCTTTACACATTGCTTCCGGATCCCAAATGCGGATGGCAATTGACTGTTACCAAGGCACCATTTTCAACTGGTGTGAAGCTGTATCGGCTCATATGAAGAGCCAACTGACCAAGGCAAAGAACGGACGACTAAAGACTTTTGGATATGGGCCTCTAGTCGTGAGCTTTGCCTTGGAGAGAGTTCCAATGCTGATCCCTCAGCAACTCACTGTTGATATCTTGGGTCCTCGGGAGCCAAAGCTGATACGATGGGTTGCGGTGATGGCCCGGCATCCTGACGAGGGTGCGATAGTGGTTCGATTCTCAGATAGTTACTTTCACTGGTTAGAGGACCAGGTTTTTTCGATACAGGACTTTCCGTATGCCGGAGTGGATTTTAGAGGTGATCCGGACATGGTTCTTCCACCGGGAGAACAATGGGATGACAGAGGTACTTTTATTTTCACAAGTTTTCTAATTATGTATTTTTTTATTTTTCATATATATCGTCTCAAAACTAACAGTAAAACTTTCAAAATGCAGATGTTGGTCCACAGCGTCCAGCCAACATCCGGCCTTTTGATAGACTACAACCAGCTGCACCGGTACCGGCCCCACAGGACGCGGCTGCAGAAGTACTAGCTGAGTTGGAGCATGATCTAGAGCGTCTCACGGCAGATATACCTGAGACTACTATGGACGACATTCCTACCAGGCTTCAGCGCTTCGTAGTCGCGGTCCCTGGACCGTTTAGGAGATTTTTGCGTAAGGTAGCCCGCGCAGTGGTGTCATACAGAGAGCACCACCAGTGATTGACTAGTCACTTTTGTAGTCACATGTGACATTTTGACTTTTTGTACTATCATTTTGCCGATCATAAGGTGTTTTCAACCTATGATCGAAGACGATGTATATATTTTTTGACACACTTCTATCTATATATATCACTATTACCGGCTTATCCTGTTTAACATATGTGATGAAATGTTTTTTAAATTTACTTGCATGATTATTGTAAATGTCTGTCCAACATTCGAGAAGCAATTGCATCTGCTAATGTATTCAAAGACCTTGGAATATGTTGATATTCAATGTAATCAAATTCACGTTCCAAGAGACGCACTCTCAAAAACAACCTTAATAACACAGGATTTCTAATGGCATAAACTCTATTAAGCTGTAATACAACAAGTTCAGAATCTAACCTCACTATCAAACGTCGAATTCCAAATGAAATAGATTCGGATAATAATTCGATCACTGCACTGTATTCTGCAATGTTGTTCGTTGTTTGACCGAGGCTTACCCCATGCATAGAAACTAACTCGTCAGAGGGCGAATAGATAACCCAAGCTGCGGAAGAGATATTCCGTGTACTACGACAAGCACCATCAGCAAATCCAATGTATGTTTGGAGAGGCGTCGACATCTGCAATATCAAGAGTAAAACCAAGATAAGCCAGAATAACGACGAAAAACCACACTCTCTAAGCTAAGCACACTGACTAAACTAACACACTTGCTAGCTAGAAAGAAAATCTAACCTATCTAAAAATTTCTCCATACCCATCATTTAAGCATAATACCTCTTTAGGTAAAGTCCATTTCTGGGTTTACCCAAAGAGTCCCCATCAAAGTTAACTAGCTCATAAGCCCCTTTTGCTAGCTTTCGCTTTACAATGTAGGGCCCATGCCACATGGGAACGAATTTTCCGGCACCTAGCTTATCGTTAGCTTGATCATATAATAGTACTAGGTCTCCTTCCGAAAAACTTCGAGGGGTTACATTTCTATCATACTGAGCTTTCATTCGTTTCGCGTGAGTCTCGATTGCCAATGTAGCGTCACGTCGAGTCTCATCTAATTTAGCCAAGTACAATAAACGTTTCTCCTCTTCGGAAGTAGCTGGAAGTAATTCGACAGCCATTTGAAGTGATGGGATTTCGCATTCAATGGGTAACACAGCTTCTAAGCCATAAACTAGCTGGAAAGGAGTGAACCCTGTTGAATTTTTCACTGAGGTTCGGTATGCCCATAGCGCTGAAAATAACATGTTGTGCCAATTCGACCGATGAACACCAATGGTTCGTCGGATCATGATAACTAGAACTTTGTTGATAGACTCAACCAAACCGTTGGCTTGCGGATAATAAGGAGTAGAGCTATCGTGGCGCAAACCAAGCTGGCTTGTAAGCTCAGTCATCATGACGTTTCGAAAATGGCTCCCATGGTCAGTAATGATTGCTTGTGGGACACCAAACCTAGTTATGATATGATTGAATACGAAAACTGCAGCTGTTTTGCCGCTTGCGTCGAATGTAGGCATCGCCTCGGCCCACTTAGTAAAATAATCAACCGCAAGGATGATATACGCATGCCCCTCGGCCGAGTGAGGGTTACAAGTAATAAAGTCGATACCCCATTTGGCGAATGGACCAACGGCAATTATAGGGTGGAGAGGAGCAGGTGGAGCGCGCATCTTGCGATCAAACACTTGACAGTTGTGGCACTTCCTGACTGCAATGATACAATCCTTAAACATAGACGGCCAGAAATAGCCAGCGCGCAACACCTTCTGAGCTGTGGCATACCCAGACATATGACCGCCACATGCTCCAGAGTGACAATCATTCAAAACCCTCTCAGCCTCTTCGTGAGTTAAACAACGTCGAAAAACTAAGTCTGCCCCCCGGCGATAAAGTGTATCTCCAATAATTTTGTATGGCTGGGATTGAAACCGAATTTTTCGACGTTCCGCTTTGGAAGCTTCAGGCCGAAAGGTTTGGGTATGTCGCTGGGCAACTTATTTGGCATTGGCGGCCAGAACTGAAGATATTGAATTGGATCATTAGTTAGGCGCGTCAAGTCGGGTAAATCCAAAGTTGCAATAAACGGTAACTGCCGGTTAGGATCTCTAAAACTCTGGGTCACAATACCAGCCCCAGGAGGAGGATATCCAGGATAACTAGGAACAGGAGTCGCATTTGGGATATTATATCCTCCTGGAAAACCAGGATTAACCGGACCGTACTGGGGTTGTTGAGGTTGTTGATAAGTGTACCCAGGATACGGTTGATACTGGTAAACCGGTTGTTGGGCAGCTTGCCCATGTTGGTACTGTCCCTGGTACGGAGGTTGAACAAATTGAGGTTGAGTAGTGACAACCGTACTTATACCAGGCTGACCTACAGGCATCTGGACCGTGGTTTGAATCATAGATCCAGACAACGGTAAAGATGTCTGAGGTGTGGTAACAGGGACAGTAGAAACTGGAGCCGTCGATACTCCAGAAGTAAGTATGGTAGATGTAGCGGTAGTTGCAGCAGCCGTTTGAGATGGAGTACTAGGTGCAATTGACGGCTGAGTAACTACCGAAGCTACAGAAGTTTGAACATTTGGCTGGACAGGTTGCGGTTGCTGGGTTGGACCAGAAACTACGGGTTGTCCAGCTTGAGGAACCATCTGTACACTTGGCTGCAACACCTGTTGACCCTGTGATGGATCCCACACTAACATTCCAGGGTATTGACCCGTAACAGGTTGAGGATACTGAGATCCATAACCAGATTGAGGGTAGGATTGATAATTGTAAGGTGCAGTTCCCATACTTGGAACATATGACTGACCTTGAGGCGGTTGATAACCTTGACTTGAGTATTGACCTTGAGGTTGATAACCTTCAGGTAAATACTGATACTGGGGTTGACCTTGACCTTGAGGTTGGTACCCTTGAGGTTGATAACCTTGGGGTTGATACCCTTGAGGTTGCCATCCTTGGGGTTGCCATCCTTGAGGTTGATATTGATACTGAGGTTGACCTTGGGGTACATATTGAGGCTGAGGTTGACCTTGAGGCACGTATTGCACCATAGGTACATACTGACTTTGAGGTTGCCCCCCAGACACGATTTGGGTACCTTGAGGTTGCCCCCCAGGCGTTAACTGCGGTTGCCCCCCAGGCGGTAATTGGCCACCTTGAGGTTGGGAAACGGGAACTGAACCTGACATCATGTAAATGTCTCCTACACCCAATGGTATATTACCACTGTTTCCAGCAAATAACCCATGATCAACGGGTTGAGGAGATGCCCCCGCAAAGGTACCAGAAAGTGACTGATACCCAGTGGGAACAGAAGGACCGCCGTGTAAAAAAGATTCAGGACTTTGAGTAAACACGGACGACTGACCAGACATATTTACAGGAGTATAAATACCTCCAGGTGGAAAAGGAGTACGAGGTGTAGAAAAACCTACTGAGTTGTCTAAAAAATTGGTTAACGCAAGGTACCAAGAAGTACTTCTAGGCGGACTGTAAAAGATGGATTCACGCTCCCTTAGATCAATAGTAAGTTGACCTTCAAGGTGAGAGACACCTATATCTTCTTCTGGAGCAAGTTCTTCTATAGCAATCAAACCAGAAGGTAGATTTTCGGTGATAATTCTTTCTATTCTTGGTGAATCTGGAACACTAGAAGTTGGAGTAACAGGTTCAGATATTTCTGGTTCTTCGCCTGTATCACTAGCAGACGAAAAACTACCAACAAGCTCAGAAACTGAAACAGCTTCGGGATTATAACCTGTCTCTAAACTTTGGTAATCTGGATGGACTACCAAGGAAGATTCTCCTTCTTTAGGTGAACCTACTCTACTGTCACTAGGAGGAGTTACAAGGACCTTTAACCCTTCGTACTGACCCGGAATGTCTTCAGGAGATTCACCCCGCGATTTACGGAGTTTTCTTAACAAATCTATTCCGGTAACAATCTCAGGAGACTTGCCCCGAAGTCGACGGGACTGTCTCGGTAATTCCGCCACAATTAAAGATTTTTAACTACAACACACGAAAACAAAGTAAAAATTTCAAATCAAACCACCTAAAGTCTTCTAAAGAAGCAAACAAATTTGAAGCACACGCCTAAAGAATCTAGAGCGTCAAACCAAACACAAACACCTCACCTCGATCCAAAACCTTCCAGCAATCCAAACTCAACCAGGAATGAATCCCATCACACCATAGCTATCTAGGAATTGGCAAGGTAACACTTAAACCATTGTCAAACCAAGAAAAATCCATTCCAGTGAGAAAAAATGAACAAAATACACAAATTCATGCACCATGCATTCACACTTCAACTAGGAAATCATACATGCAACCTGTTACCTACAAGTCCTCATGTTAAAGTGTAACACCCTCCTCCCACACTTATCCAAGCTTACTGGTCCACTGGCGTAAATATGTGATGACGAGTTACTATGATATGACTCAACCTCTTAGATCACCTTAAGGAAGTGAAATCTAAAAACCAGACCTTATTGGCTACCCTCAGGTGCAATAGGACCCCCAAGGGATAAACCACCTTCCAAGTGCCCAAACCCTAAGTTAAACCTTTGTTTTAGTCTCCTGGACTCTCAAACACTAGCACAACACTATTGGAATTTGACTGTAACTCTCCAGTCTCATGCACAAGCCTGTAAGGGAGCGACTGCAGTCTTGTTCACTCAGTTCTAAACCTGCGAACGTGAGATCTGAGGCACATTTTTAGGAATAATCTCCATACCACTACCTAGAGCTTAATTAATGAATGATAAATGACATAGGAACAAAGCCTTCCACAAAACTTAGACAAGAACCTGACCTAACAAGGCCTAGCTATGATAGTCATTCCATCAAAAGCATCATGAACATGTAATGTATAGGTCATAAATACACATCTGAACATAGGGATCTCATACTTATCTTATAATCATCAAGAAGGTCTAGTGCCTTCTCAACATAGATGAAATATCATCTATTAGTCCATTAATTAGTTAATATTTCATTTACTAATCAAAACATGATGAGATCCATGACTAATAGCTGCCATAAACCATGCGTATATCCAGCATATAACTAGAATAATGACAATGATAGAATATCCATTAAAGCCACATAATAACAAGTATAAATACTCATGAAATATGAGAGGAAAATCACTCTTATAAACATATGGAAAAGGCAACCAAGGGAATTCCACGTACCACCCTACCATAGATTGGGATGAGCCAAATATTTGTTTCAGCTAATCACCCCAATGCCATATTCCAAGTATGAATGTGGGACTCAAGAAAAAAAAACTAGGGATTCCTCAAGATTTACTTTGTATCCTGCCATTAACGATCAAGGGATTTCTTGGCCCGAAACCTTCATCTATACAACCATGATTTACCATGTATCCCACCATATACCGGTTAAGGAATTCCTAGTCCCAAACAATAAACATACACTACCAGGCTTTACCAAAATCCTCCCATACACCAGTCAAGGGACCACTAGGCCCTAAATAAGCATGGAGGCCTCTGGATATCTCCACCTAAGCTGTGAGAAATTTTCCCATCTCCACCCTTAGGCTTTACCATGTATCCTGCCATTTACCAGTCAAGGGATTCCTAGGCCTTTGGGAATTTTCCTGATACCACCTCGCTTAGTTTCGAAATCATCTAACAATCTAGCTCAACCAAGTAAAAGAACCCCATCACACCATGGTTATCCAGAAATGAAAAGGCAAGGTTGAAAACCACTGTCACACTTGCCAAAACCCATGCCAATGATAACAAGAGAACTAAATACACACATGCATATACCATTCATGCTAAAACTAGAAAGAAAACCATACATGCAACCCGATACCTACAAGTAATCCCACTATAGTTGTTTGATCTAACTCTTCCTTGCTTGATCTTTTCTTCCCTTTGCCTCCTTGTCCTTCCTTTGCCTTCCTATCTCCAATGCTAGAGTGCTCCAAGAATTCTCTAAGTGTGCAAGTGTATGAGAGAGAGAGCTCCAAAACTAAACTCAAAAGATTGTGAATTGATCCTCAGAAACCTTCTTATCATTGATGCCTCTATATTTTTTCAATTTCCATTATTTTCCTTCAATTTCCTCCTCACATGCAACCCGTGACCTTTCACCTTCCGTTTCTCCTAATTTCCTTTATTTTCATAAATAAAATTCCAATTAATTCCTCTTTCCTTTCCAATTCCTTTTCCAATTTCTCGTTAGCTATAATAAACCAAATGAACACCTGCTAGGATGATTTTCCCAACATTAATATTGGAATACATGTCACATGACCTTGGTATTATTGTGCATTTATTAACTTTATTACATGGATTTTTAACTGGGGATGTTACAGACCCCTCCCCCTTAGGGGAACACCGTCCTCAGTTTTCAATGACACCTACAACTAGCAAGACCATTGAAAACCAAAACATACTACCCATGGAGATTTATAATTTATCTCGATCCGGTATTTACAATGATCAACCTGCTGAAAATAAATACCAACATGACAACCATACCACTTATTGGAGCTTTATAACACATCTCATGGAAATATTTACATCCATATACATATATACATATACCAAAACTTATTTTCCTCAATCGACAAATGAGGAAGGATACATAGACCACATCCGATCAGCCATCTCTAATGTAGCTTCATCAGGCCCAAAGTGCTCCCATTGCACTTTAACCTGCTCGATTGCTTGATTCTAGAGCATGAGCATCTTTTTATACAAAATTCACTAAGGTTCCGGCTGGAATTCTCCTTCTAGATCCACCAGCAATATAGGCCAATCAATCACATGATCGACATCTTTCACATATCTTTTAAGCAATGAAACATGGAAAACATCATGTACTTTCACTATGGGAGGCAATGTAAGTCGATAGGATGTTGGTCCAATCCTCTCAAGGATATCGAAAGGCATACAATATCGAGGTGCTAGCTTTTCACATGACCCAATCCTCAAGGAGCTCTTCTTCAACTTGATGCACAATTACACATGTTCCCCAACCTAAAACTCCTTAAACATCATGCGTTGATCTGCATAACTCTTCTGCCTATATTGCACTACCTTTAGATTCTTCTTGATAACCTGCATTTCATGTTCCATGTCTACCAATTACATGTCCTACCTTATCAATACCCTATTCACTAGATCACTCCATTTGATGGGAGTATTACAACTCTTCCCATAAAGTGCCTCAAACGGACTCATCCTTAGTGACTCTTGATACCCATTGTTGTAAGAAAACTCAACCAGTGGAAGATAATCTTCCCACTTCCGGTGTTGATGCATCACATACATCCTCAGCATATCCTCCATTATCTTATTGAACCTATCTATCTGTCCATTTGTCTGCAGATGATAGGTTGTGTTGAAGGCCAAATCTGTACCCAAACCTGCAAATAAATCTTTCCAAAACCCGGAAGTGAACTTAGCATCCCTATCTGATACAATATTCTTTGTAACACCATGCAATCTCACTATATCTCTAATGAATACTTATGCTACCTCACTAGATGAATAAGTAGACTTCACTAGAATGAAGTGTGCTACCTTTTTCAACCTTTCCGCCACAACCATGATGGAATCATATTGTCTATATTTCCTCGACAAACCTAAGACGAAATCCATAGAAATGACCTCCCATTTCCACTTCGGAATTAGAATTGGTTGTAGTAACCCACCTAGATTCTTACATTTTGCTTTTACTTGTTGACAATCCAAGCATCTAGCCACAAAATCTGCCACTTCCGTCTTCAGATTCAAACAATAGTATAATTTATTCACTGTTGTCAATGTCTTCTGATATCTAGGATGACCTGAATATGGCTTAACATGAAATTACATCAAGGTAAGCTTCTTGAGCTCACTGTTGTCCGACACAGATCCTATTCCTAAACCTGATCAAACCATCTTCTGTAATATGATAGCCCACATCATAATCACCTATACCCTGTTGCTGTAGCATGTGCCTGAGCTCCCTATACTTATCATCTTATTGTCCTGTATGTAAGATTTGATCCTATAAACTTGTTGATGAGCCTCGGTATTGCAACAAGAATGCTGCAACTCCCAAGGCTACCGAGTTTACTTGTCAACCTGGGGTTCGTACAAACTTAAGAGGTTTCGACACTATATGTGAAACATATAATGTGTCCTTCCTTTTCTGTCATGATGTAATGGGGTGCATGTACTGAAATCAAACCTTAAACTAATTGCAGAGAATGAACTGAAATGGAAACCCTAATCTATTGCAAGAAATAAAGTACAAGGAAAGAAACATATTCTAATTGCATAAAGATCCTAAACTAAATGTGAAATAAACCTAACTTAACCCTATTTATCACATGTGATGATTTAAGCTAACTGAGCATGGAATCTTATCTAGAGAGTTCTAACTGTTGTGTGCATGAATAAATATAAAATAACTTTTTCCTTTTTATCTTTTCGCTTGAAAAATGTAAATGCTAATCTTGCTTGGTTCGATGGCAAGGGAGACAGATGTGGAGAAAAAGGAGCACAATGGTTCATATGTCTTGGAGGGTAAGTAGGGGCCTAATCCTAGCTTCTAGTGATGATTTTTCTCAATTCGGGCTCAAAACAGGCCACTATAGGTTTTCCTACAGGACGTCCATAGGAAGTACTAGTTCCTACAGGATGTCTACAAGATCCCCTGTTTTATTACAAAAAGCAAGTTGAAAGCTTAGGAAGTGGTCTAGAAGGTGGAATGGAGATTGGGAAAGGTGGATAATGGAAGAATAAGGCATGGAGGTGGTGGACACTAACCAAAAATCAAGCAAGGGCTTCAAGATGGGTAGATTTGCTTGATGGAAATGACAACCTTTGCTTATAAAACAAGAATTTGAATTGATACTTTAGTGGATTTTTGTGGCATGGGTGGATGAGGCGAGATGAGGTCTCCAAGAAATGTAGAATCTCATGCAACAACACACATTATTGTCTGCATCTATCTACAAATTCATTTATACATGGGAAAGATTTATGAAATAACGGAAAATTACTAGTCTAAAAATCAGAAATTCAAGAACTAGTGAGCTAGTAAATCTATAAAATTCATAACCTAATCAAGTGCAAATGTAATGGGCTAAATTTTATTATTAAATAGGATTTTTTTTTTTTTATCTAATTCAATTTGAACCAACTCGGTTGAAGCTCGTTAGCATGCTCTAAAAAATAGCCGAAAGTTACTATTGTTTGCTAAAAAGGAGTTCCAGAAATCTAGATTTGGGAATAAGAAGACTAATCCAAGTAGCCCAATGATTACTATGACCTTCCAAAGCTTTTCCAGGGATGAAATGATGCTTTGATCCTGCAAAAGAACTTACATAAACCATTTAACCCAATCCTACAGCAAAAAATCATTAATACTAAATGTAGAAATAGAAAGAAAAAAAAACAAGAGATGCATGTGAATAAGAAGTCAAAAGAAGGAAACAAAATGATACAAAAGGGATCTGAGGCTCCCGGGATGGCCAAGCCCAAGGAAAATCATATACCTATGGATGAGAACAAGATGTATAAGCTAAACATGACACCAATATTCATTATTTCCATCAATACAATTACATTCATGCAAGAAAATACAATGGAGCTACAAAAATACAAGTTGTCTCCACAAGAAGACTAATAAAAATCTCCATGTAATGGAAAATTCGACTTGTTAATTATACAAAATGATTAGGAATCATTCCCCATGAAATGAGGAAGCTTTCCCCATCAAAATCCCTTGATTAGTGGATCTAGTTCCCAATACTAGGAATCTACATTAAATGGCAGGGAACACATTTCTAGATTTTTCTCAATCATTGGGATTCCACAATATGTTCCATAATTCCATAATATCTTGTTGATTTATTATTTAATATTGATCCTCTTGTAGTAGGGAGAAAATCCCTAAATTATACCCTCCTCCAATTCTTCATAATATGCCCAATATTCTCATAATATTCCACAAAAATAAATCATATTAGGCACAAATATGCATTTATTCATAGACCTTCCTCATGAATATATTAAAGTTAAAAATACATTATCTAATGAAAAAATAGAGGTTTAATATGATGAAGGATGGTTAGATGGGCCTTAATTTATGTTTAATTTAGAGTCATGGGCCTTAATTTATGTCTAATTTAGAGGCCCATCACTTGTCCTATAAGAAATCATAATTGTTATATGATTCACCTGCACTCTTGTACTAAGAGCATCCACAAATTTGTTTTCTTTCCCTTAATGTACCTAATCTCGAAGTCAAACTCACTGATCATTGCCAACCATCTAGCTTTCCTAACATTCAGATTCAATTTATCAAATAAGTATCTCAATCCACTGTGATCGCTCATTAAGATGAATCGCATGCCAAGAAGATAGCGTCTCCACATCTTCAAAGCATGGATGATCGCTGCCAAATCAAAATCATGTATCACATAGTTCTACTCATGCTCATTCAGTTTCCTTTATTTGTAACATACCACCTGTCCCTCCTACATCAGGAATCCACCAAGTCCTCTTTTACAAGAATCTGTACACACCACAAACTCTTCATCTAGATCTGCAATCTTGAGAATCGGAGCATTTGTCAACAACTGTTTCAAATTCTCAAAACTTGGTGCACATTCCTCTGTCCATAAAAATTTCTTCCCTTTTCGCTGCAATGGTGTGATAGGATAGGAAATCCACGAGAAGTTCCTAATGAACCACCTGTAGTAACCTGCCAACCCCATAAATGACCTTACCTCATCCACATTCTAGGAGTTTCCAACTCCATGATAGCTCTAATATTTTCCTCATCCACTATTATACCTTACTTGGAAACAACATGCCCAAAGTAATGTACCAATGTCTAAAAGAAACTGCATTTTCTAGGTCTGGCATACAACCGATGCTCTCTTAGCAATCTCAATACTGTTGCTAAGTGTTCGACATGTTGTTCCTCATTCATAGAGTATATCAAGATGGAATCAATGAATACTATCACAAACTTGTCAAGGTAAGGATGCATTACACTATTCATCAAGCACATAAAAGTAGCTAGAGCATTAGTGAAACTGAAAGGAACTACAAGAAACTCATAATTCCCATACCTGGTCCAGAAAGAAGTATTATAGATGTCCTCTTCTTTGATGCATACCTAATGGTATCCTGATCTCAGACCAATCTTCGAGAACATTGTTTCTCCTTTCAATTGGTCAAGAAAATCATCAATCCTCAGCAACAGATACTTCTTCTTGATGCTTACCTTTTTCAATTTCCTGAAATCAATGCATAACCTTAGAGTATCATCCTTATTCTTCACAAACAACATTGGTGCACCCCAAGGTGACACACCTGGCCTAATGTATCCCTTGTCCAACATTTCCTTCAACTGCAACTTCAATTCTACTAAATCTATTGTGCTCATTGTGTATGGTTTTTTTTTATGTTGGTGTTGCCCCTGGTACCAACTCAATAGAAAATTCCACTTCCATGTGAGGTGAAACTCTGAAATCTCTATAGGAAATACATCTTGAAACTGTTGTAAAACCGAGTACCTATTCAAGACTTCCGCATCCTCAACATCCTTGCCTTTGTCACTAGGAATATGCACTACAAATAACACACACCCTTTCCTGCAACTACACTTTGCCTACATAGTTGTAACCATTCTAACTAATGTTCATTCTTCTTACCCTGTAAGATTCTTTGTTCCCCATTTTCATCCAAGCACTCAATAGCTTTCTCATAAAAATCCACCTTAGTTCTATGAAGATACAACCAATCCATACCCAAATGCATATTGTATGATCCCAACGGAAGTACATTCAAGTGTATTAATGTAGGCATACCATTCAACTCAAATGCACAAGCTCTTACCCAATGATGAACTCTTTTCTTTGTACCTGTAGCCAACTACAGTAACCAATACTCTGCATGCACTTCTTTTCTCAAACCACATCTATCCACCAAGTCAGTATTAACATAACTATAATTAGATATAGGATCAATCAAAATAAAAACAACTTGATCACAAATCTTACAATCCATCTTGATAATAGATTCCTGGTGATCTGCATGTGTGTTTTCAAATGCTACATAAATTCGAGGAATGCTCTATCCAACATCCCCAACTATTTTCACTTCTTGTACACTGTAGATATAAGGCCTACCACCCTGATATGACGGGATAGCCCTCTTGAGATGCTTCTTACCACATATCCAACACTAAAAATGCACCTTAATATCACCTCTAATATGTTTCCTTCCAAGATAAGTTCCATTAAACTTCTTGCAAGGTAAAACATTCTCTTTCTCACCTGCATCATGAGGTCTTGTTCTTTTTTTTTTTTCCATTTACCTTTAGTCTTGTCTTTCCCTTTCCATCCTTTCTAAGGTTCTATCTTATACTTTTATTGTTCATAACAGTGCTTCAACTTCCCAATGAATTTTTCAAGTGACCGGGGCTCATCATACTCAATCCTATATTTAAATTCTAATGGTAATCCACTGAAAAATATATGAACTTTGGATTTATCATCCATAAGATATAGTACATACCTCAAAAAATCTAGGAACTTTGTCATATAATCCTCATCTATCATCGATCACATGTTTATCTCATAGAATTCCTTGGCCTTACTATCGTAGTACCTCTTTAACAAATACTTATTCCTAAGAAGTCTCTTGAAGTCATTCCACCTCAACTCCTTTGTCCCGATGTCTCTAACCCACTTCACATCTTCCCACCAGATGTTTGTTTTCCCTTTGAGGCTGAAGATAACTATTATGGCCTTCATATTTTCTATGTAATCATGCAACTCAAAGAACTTCTTCATCCTAAGTAACCATGCATTTTATTCTTCCAACTTCTTAAACTCTCCATAAATGTAGGTGGCTTGGATTTCTTGAACTCATCTAGAAAATATCCCCTATCACTCCTCTTGTAGGGATGATAAAAATGATGACCATGGTACCTATCAAATCCATACCTAGAATAGAACCTGTGTCCATCACCTCTCCTATCTGGCATATCCAAGAACCTACCATCTTTGATCATGTCATCCCTATCCGACAAGTGCCCACCATGAGACATGTTACCATATTCCCCATTCATCCTTTTCTCCTACTCATGATTGATCTGTGGTTGTCCATGTCTCTGCAAATATGACAAGCTCTAAAGGTTGATTACATTAACCTTTGCTTCTTTCTCCTATGCCTTAGCAAGTCTCTCATGTGACTGAATGATCCTATCATCATTTGATTTGGAACATCTTATTTCTACCTTCAAAATTCTCAACATGTCTATTATGTGAGGGGGGTAATCATCACCATGTTTCTCATATGATCTGTAGAGAGGGTCTCGTGAACTATAATCCAACATTTTTCTAGTCATATTTGATATTTTTTCTACAAGTATATCATGTCAGCTAAAACAAAATATAAACATAATCAACATACCTAAATATAGTTCAGGGGAGGATATCTCGTCTACAAGATTAGCCCGGTTAGCATGATACATGTATAATCACAATCATAAAAATATACCAACATCATCTCTATCATTACCTACTTACCATGCACAACAATACCAACTTCATACCATGGCCTCATGCATAACAATTATAACCATGACAATGCATGAATACATCCACATAGACAACATACACAACAATTGCATATTCAACCAGCGTGCATTGATGACAACCACATTCCAACAACAACATATTGCACATGACAATGCAATTATACCAATGGCCACCACCATGCGTACATAACAAGCACATATACAACCTTCATGCATGCATGACAAACACATTCTGCCCATCCATCCCAAGAGTTGAACCATGCTTTGATACTAATCTGTAACACCCTCCTTCCACACTTACTCAAGCTTACCAGTCCACCGGGGTAAATGTGTGATGAAGAGTTACGATGATATGACTCAACATCGTAGATCACCTTAAGGAAGTGTAATCGACAAACCAAAACTTTACTAACTTCCCTCAGGTGCTATAGGAAACCCAAGGGCTAAACCACCCTTTTAGGTGCCCAAACCCCAGACCCTAAGTTTTAGTGTCTTGAACTCCTAGATGTTGGCACAATGCTACTAGAATTCGATAGTAACCCTATATTCACATGCACAAGTCTACAAGGGAATGGCTATAGTCTTTTTCACTCAGTTATATGCCTGGGACCGTGATATTTGAGGCACTTTTTCAAGACTAATCTCCAGACCACTCCCTAGAACTTAATGAAACTATCAGGAATGATAAATGACACAGGGACAAGGCCTTCTATATAAAACTTAGACAAGAACCTAACCTAACAAGGCCTAGCCATGACAATAATTCCATTAAACACATCATGAACATGTAATGTACAGGTCATTAATACACATATAAAAATATGGATCTCATACTTATCTGAGAATCGTCAAGAAGTATTGGTTCCTTCTCAACATATCTAGGTTAACTTGAACAAAATACCTTATAAGCGTATTCTATAATGATATATTAACCCCAAGCTAGTGGGCCTAGCTTGAGGAGCCTTGCTACTAGATAATTTGATTGGACTTGAGGAGATCAACAGAGCTCATAGGTCATAGCTCAGAACCTTACCTTAGATATTCACCTATCCAACTAAGACTGCCATCAAATCAAGACTTACTAGCCTCATGTCTTTCCATACAAGAAGGAAGGAAAATTAGTGCCAAATTGGTAAGTAGTAATAAATAATTTCATCTCCTTGACATTTATGTATGTTATAATTTTGTCGTTTGATTTTCCAATTATTTATGTGAGTCATATTTGAGTCTTGAAACCCTCCCATATTGTCAATTCATGAATCTACCATAACCATGTCAAATTTCAATGCATACAAGCACAAACTGAAAAAAATTCAATGTTGGCCCCATTCTCAAGTCATGGGCAGTCAGGGGCTGAGATTACTTCTTTTTTTTTAGGTTCCCCATGCCAAATCATGTCAATCCACGAAACCGTCACACGGGCACCCTAGCGTGCCTAGCATGCGACGTCCCCATGGGCTCTGGGTGCCCCACCTTCATGCGAGCGTGCCCAAGGCACGGGCATTCACCTTGTTGTTCAAATCAATGAACACAAATCATTAGCTCATGAATGAAAACAAATATTATCATTTTTTATTTCCATGCTACATGATCAATATTTAGTTTTAAATTGACTTTTAATCCCTGATGATGGATCCCATTTGGGATTCGAAACGTTGGTGTAAAAATTCTATTACTGTGGATTCTCCGGACAAAAATTCAAAAAGCTCAAACCACAGATCTCTGAAATCCAATACCTAAAAATTAATTTAGTTAATTTTCTAAAAATCATTCTGAGACCCCCTTGTGGGAACTCTATTCATGGGTAGTCATGGGCCAACATTACTTATTTTGTGCAGGTACCCCTTGTCAAGTCAAGCCAATCGAAAAAATCATCACATGAGCACCCATACAGAGCTGGTGCCATGGTGTGGCCATCATGCGACGCCCCCATGGGCATTGAGCACCCTAGCATGCCCAACACGTTGATGAGCCCCAAATTTGGTAACTTGTTGGGCTCATTTGGCCTAATTATCCTTGTTCAATCCTTCATTTTTCATAGCTTATGCATTATTTTCCAGTATGTTTATGTCATTTGTACAAATAAGGGTAGTCACTCTTCCTAGGTGGCTAACACGTGCTCATTTCAGGTTTTTTGACACATGTTGAAGCAAAACCGAGCAATCATGGGCTAGAAGACAGCCAAGCTTGGGGTGGGGATTCATAGGGGGTTTGTCTATGGCATTAAATAGCCTTCCTCGGGATCTTCACCCCCAACTCCGAGCTCCAAAGGTCACCAAAACTGGATCTAGAAGGTAGCCAAGCAGATTTTGGAAGGAGTTGTCTACTCACAGTTTGGGCAGCCAAGTCCCATAGATTTAGGAGGCCAGTTAGGGCCCTTGTGGTGTATAAATGTTAAGGCCTCAGACTTTGTGAGGGACTTTTGGAAACCATTGCATATTTTGCACTACAGTGCTGTTAGCTCTACTTTGTTCTCTTGTAGCCATTTTGGGCATAACTCTTGACTTATGACTATTTTTTGATAATGAGAAGCAATCCGATTTGATATCAACTCTGAGTTTTCTATAGGAGCCATAGCTCTCAGGGTTGGGCCCAACCTGAGAGCCTAGGGCTTCGTTTTTGTACTGTTACCTTTCCTTTATGCATTGTTGTTCTCCTTTTATGCATTTGAAACGTATTTCTGTTGGGCAGATTTAGTTGTGTTGGTTAAATAGGTCACTGTTTATGAATGGAATTGCTTCAGATGTTTAACACGGATTGGTAGGATAATAACAGGAAGAAGCTCCAAAAAAGGGTCAACAACACTCTCTGTTTCGCCTCATCCTTATTGGATCAGGGGCTGGAACTGAAGAAATAGTGCTGCCCCAACAAAAACACTAGTTTGCTTGACCATGCAATCCTTAGTGTATTGTTTTCATTTGCAGAAGTTAGTTATGGGTTCAAATCTCTGAAATATTTCTTTGCATGATTGATGTACATGGTTTTCTTTCCAAATAAAGCTGTTGTTCATTCGTTTTATTAACAGTTAGATTAGATTAGCTAGGACTTTGATTATTTGTAAGACGTTGTTGATTCGGTTAAAGGTACATTGTGCAGGGCATCTCTACCACTCTCTCATCCGCCTAAGCTTCATCAGAGCCAGCTGTTCCATCTCCTAGCTAGGTTCCTCGTCTCACATCTGTCCTCTTGCCCACGTAACCCTACCTTTTTGTGCAATCATTGTTTCAGCCTTCTTTGAGCCAATTTATCCATCTACACCTTCTAACCACTCCATCCACCTGTCCCTAGGCCACTTTAGACCCCTATCCTACCTCCATATCCATTCATGCATCTTCCCTCACTCTCCCATCCTCCAAGATCCAATTTTTAAACATGCTGTAGAAATTTCTGAACATCCTGTAGAAATTCCTGAACATCCTATAGAACCCCTGCAGACTTCCTGTAAAAGCTTACAAATGAGGTTTCTTGACAGCCAAACTTTGTGAAACTCTCTGGAAGGGTGTTAGGGACTCCTTAGACCCTCTTTGAACCTTCCTGACCTCTTCCAAGCATTTCGCCTCCTTGATCCACCCCTGCACAATCAAAGAACAGTGAAAGCATATGCATGATGAAACTGACGACTTAATCAAAAATACAAAAAGATATTTTCTTCAAATAGAGGTAGTCTAGACACATGTATTTTACCTTCATAGAAGTAATGACATATCTTCTAGTAGTTTGCATTCTCTCCTTTGCATCAGTAGGACTAGCTGGTAGAATTAGGGTTTGCTAGGGTTTGCGTTACTTTTTGGCTTTCAGTTCTTTCCACAAGTAGATTAGCTTCCTTTGAGTTAGCTTTCGTCCATCAGTTAAAAAGCTTCTTCTAAGAGTTCATAGAAGTTGGCTTAAGCCCCTAGCAGACTTGTGCCAGCTGACCAAGTGATAGCTGCGGCAAGAGCTAGTACTTATGCATATAGCACCGTCGCTTCCAAGTTTGTTACGAACTACCGGGTTGATAAAAGTAAAGAAGGGAGTCCCAAGAGTTGCAGCATTATTGCTGCAATACTGGAGCCCACCATCTTTTTAGCGTCGTTGCCGGGGAAGCGTCAGAGTATTTGTGATTGTTGCTTTTCTTCTATTTTCCTGATCTCGCCTTCTGCTAAATAGTTTATTTCATTTCCATTCTGCAATTTCATTTCTACAAAAGTAAAGTAGACACTTCCTGCTTTCCTAGATTAGAATTTCAATTCTGCAAGCATAACATAGAATTTCAATTCTGCAAGCATAACATAGAATTTCAATTCTGCAAGCGTAAAATAGAATTTCAATTCTGCAAGCGTAGTCTAGTATCTCTTTCTCACAATTTGATTTCAGTAGAGTAGATTAGTGCTTTCCTGCTTTCATTTCAATTCTGCATTTTCATTCCCACAGGATAGATTCTAGTTAGTTGCAATTCCATCTGTTTCAGTTTTGCAGGTACAAGCAGAGAAAAAGCAAAAACAACCAAAAATCCTTTCATGCCTCGTAGGAACAGAGATAATACCAGAAAATTCCTACCCAACACCCCCACCACTTCACTGAGTCACCCTTCTCTCTTCTTTGGTGGCAGTGATCCAGAATAAAGAAAGAGGAAGCTGAGAGGGCTTCGGCCATCTTCTGTCCCAGGTGTACGAGGAAGCACCCGAAGAACGAGTGTCCATTGCACTCAGTAGAGGTATGTTTCGTTTGTGAGGAGGAGCACCCCATAAACCAATGCCTGACCTTACCAGGATTTAAAGCCCTATACCAAGGGACTGAGGCACCCACTGAACCTCTCTACTTCCTCAACCAAAGGAGGCCGCATGGACCTAGACCTTACCAGCAAGGGATGCAAGGGACATCCCAAGCTTATTATAACCCCAACCAGTCTACTCACATGCCTTCATGGGGTCCCCCTGCTCATCCTGCCTGATCTGCACCTCCTCCATGGCCTTATCCCCCTCAATACCATGCTCAAACCACTGCTTATTCGTTTCACTCACATGTCCAGCCACAGCCTCAGTGGAATGCACCTTAACCGGGATGGAGGCCCCAGTACAACACACCTCCTGCCATTTTGCCTCCACCACTGGCTCAACCACAACCATTACCTCCTGCTCCTCCAAGACAACCCCAAATTCCTGCTCAACCGAACCCAAACCCCAACAACCAACAGGCCCAGCAGGTATATACTGGGGAGACAACATGTCCTACCTATGCTGTGGAGATCCAGGAGATCAACCTGCGATCCGGGAAGACTCTTCCAGATCGCCAACCTCCTCCCCCAGAGGACGAGGAAGACAAACAGGAAAGTGAACCCAAAGCCATTCCACCCTTTCCTGAGAGACTAACAGTAACCACACAACCAAACCCGGAGGAGACTGAACTTCTAGGGGAACTGAAACAGTTGTGTGTGAAAATACCACTTCTCCAAGCCATCAAAGATGTACCGATATACAACAAATTGGTTAAGGAAAAGTGTTTTAGGCACCCAGGCAGGCGAAAGAGAGATGCCTCAACTATCAATGTCATAGGACAACTGTCCGATCTTATGTTGGGGCAAGTAATCTGTCCAAAGTATTTGGATCCTAGGAGTCCTGTAGTTGATGTCCACATCAATGGCACCATTATCCCCCATACCTTGATTGATCTAGGGGCTGCCATTAATGTGATGACCAGGGACACCATGCTTAAACTCAACCTTCAAAGTTCCTTAAGGAAGACCTCGACAGTCCTGCAGTTGGCAGATCGCTCCACCGTGACTCCTGAAGGGATTGTGGAGGATGTCTTGGTCTCTGTTGACTCTTGGGAGTATCCTGCAGACTTCTTGGTCCTTCAGCCTAAGGCAAAGCTTACTGGATACCCCCTCATTTTGGGAAGGCCTTGGTTAGCCACTGCGGATGCTTACATAAGCTGCTAAGCGGGAAACATGACCATCAAAAATGGTCCTATGTCCAAGCAGCTAGTCCTATACCCTCCTGCCCAACCCCTGTTAGAGCATGACTTACCACTTTGGTTGGAAGAAGGAGACGAGGATGAGGTCTACTCTACACCCTTGTGCACGATAGAAACCACTAGGGGAGGTCCTCAAACCGAGGATGATTTGAATGAGACGTTGATTCAAAATCCACCTCCCAGTGCTCTCTCCTTAGAAGAATTAGTGGAAGATACCCAAGCCAGCACCTTAGTGGACCTCTGTGTGACCGATCCAACCTCACCCAGAGTTAAGAATGTGGAGTTTGGTCCTAAAAGAACTCTAAAGATCAGCTCCTCCCTATCTCCTTCCCAAGAGAAGGAGTTGTGTAGCTTACTAAACAATCACTTAGATGCTTTCGCTTGGAGCTATAAGGAGATGAAAGGAGTCCATCCTTCGGTCTGTACCCATCACATCTACATCAAAGATGATTGTAAACCAGTCAGGCAGCCCCAGAGGAGAATGAATCCAGCCCTTAAAGACATTGTCAAAGAAGAGTTGCAAAAATTATTGGATGTAGGATTCATCTACCCTATCTCCAATAGTGAGTGGGTTTCACCTCTAGTGCTTGTGCCCAAGAAGAACGGGAAGAGGAGAATCTGTGTAGATTACCGAGAACTTAACAAAGCCACCAAGAAAGACCATTTCCCTTTGCCTTTCATAGATCAAGTGTTGGATGGACTAGAAGGAAAGAAGTTTTTTTCTTTCCTAGATGGGTTCAGCAGGTATAATCAGATCGAAATCAGCCCAGAGGACCATGATAAGACCACCTTCACTTGTCCATGGGGTACCTTTGCCTACCGAGTCCTTCCATTTGGGCTATGCAATGCCCCTGCCACTTTCCAAAGAGTTGTATTGAGCATCATTTTCGAGTTGGTTCATGATTCGGTGGAAATCTATATGGACGACTTTACTCCTTATGGGTCCAACTTCCAAGAATCATTGACTAATCTGGGAAAAGTTTTAAGCAAATGCATCGAGATGAACCTGTCCCTCAGCCCTGAAAAATGTGAATTCCTGATGACTGAAGGGATTGTGTTAGGGCATACCATTTCTCGCCAAGGATTACAGGTGGATCCTAACAAAATTGCTCTCATCAAAAAGGTTCCACCTCCTCAGAAGGTAAGAGATGTTCGGAGTTTCTTAGGCTTAGCGGGATATTATAGAAGATTCATTAAAGACTTCAGTAAGCTAGCCTCGCCATTGTTTGGCCTCTTAGCAAAACATGTTGAGTTTAAATGGACTGACGACTGCCAGAGGGCTCTGAATGAATTAAAGGATAAGTTGGTGTCTGCCCTGATCTTAAGAGGTCCAAATTGGGCCCTACCTTTCCACATCCACACTGATGCCTCGAACAAAGCCATAGGGGCAGCCTTAGGACAAGTCGAGGAAAAAATTCCATATGCCATATACTTTGTCAGCAAAAACTTATCCAAGGCAGAATTGAATTATATTGTAACTGAGAAGGAGTTCCTGGCTATGGTCCATTCCCTGAACAAGTTTCGACACTACATCACTAGCTATCAAACATTTGTACATACTGATCATGCTGCAATTAGATATTTAATGAATAAACCTGATGTGAATGCTCGAATTATTAGATGGTTACTTTTGTTGCAACAGTTTGATTTGACTATCGTTGACAAACCAGGTAAAGAAAATGTTGTTGCTGACTTCTTGTCTAGATTGGATTTATCTGCAGGTGAAGAAGGAACAGTGGATGACCAGATGCCGGATGAACATCTGTTTGCTATCTCAGTACTCTCTCCCTGGTTTGTTGATATAGCAAACTACCTGGTCTCAACACAGTTCCCTCCGCATCTATCCTCAAAGGAGAAGAGCAGAATCACGAGGAAGAGTGCCTCATTCACTTGGATCGGGGGAAACCTGTTCAAACTTGGCCCCGATCAGATCTTAAGGCATTGTGTAAGGGAGGAGGAAGTCTTTGACATCCTCCTCACCTGCCACGATGGGCCGTGTGGAGGACATTTTGCAGCCAAGATGACTGCCTTCAAAATTCTACAGGCAGGCTACTATTGGCCCACTCTTCATCAAGATGTCAGAAGATATATCAGCTAATGTGACCGATGCCAAAGGATGGGGAAACCGACTCCAAGGGACGAAATGCCTCTCCAACCTCAAGTGACTCTTGAGCCATTTAAGAAGTGGGGTATGGATTTTGTGGGTCCTATTAACCCTCCTTCAAGGCAAAGGTCTTACATCATTGTGTGCACAGACTATCTGACAAAGTGGGCGGAAACCAAGGAAATCAAAGCAGCAACAGAAGAAAAGGTGGCAGAATTTTTAAGAGAAAACATCTTCTACAAATTTGGCTACCCAAGAGAGTTAGTCACCGATCAAGGAAGCCAGTTCACCTCCAACTTAATTGAAGACTTGCTCGCTCATCACAAGATCAAGCATCGGACTTCCACGCCATATCATCCTCAAGCAAATGGGCAGGTGGAAGTCAACAATAGAGAATTAGAAGGGATTTTGACTAAGGTGGTGAGCAACAACAGAAAGGATTGGGCAGATTGCCTGGTTGAGGCCACTTTTGCCTACAACACCACTTGGAAGACCACAACCAGTTTCACACCTTATGAGCTGGTCTATGGGAAGAGAGCTTTGTTGACCTAGATCTCAGCCATGCTCAACAAGAAAGGTTATTGCAGTTGAATGGGTTAGATGAATGCCAAATGCAGGCCCTCCTCCACTCAGAAGTGGTTCAGCTTCAGAGGAAGATATGGCATGACTGGCACCTCAATGACAAACAATTCCAGCCGGGAGATTGGGCGCTGTTGTATGATTCCAGACATAAGGATTTCAAGGGGAAGCTAAGGACAAGATGGTTAGGACTGTATGTAGTGGAGAAGTGTAATGAAAATGGTTCTGTCCTCATCTGGACCATTGATGAAGAAGCCCTCTCCATGCTCGTCAATGGGCATCGACTAAAGATCTACAGGAAACCTCTTTCGAGGCAAGAGTTCATCAAAACTATGGAAAAATTAGTGCTGGTCATAGAGAAGGGTTCTGCCTCTGTTTTGGGCACACCCTAAGCATCATTATACATTATAAAAAAAAAAGGAAAAAGAAAAATGCAATAAAAAAGAGATCCTTGGGTGAAAACCTTTCTGAGGCGCCCAAGGCAGATGGTAGGGGTGAAAACCTCATATAGGCGCCCCTGCTGTCTCTCTGAAAAAGAATTGGAATAAAAAGATCCTTGGGGGAAAACCTCTCTGAGGCACCCAAGGTAGATCGTATGGGTGAAAACCTCATTGAGGCACCCCTGCTGTCTCTTAAAAAAAAAAAAAAAAACAAACAAACAAACAAAAAGAAAGGAAAAGAAAAAGAAGAAAGAAGAAATAGAAAAAAAACAAGTTCAATCTCTGGAAATTGTTGCAGGTTGTAGGAACACAATGCAAAAAGGAGGCCTCTCAACTCAAGGAAAAGGGTCCCTACCAAGCTACCAGGCAACCTCACATACACCCCCTCCATGGACACTCATTTTTTCCAAGGTTTGGATGCAATCTGGTCATGGTTTAGCCTTCTACAGGAAGCTACAGGACTTTCTACAGGAAGTTGTGTATTTCTACAGGAAACATCCTGTAGAGCCTTTGGGCGGGCCAGGACGGATTATGAAGAAGAATTTGAAGCTTGAAGCCCATTGAGGAGGCATGCAACCACTCTTTTCTTCCATCCTCCACTCGTTTCACCTCCTTTCACCACCTTTTCTGCCATATGGTCGAATATACCTGCACAGTCATACCAGAACTTTGTTTTCTCAGATAAAAAGTTTTGCTTTTAAGGAGGAAATAAAGCATGCAGAGGCTCGCAAACTTTACCTGTCAAGGAAATCTCGGGACCCTACACCTGTGAACGCGATTCAATGATCTCGGCATGCACCCCAGGAGGAGAAACGGCTACAGGATGTCCTACAGGAATCCTGGAGCAGCTGATCCGGCTGGAGCACATACCATGGAGACACCAACAGCTCATGAAGCCGGTGCATGCAGCATACACCACCAGGAATCGGGTCTTAAGGTCTCGTAGCCAGTAGTAGCCAATGAAGAGGAGCTCCAGCACTCGTACACGAAGCAGCAACAAGTAGATCCAGCATTCATCGTCCTGAAGCCTGAAAAAACCCACGTCCATGGCCGCACAGGTAAGTGCCTAACCTTATTTCGTCAAATTACATAAGCTATACTCTAAATGTGCATGACTGTGAGAATGAACGGATTGAAAAAGTTGGGTAGCCATTCAACTAGCAACCACAACCAGTCCAACGGCCTCGTCGGATCCAAATGGCCTTGGTTATGTCGAAAAGATGGGCAATTGACACGTGGGAAGCATCCAGTTGGAGAGAAGCGGCAGTCTAACAGGAATGGCGGCGGTGAATGCAGAGGGAAGAATTCTGCGGTCAGGGACATGCCGCGGAATGATGGCTGTGACGTCGACCAACGGATCCACTGGGACAGCTCACCCCCGTGCCATGAATTCTGCAGCAATTCAAAATCGGCCGGCTGAATCACTTATGATGCACTGCAGTCATTTACTCACAACCGTTTTGCAGCCGAGTACGCGTCCTCAATCCTCTGCAAGTTGTTAGCCCGAGTTCTCGGCCTGTTCCAACGTCCTGTTGCTGCTCAGAAAGTCCAGAACCACTGTAACGTTCTCCAGAAGCCGTGCACGATTTCTACAGGAAGCTGCGCTACAGGGAGCCCGGCATTATGGAGAAGCTTGGACTGTTCACGTCGAGGGTGGAAATTCTCAGTGAGGTAGGCCTGAACATAACTTTCCCATGCAAATAATTCAAAAGGTGGTGAATTCGACGTGTTGAGAGGGTAGGGAAAATGTGAATAAAGTCTGTCTATGAACGCAAAAGCTGTTTTCTTATCGCTGCATGAAATTGTCTTCGTAGTCTGCATGCGAGATTTTCTCCAGGGTTTTGAATTAAAATCCCTCCTGTAGAAAAAATTTGAGACCCTGTCAAAGCTCACCGGTGGAAAATTGTGAATTTTATATGAACTGTGTGCATAACAGAGACGTAGCTCTGCGCTCTGTGTAGAAAAATCCTGAAGCTCTCCTTCTGTACACGAGCAGGCAAGTTTAGAACAACAAAAATAGGTTTTTTACAACGCCGGGAGGGTTCATTAGAAAAGATCCTTCGGACTCCAAGAAATTACGGGAAACCCCTGAGGTGGTGGACTTGTTTTCCCGTGCACACTGGATGTCATTCTATGACAAGCTTCAAGGTCACAATGATGAAATTACAGAAGAATTCCTAAGGTCCTTGAAGCCGAAGTCAAAGACATTGGCTGTTGTCAACTTCAGAGGATTGACCCTCAGACTCACCCCACATCTCATTAGCAGAGTAACTGATCTACCGATGGGGGTACCCTGGGATAAGGAGGAGAGAAAATTGAGTCAGAAAGCTAAAACATAGTTCTTCTTGCCAGAGGAACAATTTTCAGAGGACAAGAATGGAGTTCGAAGAACTAGCCTACAACTGTTCTGGAGTGAAGTCAGCCTCCAAATTATGAAGTATATTACGTGTGAGGGGTGATTTAGCATCGTGTATGGCTATCATTTCCGGTTGCTCACAGAACTCAGGCACCAAATGGACCCACCCTCCGAACAAAAATTGAGCATTCCTTACTTCCTCATGCAATCCATGATTGAGTGTGCCATCAAACTGAGAGAGGGGACACCAGACCAGCTAGCCCATCATGGGCTTATCAAGCTCCTCGTGGAAGATGCACTACAAACTTACACTGTCCCTCTCTCCTGGGAAATTTTTCGGAATATGTCTAAAGATGATGACATCCGAATTTTGGTTGAGGAGCTCACTTCCTCCAGCAGTGAGGAGAAGGAGCACACTCAGGTAGGAAGAAAACTAAAGGACAAGAAACCCCGAGTAAAACACCAAAGAAAGAACAGAGAGGAACGCAAGAAAAAGGCAAAACTGCCAAGACAGGGGGTGGTAAAATTACACCAACACCCAGGGAGAAGAGACTACAGAGAAGGGTAGAAAGGACTGAGAAATTCCAAGCCAGTGAGGGCATCCCTAAGGTAGCCTCAGCCAAGCTAAAGGGAAAAGCACCCTCAGCCAAGCAGGCTAAAATGGTGCCATCCACTTCTACAGGAAGCCAGAAGGCTATTTCTACAGGAAGTTTAAAAACGGCTTCTACAGGAAGCCAGAAACCAGCAACTACAGGACTTTCTACAGGAAGTCCGGAAAAAGGACAGCAGAAGGAGAAATTGGCTAAAATATTAGCTAGGGAGGTAGCAGCTGTGCTGGCCACCCTAAGTACCTCTCCCAATCCAAAGGAAAAATGAAAGAGGGAGATTCCTCTGTATTTTAAAGCAAGAAGGAGTGTGAGAATTAAGACTGGCAGACCCCAACCTCCATCAAAAGAGCCAATCACAATTATGGATACCCCTACCACACCAAGGGATAGGTCCCCCTCCAAGACATCCATTACTTATGATCGGGGAAGCCCGAAAACATCCTAATGGAGGGAAAGGATGGAGAAATTGAACCCAAAAGCCTCTCTACAGGATGCCAAGGCAATTCTGTAGGAAACTTTGGCTAGGCTGAAGGAAACTGAGCAAATGGAGGAAAGAGCAGCTAAATCACCACAGGAGGAGGAGAAGACCGAGGTCATCATGGAACCAAGCCCCCAGCCCAGCCTGGGCTCTTATTATAACTTATTGGAGGCTGGCAAAATTATTCCTCAAAAATTCACAGTGCCACTGTTTCTAACACTAGAGGAAGAAAGAGTACGAACCCACACTTGGATGAGGATCGCTAAATCCAAGGGGGTAGTAGATATAGGGCCTCTAGAGGAAAGGCTCAAGGAAACACAAAGGGAGTTGGCAAGAGTACGGCATGTGGAAAGCTCCCAACAGGCCAAGTTAAGAGAAGAGAATGAGCTTCTTAGACAATAGCTACAACAACAGGGACAGAGGAGAGAAGAGGGCACAACAGCCAAGGACACCACAACAGAACCTCAAGAAAAAGAAGGAATGCAATCTGATCTTGAGGAACTAAACCGGAAACTACAGGAAAGGGAATTGCAGGCAGGCATAGAGATACAATCTTTGAAACAGCAGATGCAAGAAAAGGAGGCACAACTGGCCTGCATGGCCAGTTGGGCAATGGATGCTCTGCAATGTAGGCAGCCGGCCAAATCCTATGGCCTATACCTAAGGGATCAGTGGCTGCAATTCCAAATTAACACATTGGCACAGAGGGGTATCTCCCAAATCCAAAACCCCCAACAGTTCATGGATTTATGTAACAACAGTTCATTAGAAGACAAGGCCAAGCTATCAGAGTTCTACCTTCATAATTTGGCCCTTCCAAATGTAACCTCATGGGACCCCAACACAGCAGTAGGTGATATGCAGCTGATGGCAATGACCTCATGGTTAAACCACGAAGAAAAGAGAGCGGCAGAGGTCAGAAATGTCATGAACCGAGAACTACATGAACCACTGCTGATTAGAGCAGAGCCAGGGGACCCCACAACATTGATATCAGCCCACCAGCACCTAGCAACCAACTCTCAGGCTTTATTAGAGTACATGGATCGGCGGGCTCAGACCATAGCACACTTCGAGGATATGGAGCGATTATTAGGGGACAATTGTGTTCATGCTTGCACCCATAGGTGGAACACATTGTCCCACAGCCTCAAAATCAGGGAATATCACACTCCAACTAGAATATGGGAGGCCTTGGGACGAGTGCCTCTCTACAAGAAGTCTATGCAGAACCTCCAGGCCAGCTGGATCACCCTCAAGCTAAGTCCACCTTTGCTTTTGGGATTGTTAGAAGGAAGCACAGAAGAAGAAGAGCATAAGCAGTGGGAAGAGGTGGAAAGGAAGGCCGGATTCCATGACAGTGAGGAGGATACTACTTCAGAAGCCTGGGATGTGAGGGTGGCGATTAAAGCAATGAAAGACGAGGAACTGGACTAGTTACTCAGAGGATGAGCAATCCTTTTAGCAGGGGGGTGATGATGAGCCCCAAATTTGGTAACTTGTTGGGCTCATTTGGCCTAATTATCCTTGTTCAATCCTTCATTTTTCATAGCTTATGCATTATTTTTCAGTATGTTTATGTCATTTGTACGAATAAGGGTAGTCACTCTTCCTAGGTGGTTAACACATGCTCATTTCAGGTTTGTTGACACATGTTGAAGTAAAACCGAGAAATCATGGGCTAGAAGACAACCAAGCTTGGGGTGAGGATTCATAGGGGGGTTGTCTATGGCATTAAATAGCCTTCCTCGAGATCTTCACCCCCAACTCCGAGCTCCAAAGGTCACCAAAACTGGATCTAGAAGGTAGCCAAGCAGATTTTGGAAGGAGTTGTCTACTCACAGTTTGGGCAGCCAAGTCCCATAGATTTAGGAGGCCAGCTAGGGCCCTCGTGGTGTATAAATGTTAAGGCCTCAGCATTCATGAGGGACTTTTGGAAACCATTGCATATTTTGCACTACAGTGCTGTTAGCTCTACTTTGTTCTCTTGTAGCCATTTTGGGCATAACTCTTGACCTATGACTATTTTTTGATAATGAGAAGCAGTCCGATTTGATATCAACTCTGAGTTTTCTATAGGAGCCATAGCTCTCAGGGTTGGGCCCAACCTGAGAGCCTAGGGCTTCCTTTTTGTACTGTTACCTTTCCTTTATGCATTGTTGTTCTCCTTTTATGCATTTGAAATGTATTTCTGTTGGGCAGATTTAGTTGTGTTGGTTAAATAGGTCACTGTTTATGAATGGAATTGCTTCAGATGTTTAACATGGATTGGTAGGATAATAACAGGAAGAAGTTCCAAAAAAGGGTCAACAACACTCTCTGTTTCGCCTCATTCTTATTGGATCAGGGGCTGGAACTGAAGAAACAGTGCCGCCCCAACAAAAACACTAGTTTGCTTGACCATGCAATCCTTAGTGGACTGTTTTCATTTGCAGAAGTTAGTTATGGGTTCAGATCTCTGAAATGTTTCTTTGCATGATTGATGTACATGGTTTTCTTTCCAAATAAAGCTATTGTTCATTCATTTTATTGATAGTTAGATTAGATTAGCTAGGACTTTGATTATTTGTAAGACATTGTTGATTCGGTTAAAGGTACATTGTGCAGGGCATCTCTACCACTCTCTCATCCGCCTAAGCTTCATCAGAGCTAGCTGTTCCATCTCCTAGCTAGGTTCCTCATCTCACATCTGTCCTCTTGCCCACGTAACCCTACCTTTTTGTGCAATCATTGTTTCAGCCTTCTTTGAGCCAATTTAGCCATCTACACCTTCTAACCACTCCATCCACCTGTCCCTGGGCCACTTCAGACCCCTATCCTACCTCCATATCCATTCATGCATCTTCCCTCACTCACCCATCCTCCAAGATCCAATTTTTAAACATCCTGTAGAAATTTCTGAACATCCTGTAGAAATTCCTGAACATCCTGTAGAACCCCTGCAGACTTCCTGTAGAAGCTTACAAATGAGGTTTCTTGATAGCCAAACTTTGTGAAACTCTCTGGAAGGGTGTTAGGGACTCCTTAGACCCTCTCTGAACCTTCCCGACCTCTTCCAAGCATTTCTCCTCCTTGATCCACCCCTGCACAGTCAAAGAACAGTGAAAGCATATGCATGATGAAACTGACGACTTAATAAAAAATACAAAAAGATGTTTTCTTCAAATAGAGGTAGTCTAGACACATGTATTTTACCTTCATAGAAGTAATGGCATCTCTTCCAGTAGTTTTCATTCTCTCCTTTGCATCAGTAGGACTAGCTGGTAGAATTAGGGTTTGCTAGGGTTTGCGTTACTTTTTGGCTTTCAGTTCTTTCCGCAAGTAGATTAGCTTCCTTTGAGTTAGCTTTCATCCATCAGTTAAAAAGCTTCTTCTAAGAGCTCATAAAAGTTGGCTTAAGCCCCTAGCGGACTTGTGCCAGCTGACCAAGTGACAGCTGTGGCAAGAGCTAGTACTTGTGCATACAGCACCGTCACTTCCAAGTTTGTTACGAACTACCGGGTTGATAAAAGTAAAGAAGGGAGTCCCTGGAGTTGCAACATTATTGTTGCAATACTGGAGCCCACCACACGTGATGCCCCATGGGTGCCCGGGCGCCCCACCTTCGTTCGCTCGTCAATGACAACAAAATATTATAATTTGTGAGTACCATGTTGCATAATCAATCAATTGTAAATTGACTTTTGACACCCAAAAATTACTTTAGTGGATTTTCTAAAAATCATTATGAGACCCCTTGGTGGGAACTCTATTTATGGGCAGTCATAGGCCGACCTTATTTTATGTGGGTGCCCCTTGCCAAGTCGGTTCGACCCACCAATTCATCGCTCAAGCACCCCTGTGGGGAAGGTTTCCTAGTGTGCCAAGCATGCAATGCCCCTATGGGCACTGGGTGCCCTAGCATTCCCAGCATGCGATGCCCCCATGGGCACCCAGGCACCCCATCTTCGTGCAAGCGTTCTCAGGGTGAAAGTGTTCTTCCCACTATGAAAATTAGTGAACACAAATCATTAGCTCATAAATGAAAAAAAATATTATCATTTGTTATTTCCATGTTGCATGATCAATATTCAGTTGTAAACTGACTTTTGACACCTAAACATTGATTTACTTAATTTTCTAAAAATCATATTTATGAGACCTTGTTGCAGGAACTTTATTCATGGGTAGTCATGGGTCGACATTACTTATTTTGTGTGGGTGACCCTTGCCAAGTCGGGCTAACCCACCAGCTCGTCACATGGGTGCCCTAGCGTACCCAGCATGCAATGCCCCCATGGGTTTCGGGTGCCCTGGTGTGCCCAACATGCGATGCCCCCATGGGCATCGAGTGCCCTAGTGTGCCCAATTCGCAACGCCCCCATGGGCACCTCTCCTTTGTTCGCTCATTAATGACAACAAAATATTAGAATTTGTTAGTACCATGTTGCATAATCAATCAATTATAAACCGACTTTTATCGCCCAAAACATTACTTTAGTTCATTTTATAAAAATAATTATGAGACCCCTTGGTAGGAACTCTGTTCATGGTCAATCATGGGCTGACCTTACTTATTTTATGTAGACGCCCCTTTCCAAGTCAGGCTGACCCACCAACTCGTCACATGGGCACACACTAGCAGGAGGACATCCTAGCGTGTCTAGCTCGTGACACCCCCAAGGGCGCCCTGACGTTAAAGAGAAGGATAACACCATATCAATGCATATGATACTATTTTGTTCAAGACACAGACATAGGAGACTAGTTTTTTCATACTGAGACACTTTCTAATATATATAATCACGACCATAATAAAAAATGTATTGATCTTATTTTTCATTCATCCTTGTAATGTCATATTATTTCTTAATGTCATATTTTGCATAATATACTTTAAAAACTTATTAATAATGCTCCACAAAAACCCATGATTAACCTCTAAATCCTCTAGGTCCAAATTAACCCCCTAAACAATATACATAAACCACCTATTACCTTAACCCCATTCCCCTAAGCCCTAAACCCCTAACCCCTAAGCCCTTAATCTCTAACCCCTAAACCCTTAAACAATAAACCCTTATCCCGAAGCCCATAAATTAATTAACCCCTTAATCGACCCTAACAAAAATAATCAAATAATATTTCCAATCCACATCAAGATGACAACATAGTTCAAATTCCTCCCGAAAGAATATTATAAAATACATTTAGAGTAGAAAGATAATACAAAGACATACAACCTAAAATACAATATACATATAAACATTTACAAAAAAAATCTACAATACAAAGACATATAATAAATAACTTACAAATGGGTGATATTCATGCCCACCTTCAGCATGTTCATAGTCTCTACAATGATTTTTAGTTGATGTTATTAGAATTCTCCTTGGTTTCAAGCCCCTACAATTTCTCAAGGACAATAACATTTTCCATCCTCAGAAGCCATCGATTTCGATCCCACGTATCCTTGGTCTCCTTGAGGAATGTTATGTGACATTTTTTGTCAACCAAACTTTCAATGATGATTTTGTTTAAATATTAACCTCAAAATAAGCCTACAACCTTTCAAAACAATCACAACTAATATATATATAGCAACTATGTCAAAGTTATATGATGTTAGGGCCTCTGCACACACATATACTTATTAATATAATAATTATAATAATAATAATATATTTAATAACTTTATATAGATATAATTTATATTATAATAATATAATATTATATTTTTAATATTATATATATATATATATATATATATATTATATTATATTTAATTACAATATTAATGTTATATTTATTTTAATTAGTCGAACTAATCAAAAGCGATCCCATAATAGATGTTGTCAACACAAAAGGTCATTAATAGTGGAATTGAACATTATGCAATGATTATTTACCATTTGGAGGAAATTGGACAACACATTTTCATATTGGATATAGCGTCAGATCCCAATGGTAAAATCACTACCATTGGTTATTCGACGACAGTTGGGATTATAGGAAAACATCCAATAATCGATGGGATAGGGCATTCCATCGAATATTCAACCAGTAAAGAGCGACTGTCATATATTCAACAGTAGTCGGGATTTAAAAAAAATAAAATAAAATAAAAAATCATTTAATTTCCAACACTTATTTCTGATTTTAGCCATTCCGTCGAATTCCACCATCGGAATTTCCACCCAAATGTACTACTACACGATCAAGGTCATTGTGGTTGAATATGGTGAGCTATGGTCAACCATGGTCATCTTTGGTGAACCATAGTCAACCTAGAACATTCCATGCTCTACCGACTCCTATTGGCTAACCATGGTCAACCATGGTTAGAATGGTCGAAAATGGTCATCCAAGGTCTCTATGGTTGACTATGGTCAACCATAATGATCAATCAAGCTCTCTATGGTTGAATATGGTCAGTGATGATCAACCCTCTTCAACTATGACCAATTTTATCAACGATCTCAATCATTAATTTAACCATTTTTGTAACATTAGTATAACATTAAACTTAAAATTAATGTAAACTTGACCATGGTACACCTCGTCAAACTTTATCAACCTCATAAACCTTCTTGAACCATGTTTAATGAACCCACCCCGCACATGTCAGTTGTAGCTAGCACATCCACATTTACTAATGTTGTTGATATACTCCAATCGGCGCCATTTTCCTCCTTTTAGACGTCAATTGGCATATGAAAATAGCGTTGATCAACGTATATCAACCACATAAGTCAATGTGGTTGTGTTAGTTGTATGTTTTCTCTACACATAGGAAATAATGTGTGTTTATAATTAATTTAATATTTCCAACCATATATGCTTGATGTAAATGGTATTATTTAAGATTTATCATCTTTGCTCTCAAAAGAAAGGGTTGAACTGATCCAAATTTATGCAGGAATGAAATGAAATACAAACTTAAATAAAACATAAAGTTACAGTGAAACATTAACTTCAATTCATTAATAACAAGTAGTCAAACTGTTTACATGCAAAGTGGAAATAAACTAGCTAGGGTGATGATAGCTTATCTCTGAGAAGAGATGTGACAGCTCATATGCCTTTTTTATTATTGAGAAATAATGGAAAACCATAAACATCCAAAAGCCTAACCCTAGGAGATGAATTACCAAAATTTTTTGAACCCTGTTGGGATTAGTTGGAGCACCAACTTCGCAGGGTTGTAATTTATCCATATGATCTTCCTTTTGTGTGCACAACACCTCGCTAGAAGAATTTATCCGAGGAAAAAAAAAATCCTAAAAGACCCTACCCATGGGTTTTGGGAAAAGGTCCCCTAGGGTAAAATTTGGGGCAAAAGACCAAGTTTTGGGGCAAAAAGCCAAAGTTTTGCTGTATAAAATGTAAAGTCTCCACAAGTTGTGGTCACGAAGTGCGTAGATAGTAAAGTGTCATAAGGGGTTTTGCCCTTCTTTTATGTAAGTTGAATCGGCTTTTGAAGATCTACCCATGGTCCGCGAACCATGGGATTGTATAAATATAAGAGGCTTAGAGAGTCTAAGGGGAGAAGTGATAAGTAAGACGAAGGTAATGGGTCAGTAGAAAGAAGAATGAAGAAGTATTAGAGTAGAAGAGAGGCTTTGCAGCTGTGTGCGCGGAGGCCTAGAGTAGAGTCTGCAGCTAAGTGCACATGAAAGTCTTGATTCTATAAGTAGAACTGAAGTATTAATAAAGATATTATTCCTGAAATTCCTGTGTTTGTCTATTTTCTTCTGTTATGAATGGATATGATTTTATGTTGTAATGAATGATGGGTTTATGAATTAATATTGTATTGATGCATGAATTTACATAATTGATGTTGTTATATGAACACACCTAATATTAATTGTTTACGCGAAGCATATCTTAGTGCATGTTAAAGTTATCAACGCTTAGGCCAATCTGGGTAACTACGGGATTAGGATTACTCACAAAGGCACATAACTGGTTGATTCACCTGTTTAGGGTCCACGAAAGACAGTCGTAGACCTCCATGAAGTTCTAGAGGTTGATTAAAGGAAGTTATATCGATAAGCCTTAAAGGCTTATCCATCTGCGCGAAGGCAGGTTTAGGGCATAAAATGACATTACACTAATCTCTGGGTGTGGAAACTTGGCTCCAGCATCCCCCATACTGCTTTGGGTGAGACTTCAGTCTGCGCTCCATGGGTTGATGCTGAAAGGGCCAGCAGTGTAGGGATTTGTTTGGCAAAACTAACTTTGAACTTGGTTCAGGACTCACTAAGCCAACAAAAGGTTTTGTTGTCAGGACTGAGATCCACATAAAGAGATGTGTGATTTCGCATCACTGGAATCCAACTAAGTAAATCGAGGAGTGGTTGGATAGAACAATCCACTAATTCGCGGCGCAAGAAAACAAAAATATGCGCTTGACGAAGAACAGTGGTTGGATAGATATTTATACACAAAGATACACAAAATTTTCTTATGCTCTTTCATGATCGAACTATACGAGTGGATCGCTAAATTGGTAAATGACCAATGAAGGTGGAGGCCTGACGGTCCAATAGTGTGGACCCTGGAGTTAGTGCAGAGATTGGAAGCCTCTAAAGATAAGATCACGTGTTTTTTTGATCAATGGCTTGATCGTGTCATAGGAGGATTTGTGACAGAATTCACAGTCGATACCTCGGTCAACTACAGTGAAGCAGAGCAACACTTCTTCAAGGAACCACAAGGTAAGTATTTAAGATCTTTGAATACTTGATTAATATTCTCTTGTGTGAAAATCGGATTATGCCATTACCTTGACGTTTGGAGCTACGCAAAGTGGAAAGTTCTTCATGGATCGAGGGAGAACAAGCCCTGAATATATCCCATTAATTGAGCCTCCTCTGAGTGATGACAAGGGAGCAACACAGGCTTCACCGCAGAGCATTGTCCAGTTAATAATACAAGGGTTTCCGTGAATACCTTATCAATCCACACCACCTCCGCCTTCACCTTCATAGCATACACCTTCACCCACACCGCCACCACCTCCGCCACCATTCAATATGTCGAATACGATGAAGTTGCCCATTTTCAAGGGCCTGGGAAATGAGGACCCGGACCAGTTTTGGTTCGTTGTGAAGGTTGTATGGATGGCACATAATATTACAGATGATCATATGAATAAAGTGCAGTTGGTTACTTCTCTAAAAGATCGCGCGCTAACATGGTACATCAAGTACTACACTGATAATACGATGGCCTCGTTGGTGGACACTCAGACCGCGCTGAATAAGGAATTTAGTAGGCCCAAGTTTGAATTGCAGTCAGTTGTTGGATTCAAAGAAATCATGATGAGGCGTGGGCGAAACACCTTGGGAGCTGGATCAGAGATTGAAATTCCAGATCCGCAAAGCTAACATGAATCTTACGAATGGGCATCACCGTGAATGGTTTGTAGCTTCGCTCTTGCCTCACCTAAGGGTTGCTTTATCACAACAAAAGATTGGGACTTAGGCAGAAGCCTTGGAAATTGCAATGAGATTGCATGAGACACCAATTCAAGATGCTGCTTTGGGAGTTCAGCAGATTCACGTGGAGTTACAGGATCTTTGCCTAGATTTTCAAAGCCTAAAGAAGGATAGAGTGGCTCGGCCAGAGGTGAGCGAAGAAATTTGGTGCCTGAAATGTAAGAGCCAGGGGCATGACAAAGATCACTGCCTTGTCTTCACGAATTATGTTGCAGGAGGAGGGCCAATGCCTCTAAGGCTGAAATCTTATGAAGGGCCAAGTATAGGGCCCGCATTGTGGTGCGTGGTGCGCTATCTAACAAGTAGCAGAAAAACATGTAACAGACAATTGTCACTTGTTGCATAAATTTGTGCAGACACTGCAAGAACTCTTATGCAAATTTTGTAAATTGTGGGTCACAATGAGCATAACTGTCATAGATATGAGCTGATGATGGAAAGAATGCTTGCATATTGAATGCAGACAAAAACTTAGCCTCTAGATCAAGGCGTTGGGGGAGTGCATAGAGGATATCAGGGGTGCGAATGAGGCTGAAGAGGAGGACGACCTGGTAGAGGTCGGGGACAAGTTATTTTCTACAACTGCAGGGTGCCAGGACACTATGTACGAGAGTGCACGATCCCAGCATGCCTATCATGTCGATACTTTATTCAGTTTGATCACGCGATACAAGACTGCCCCGTATTAATAGCTAAGATGTAGGAGAAGAGGGCACAACCTCAGCATCCTATCTAGAACCTACAAATGATGAGGTCTGAACCCCATGAAGAGGATCCCAATGTGAATATCGTGTTGCGAAGTGGAATGACAACTGGTGGGGATAAAGGAAAGCAGCTTGAAGAAACTGAGTGGGTTCGCAAAGCTCCAGAAAAGGAGGTTGGCTTTGATATGGAGCGTGCAAAAGAAACCTTCATGGAAGAAAAAAAGAGCTTCACTAAGGCCTCTACCTCAGGAAGTCAAGACAAGCTATCTAAAGAATTTGACCCCTCCACGCTTACTACCTTCTTGGAAACTTGTATGAAGATGTTGCACAATAGCAAGGCCATGAAAGGATTACAGGAGTTGATAAATAAGTGTGCCAATAAGGAAAATACTCCTGAAGGACCTTGCGTAGTCAGAAAAATTGGTAAGCATAAGGCAAGAATAGGGCATGAGATGAGGCTCACTACAGAAATAGGAGAGTATGAAATGGTTCAAGTTATTCTGGACTTGGGGTCGGATGCAAACGTATTTCCTAAACAAACATGGGAAAGAATGGGGAGACTGGCATTGCAATGGTCTTCGATTCAATTGAGGATAGAAAATCAACAGAAGATTATCCCCATGGGAAGGTTCCAGGCAGTGATAGTAGATATTGAAGGTGTGAGCGCATTGGCCAATTTTGAAGTAATAGAGGTTGTGGATGACAACAATCGATACCCTACACTCCTTGGGATCGATTGGGCTATTGACATGAATGGGGTAATCAATTTGAAGAAGCGGACGATGTCATTTGAAAGGAAATTGCTCAGCGTAGTAGTACCTTTAGACCCTGGAGAAGGACCGCGCTATACTGAACCGGTCAGCGACTATGAAAGCGACGATGATTTGGACCAGATATACAAAATAACAACACAAAATCAAGATTGGGTTAATCCAACAACTGATGGACGCATTGCATGGGACAATGAAAGTTCTTGTATGTTGAGCCCTGAACTTGCATCTTTCCTATACACTTTCCTAGACTCTTTCCATTCACCTGGACCTCCTAAGCTATCAACATCATTGCATATTAATCATAAAAGAGAATTTAAAGTGGTTTTTTTAACTATGTTTTGTGTCTGCTGTTTGAACTAGATTTTTGCTCATTGAGCTTTGGAATCCTATCACTTTCTGCAGTTGCTTCAACTTTCCGCAATTGTTTTTGTTAAAGTCTACATTGCAGGTGTCATTAGGCAAAGTGAGACATATGGGCAAGTTGGAAATGACTTGGACATGGACCGAGTCCTATTGGATCAGTCAGATTCATCAGGGGAGGCCATGGTCAATGGTGGTCAAGTGGTGGTCAAACAGAAGACTCCTATGACAACAGGACTCCATTTCCAAGCACGTGAAAGATTTTCGTGGCTGTTTCTAGATCTCTGGAGGCATGCTGACACCTGTAGGCTGCCCACGATGTGAATCCAACAAGCCGTTTTCAATAGATTGCATAATCTCGGCAGCCATGATGCTAAATCCATGGACGTTGTCGTTTACGTGTCCTCTGTCAGCGTAGTTTACAGGAAAACAGTTATGTAACCTTTTGTTATAAATAATGCGTTTCTATATGCATAGGAGTTAGTCTTTTGAATATAATTTTTCTGATAAAAATCCCACTGTTCCGTGACACTAGTTTCATTGTTGTGACTGCGTTTTGAAATATATGAGAAGACTATGTTTCTACATTATTGTGTGAAGTGTAATTCTTGATTGATAGTTGTTGCTCGAGGTTGTGCAGAGGGCCCCTGCACACGCCGAGGTTTCATTTCTTATTGATGTACAATTTCATGTTGTGTTTCTTTATGTTTATTGCAAATATGCCATAGTTATTCACTTATGTATATTTCATTTACTATGGTACTAACACTTCATTCTTGTTCATAATTTTACATGCTTTGTACATTGCTGTTAACGCTGATCAGTGTGCATGTTCCAGATTACAGTAGGCCTGGGCATCTTCATACATTTCCTTTTGCAAAAACTAGTGACATGGAATCAGTGTTTCTACTGACTTGCTTTTCTTAGCTTTTAATTCCAGTTTTGTTTTGTTGATTTCAGTTTAGTTCATTTGCTTCGTTAGACAGTTTAGATATCAGATTGCTCAAGTTGTTGATGATTACCTCCAAAAGCCATAGCTTAGACTACCTGGTGAGGGGTCAGACTATGAATTGATGTGATTTGATTTTAGTTTACTTTTCTGCAATTAGATATCAAATTGCTCAAGTTGTTGATGATTACCTCCGAAAGCCATAGCTGGAATAACTGGCGAGGGGTCAGACTATGAATTGATGTGATTTGATTTTAGTTTTACTTTTCTGCAATTAAATATTAGATTGCTCAAGTTGTTGATGATTACCTCCGAAATCCATAGCTAGACTAACTGGCGAGGGGTCAAACTATGAATTGATTTAATTTGATTTTAGCTTTACTTTACTTGCAATTTTTGGATTTCTTTGAGTGCAGTAGCTTAATTCATTTCTTTTGTATTTAGACAACAACAGGGATAATGGTTTCATGATCAATAGTTCAATGTTTGTTTGATTAGAATAGTGGCACATTTTCATTTTCTTTTAGGAATTAATTTCATCATCAGTATGTTCTAAGACCCCCTGAAGTTTGAAGTTTTGGAAATCATTATAAAGGACATAATTGCCTTGAAAATTTATATCCGTACTTGTCTTTTAGAGTAATCTTAAAACTCAGGGATAGAATTTCCATTTCACGCTGGGAGATAAACGAAGATAAAAACCCCCAAAACAAAATAAAAAATCAAAAACGACAAAAAGTAAGAAATAGGTTATCTTGCACATATAGTGTGCCACACTTCAACAATTTACGACTCCCGGATTAACAATTAATATAGCAATTTAGGACACTCTAAATTGACCAAACATTGTACATTAGATTCAGATGAGGAATTGGAACACGAACAAAATAGGTTGCATGAAGTATCTACACTGCATTGTAATATGATGACTAAATCCTTGCGTTGTGTATCATCGGAGGTAAGAAGTCTTCCATATTATGATGGTCTAACTAATGTAGATAAAGTTTTGGAGGCATTTGAAAGGGAAATTCCTGAGAAGCATCGCTTCCAGGCCTTGGATTTGGCGTTGCACACTACACTCGCAAGATGGTGGGGTATGCATAAAGACAATTTTGATGGATGGAGCAAATACAAAAAAATGATGAGATTGTGCTTTGGTCACCCAAAAGTTTGTTTAACAGAGAAATACAATGGAAGAAATGATCTGTGTGATAATTTAGAAAAATGGACTGAGGTTTATGGAACGGAGCCGCAACCTGAATGGGTGAATTTATTATGTCACACTTTGGATGTAATACCAATGAATTGGTACATGGAAACAAAGCTCCACCATGGCACTGAAGAGTGGGACATTTTGAGACAGGGATTTTTTATGACATTCAGCTTTGAGGATGGGTTTGAATGCATTGATGAGGCGTTGCAAGAGGTCAAGGCAGTGATCTTTAGAATACCATGGGATCCTTTGGATTTGATTCAACCGAAGTGGAGCACCCAACTGCACCATGCGCTAGAGTGTTATAATGTGACTGCTGAAGATAAAGATGAGGATCCAAGGAACATCAACATCCCAGAGACAGAAGGCCACCACAAAGTTGCGGGACCACAAATAGAGAATCCAAATATTACCGCACCACTAAAGACTAGACAAGTGAACATTGGCATTGTAGCAGAGCTGAATTTTGCGAAGATTGCAGACTACTAGGATGATGCCATGGTAGATAAGGTCGCTGAGTTGCTCCGCGAGTATCAGGATTTGTTCCCTACAAAGTTTTCAGGCTTGAAAGGAATAATAGGGGACTTGGGTGTCATGAATATTACCTTGAATTCGGATGCGAAGCTGATTAAGTAAAGGCCATGTTGCCTTAATCCCAAGTATAAAAAAAAGGTTCGCTTGGAGTTAGATAAGATGTTGGAAGCAGGTATCATTGAACCAGTAGAGGAGTCTAACTGGGTGAGTCCAATGGTGGTCCAGGAAAAGAAACAAAAGGGCAAGATATGAATTTGTGTAGATCTCAGAAAGCTCTATGATGCTTGCGTTCATGATCCTTTTCTGACACCATTCACAGATGAAGTACTGGACAATGTAGGAGGGCAGGAGGCCTATTAATTCACTGATGGGTTCTATGGATACCATCATATTAAGATCTCGCCAGAGGACAGGAGTAAAATGACCTTCATGACCGAGTGGGGATGCTTTCAGTATACGGTAATGCCTTTTGGACTTAAGAATGCGTCAGTGATATTCTTGCGCGTAGTCATCACAGCGTTCAAAGAATTCATTCAAAAGTTTTTGGAGGTGTATTTTGATGATTGGATAGTGTTTAGACTGGTAAAGCACCATGTAGTCAGCTTTCACTTGATGTTGGATACCTGACGAAGGTATCAGATCGCACTGAACTTGAAAAAATGTTTGTTCTACATTGCTTTCGGAAGCTTTTTGGGTCATGTGGTATGCTGACAAGGCTTAATGGTGGACCCTACTAAGATCGCGGTTATAATTAATTTGGAGGCGCCAAGGAGTGTTAAAAAGTTGCGCGTAACACTAGGTCATACGGGGTACTATCGAAAGTTCATCAAAATTTATTCTCAGATTATCGCGCTGATGGAAAAGCTACTAAAGAAGGACGCTACATTTTGTTGGGATGAATAATGTCAGCAGAGTCTAAATGTATTGAAGGAGAAAATGGTCACCACATCGATCCTAGTCTTAACATATTGGAAGAATGAAATTCATGTGCATGTGGACGCTTCATGTATTGCGCTGGGAGCAGTGCTAACATAGGCCAGTGAAGGAGAATTGGATCACCCTGTAGCGTTTGCAAGCAGGAAGTTGTCTAGGGATGAAAAGAATTATTCGACGACAAAGTGCGAAGGGCTGGCTATGGTGTATGAACTCCAGAAGTTCATACATTACCTGTTAGGTAGACACTTTAAGATGTATATAGACCATTCTACATTAAATTACCTAGTCAACAAGCCTATGTTTGGGGGGAAATATGCAGATGGTTGCTATTGTTTCAGGAGTATGATTTCGAAGTGATTATGAAGCCAGAAAGATTAAATGCAGCGCCAGACCATCTATCATGCATTCAAACAGGAGAGGAGCCTACCAATTTGGAGGAAGTGTTGCATGATGCACAGCTCTTTGCGGTGCATGTAGTAGATAATCACTTTGCAGACATTATCCACTTCCTGACTATAGGAATGGCTCCAGAGGGATACACTAGTCAACAAAAGAAGGAATTAGTGGTGCGCCCGGTGGACTTTTTAATTATTACAGGCCATTTCTATAAGATGGGATCGGAAGAGATACTACGACGTTATGTGCTTGATTTTGAATGAAACAGTGTCCTAGTTGAACCTCATGGAGGGGTTGTGGGAGACCACTACGCAAGAAAAGCAACAACGCAAAAGATTTTACGCGTTGGTTTGTGGTGGCTGACGCTCCATAAGGCTTCCAAAGCATATTGTAGGGCGTGTGATGCATGTCAAAGAACTGGCAGGCCCTCGCAGATGGATGAGCTATCTTTGAATCCGCAGGTATCATTGCAACCATTTGAAAAATGGGTAGTTGATTGTGTAGGACCGATTCAGCCTCCAGGAAAGAAGATGGGTCCATGGTATATCATCACCGCGACCGAATATTTGACTAGATGGGCAGAGGCATAGCTCGTGAAGGACTGTATAGGTGAAACAACAGCGAAGTTCTTATTTGAATATGTGTTGACCAGGTTCGGTTGCCCAAAGATTTTTATGAGTGATCACAGTACGCACTTCCTCAACAAAATGATTAGCTCGCTGACAAAAGAATTCTAATTTTATCATCATAAGAGTACACCATATGATCCTCAGGCCAATGGGATAGTTGAGGCATTTAATAAAATATTGGAGAATGCACTGACAAAGGTTTGCAATGTGCAGAGGAATGAATTGGACGTGTGCGTACCAACAGTTCTATGGGCTTATAGAACTACCTGTAAGAAGCTTATGGGTTAGAAACCTTTTCGGTTGGTCTATGGCATAGAATTTGTAATGCCTATGGAGTACATTGTGACTAGTCTATGCATAGAGGCTTTTACAGGAATGGTGGACAACAGAGCCTTGGAAGAGAGGCTTGCACAACTAACAGAGCTCGAGGAAGATAGATTTTTTGTTGGATTCCATCAGCAGGTTAAGAAGAAACACAAAAAGGCTTGGCACGATCAACACGTCAAACTGCACACCTTCAAGCTAAATGATTTAGTTTTATTATATGACAGTAAGTTTGATAAGTTTCCAGGAAAATTTCAGATGCATTGTCTGGGGCCATATATTATCAAAGAGATTACCAATGGTGGAGCAGTTCACCTCGTGAAATTGAATGGAGATCCATTTCCAGGAAAGGTAAATGGAAGCCGCTTGAAGCCATACACTGGGGATCTGGCCCAATGACTACATGATAGTATTACAATCTTAGCACTCCAGGCAAATGTAAGGAGGCACGAGACTATAAACTACATTGTCTGGTTTGTAGAGTTGTGCGATAAGGGGTCTGCGTGAAATAGGAGGGTGTCACAATACTAGAAGAAGCACAAAGGGAGCTGCACTATAGGGGGAGAGACCATGTAGTGCAGCCAGAAAGTGACCGTTACCGTCACTATTCATGATTTGATAGTGAGGAGATGGTTAAGAGGAGTGGGGGGGTGGCATTTAAGGCTGAATTTAAGAGTGAAATCTTTGGAAATATTTTTCCAATCTAGAATTTATGGACGGATTTTTGGGGGAACAGTCGAATTTGAATTCGAATTCACCTATAAATTACATATGGCCATCTAATGAGAAACGCTTTGCATTTCTAGAATTTCTGTGTTGAGCTGTCGAGTGTTTATGAATCCTCAGCTCTACGCGGATTTGGTCGCTGCTTCTATGTTTGAGAAGTGATATGAAGACACTCAGCAGTTTATTCTTAGCACAATGTCTGGAATAGTAGAGATGACTAGTACTGGGGGAGCTATCGCCTCTGAGGGAGATACTCCAGAGGTGATGAGTATGGAGGTTCCAACTGCAGTGCCTATGGCGCTGAGGTCACCTAGGCTGAAGCCTATGCTGGTGAAGGAGGTCCCCAAACCAAAGAAGGATAAGCAAAATAACACAGTGTCAATGTGCAAGCCACTAAGGAAGCAAGCCGCTACACAGGCCTAGAGGAAAGAAAAGTCGAGCGCAAAAGAGAAGGGAAAAGTGGTGGATCTGGAGACTAAGGAGGGCACGAAAGATATAGACATTGAGGGGGTGGACCCTATATCTAAGTTTCCAGGGTATATCCCTCCATGCAAGGGCAAAGTGAAGGTCCCGAAGGACCTAGATGAAGGAAAATTCCTCCTCAACACACCCCTGTTACTGGAGAACATCACCTTTGAAGTTCCACGCTTGGTGCGGATCCTGCACTTGAAGCTAGAATATTCAGATTTGGCGGACCACGAGTGGTTCCCCCACCTTGCTACAAAAACATTCATGAAGAGCGTCTTCTACAAAGATTCTGGTGTCACCATGTTGGAGCTTGTGGAATGGATTTAGGGAGTAAACATGTCCGGGTTGTTGAATCTGTTGTGGGTGCCCCACTACCATCGCGCAAATATAAACCTAATCGTCATTAAGAAGTTATTGTGCCTAGTGCATGACGGGTGCTTATGGATGAACGAGTCAATCCCCATCACCATTATATTGATCCATTGGTCACGCTATTGCCACATTCAGTATTGAATCCAGCTAAGGTGTTTGGCGGAAAGACGAGTGAGCGTGACCTTGATGAGAAGATGAAGGACAAGTTTAAACTTGTAAAGAAGCCACACAGGTACTTCATTACTTCGATCACTGACCCCATTGTGAACGTAGCCAAGCTGATTTTGGATAGCAAGGTTATGAGAAAATGTCACGCAGACGAGGTTTCAATGCCAGTAGTTTTGTTGGTTTCACAGTGCGCGGAGGGCGTGCGGTTCAACTATGTGCGCTACCTGTGTAGCAAGTTCCTCGTGAACTGCAGAGAGCCACAGGATGAGAGTAAAACATTCCACTATTCATGGTTGTTGCTCTCAATTGTACTCGTCGTGCGAGATTTTCCATAGGACAACCAGTTTCCTCTAGTAGAGAAGGATTTACTGGAAGCTGCGAAATTTGCATCTCTCTCGGCCAAAAAAGATGTTGCGCGGGTCACAGAGAGAAAAGAGTTTTGGGTGTTGATGGAGGCAAGCATTCGTACGACCATCAATTAGAAGCCGCAGTTGTCACCAACCATGTTTGAACAATTTTCAGGGTACACGAAGTTCAAAGTGGACTTCCACCATGTATACATCCAGGTGCGAAAGGATCCAGAGAAAAAGTGGTTCGACCTACCCTACCTTGATACGATGACGCTATTGAAGAAGTCATCAAGCGCTAACTAACAGAGTGGCATTCCACATTTGATTTGGACACAGGGACTAGCAATTCCATGGAGAATAAGATAAAGGAAGTGACCAAACATAAGGTTCAACAGTTGGCTGAGAAGAGGAAGAAAGAGGCCGAGGAGAAGGCCGGAGTAGAAGCAGAGCGCATCACGAAAAAATAGGCAGAGCAGGAAGAGCGTGACTCCAAAATAAGTCAGAAGTATCCTTCATCCCAAATGGAGGAGGAAGAGCAATCTGAGCAGGGCAGCGATGATCAGGAGGATAGAACTCCCTTTTGTGTGAAGAGGTACAGGGAGCAGGAAAAGGAAGGACTGTGGAAGAAGACAAAAGCCACCAAGTTGTCGTTAGATCTGATTACTTTGACGGATGGCGACCTGGATGAAATTGGAGACAAGGTGCGGAATACTACCACAGAACTATTGTAGCAGTTTGAGTAGCAACAAAAGAAGGCACTGAGCACCATCTAGAAGTATCTGCGTGAGTTGTAGATCGAGACGACTAGAATCCAAGCAGGTGTAGGATAGAGCAGCGATGCATCAACAAGTTTGGCACTGGGAACCACACAAGCCGCAGAGATGGTTTGATCATTAGATCTCTGGGAAATCACATTGCCAAATGGAGCTTTGAGCGTGGACGTGGCCACTTACAAGGGTATTTTTCAGATATTTGAATAATATCAACCTTAACTTCGTCGCGCTCCCCAATAAGTTTCTTCACACACTGAAAGAAGGTGTGGTAGTAGAGGTTAAGGCCTCGGAGCAGTGCGTGTTGAGCCTAATAAGTGAGTATAGAGTCAACAACAAACATATGTTCGTGGAGAAATCGGCAGTGCTGGAGGCACAGAAGAAAGTTCAGGTGTAGAATGACCAACTTGCAACCGTGGTGGCCGAGGCATCTGAACAGTCCCTGAACTACATATCCCGGAGGAAGAATTGTTGGAGGCGAAGATCAAGAAGCTAGTTGCAAGTGTGTGCGACTCCAAGATAGAAGTGGCCAAGGTTCAATTTGAACTAAACCTGAAAATTAAAGAGTTAGAGTTGAAATCATAGCCTTTAACTCCGCCATAGGTTAGAGAACAATGCGAAGCCACTGTGAAGGATGGAGTCACAGCAGTGGATGCCGTTGTTGTGGATTGCACTGTGCTGTTTGAGCAATCCATGGAAGTAGTCACAGCTCTGCAGGAAGATCCTAACCTACATAGTTTAAATACAAAATCCCGATGATTACAACAGAAGTATTATTAAGTGAGAGGGACGGCATGCGCCATCGCTACAACACAACGATTGGCCAAGTTGCAGGAGGTGAAGCAACTACTTGAACAAGTGGAAGTAGCACAGAAGAAGGAGGCGGTCCTCAAGGCCAAATTGGGGCCTTGGTTGGATGAGGCCTACCTTATCTCTGCCAACATTGAGGAGAAGATGGCAAGCCTACAGAGAATGCAACAGAAAATCAAGGAAGACAGTGGAGGACCGGCAATAGAGCAGCTAGTGGAGTAGATCAAACATGCAGCCACACAGAGCAAGGTTGAGGTAGCAGTGGCACAAGTAGAGTTGGGAGGTTTTCACAGTAAGATCTCCGTGCCAGCAGAGTGACTCGAGGGCGAGTGATGATCTTTGTGATGGGGGCTTGCTGGTACAGGGTCCCCTAGGGTCAATTTTGGGGCAAAAGCCCAAGTTTTGGGGTAAAAAGTCCAAGTTTTGCTATATAAAATGTAAAGTCTCCACAAGTTGTGGTCATGGAACATGTAGATAGTAAAGTGCCATAAAGGGTTTTAACCTTCTTTTATGTAAGTTGAGTCGACTTTTGAAGATCTACCCATGGTCCACGGACCATGGGATTGTATAGATAGAAGAGTCTTAAAGAGTCTAAGGGGAGAAGTGATAAGTAAGACGAAGGTAATGGGTGAGTAGAAAGAAAAAAAAGAAGTCTTAGAGTAGAAGAGAGGCTCTATAGTTGTGTGTGTAGAGGCCTAGATTAAAGTCCACAGCTGAGTGTGTGGACCCTTGCAGCTGAGTGCGTAGGGAAGTCTTGAGTATGTAAGCAGAATTGAAGTATTAATAAAGAGATTATTCCTGAAATTCCTGTGTTTGTCTATTTGCTTCTGTTATGAATGGATACGCTTTTATGTTGTAATGAATGATGGGTTTATGAATTAATACTGTATTGAGGCATGACTTTACATAATTGATGTTGTTATATGAATGCACTTAATATTAACTGTTTACGCGAAGCATATCTTAGTGCATGTTAAAGTTATGAACACTTAGGCCGATCTGGGTAACTATGGGATTAGGAATACTCACATAGGCACATAAGTGGTTGATTCACCAGTTTAGGGTCCATGAAAGGTAGTCATAGACCTTCCTGAAGGTCTAGAGGTTGATTAAAGGAAGTTATATCGATAAGCCTTAAAGGTTTATCGATCTGTGCGAAGGCAGGTTTAGGGCATAAAACGGCATTACACTAATCTCTGGGTGTGGAAACTTGGTTCCAGTGTCCCACCATACTGCTTTGGGTGAGACTTCAGTCTGCACTCTGCGGATTGATTCCAAAAGGGTCAGTAGTGTATGTATTTATTTGGAAAAACTAACTCTGAACTTGGGATACGACCCACTAAGCCAACAATGGGTTTTGTTCTTGGTTCGTTTTAAAAAAAAACGCCATTTAGGGCCTCAAAATAGCTGCAAAAGATCAAGAATTGAAAATTTGTCAAAAATAGAAAGTTGTGCTAGAATTGATGAAACTAAAAGGAAATAGTGCTAGGGGTCCAAGTGAAATAGGAGGGTGACCACCAATATCCACCTGAATCAACCCTCCCCACTTAGGAAGCAATAGTCTCTATTGTGTTGAGCGCCTCCATGAGATCAGGAAACTTTTGTTGAATTTGGTCCCTAGTGAGCCACTTGCCTAGGTGAAGAGTTAGCCATTTTTGACAACCTAATATATTAGGTTCCTCTATTGGAAATTATTCTTGATCTATGTGTCCATGATCTAATTAATTGTGGCATGTTCCATGCAATTTGGGTTGAGATATGTTGGTGTCAGTTTTTTGGAATTGTCTAATGTGTCCAGCAATGGTGGGAAGTATGGCCAAAGGTGGTCCACATTGAACACTAGGTGTAGGAGATCCTTGGTGATGGTTTCAGGCCCGTATTGGAGTGGTCAAGTATTTTGATGGGCTCTGAAAAAAGGTGTTCTTTCTGCAAATGAAACCAAACTTTTCCACCCATCTAAAACTTATGTGGCACCTGATGTTGATCATGCCATTATTTGTACTTGGAATTGGATTTATCCAAGATGACATGAACCTTTTCATGGATGTCCTGAATGAATTCAATAAACCTAGTTGCTTTATCAACCTCAAACTGTACATGTGTATATTATGCATGTCTAGTCGCATGAGGCATGGCAACATCAACCAGACACAACGGCTGAAATCCCATACCCACTTGAACGAGATGACAACAATTCGCACTATGATGAGCTCTCTTAGAACTAAGCTACACACAAAGAAGGCTCTCATCCTAGGTTCATGGATTCTTGGAGTTGTACATGCATAGTATGTGCACTATCATCCCATTGACGACCTCTATCTGGCCGTAAGTCTGGGGATGGAATGCAGTCAACTTGGTGAGCTTGGTTTCCAATAATGACCAGATACTTGACCAAAATGTGCTCAAGAACCTACTATCTCAATCATATATGATGGTCTACAAGATCATAAAGTGTACCCACACTCGTTTAAAGAGGAGTTTAGTAGTGTTCTCTGTTGTGATACTCTTCTTGTAGGCTGCTGATATAGTCATCTTAGAAAAACTATCCATGACCACAAATACATAGTCATTACCATGCTTGGTAAAAGGGAGGCCAAACACATAGTCAATGGAGATGGATTCCCATGGCTAGTTAGGAGTCAGATAAAGAGTGTACAAACCTTTCTTCTTGATGGTTGGCTTGGAGATGGCACAAGTTGTGCAAGATCTGATATATTTTCCAACATCCTATCAGAGTTTTGGCCAATAAAAATATGTCTACAATATTGTCACAGTTTTTTCCACACCAAAGTGTCATGTAACCCGACAATAGTTCACCTCCCAAACAAGCTTGGCACGCTCACTTGAAGGAACACAAATTTGGACCACGTAGCATAATAATATGTCCTGGAGGTGGAAGTTTGGTACTTATCTACCATCCACTATAATTTGGTATGTGGTGGAAAACTCGCGATCATTTTTGTACAGTGGTGGCCATCCAAGGCTCTTGTGGCCATAAGAATTGAGAATAGTGGTCAATGTTGCAACTAGGGGCCAGCTGTGGCAATCGACAACATGATTGGTTATGCCCTTCTTGTATTTAATTTTTAAATGGAATTGTTGCAAATATGTGGACTACTTCTAATGGTGATAGTTTTGTAATTTCCCTTGTCTGTATAAACTGAAGATTTTAGTGATCTATGTGGATGATCGTCTCCTTCCCCAGAATGTAATGTTTCCATTGCCGGCAGGCTTGCATGATGGAATACATCTCTTTATCATAGGTGCGGTATTTCTAAATTGTGTCAGAAAGTGTATCATTATGAGAGGCCATCAAATGCCCTTGTTTGGTGAGAACTTCCCCAATATCATAGTCAGAGGCATCTGTCTCAATTTCAAATGGTTGTTGTAGGTCTGGAAATGTGAGTACTAGTGCAGACTAGGAAAACTTTGCTTTCACTCTTCCCTTAGTAACTTGACTCAAAGGCCAAGTGATATGAGAGAATCCTGACATGAATCTCCGATAAGAATTGGTAAGTCCTAAAACGTTGTGAAGCTCTGTTAGAGTGGTCAGCGGTTTCCAATCCCGAATGACTTGGATCTTTGCCAAATCCACATGCATGCCTTGCTCATCAATTATGTAGCCCATATATTTGACTTGGCTCATGCTAAAGGTTCATTTCTCCAAGTTGGAACATAGTTTGTATTAACACAGGGTTTGAAGGACCTATTGTATGTGTTGCAAGTGCTCTTCCCAACTCTTGTTGAAGATGAGGATGTCATCCAGATATGAAACCACAAATGGTTTGGTGAAGGGCTACAAGATGTCATCCATTAGCTTCAAAAAAATTTTAAGGGAATTTTCAACCCGAAAGGAATGACCAACAACTCAAAAAGGGCCTCTTTAGATTTGAAAGTGATATTCCATACATCTGTGGGTTCTATTGGAACCTAGTGATATCCAAAATTCAAATTGATCTTGCTGAAGTACTTGGCCCCCTTGAGTTAGTCAAGAAGGTCATCAATCTGTGGGAATGGATATATATTCCTTACAACAATTTTGTTTAGTTCCAGATAATCAATGCAGAGTCTTTGATTAGCAGAGATCAAAGAGATGGCAGTAGCCGAGGCTACTTATGGTATCCTATATGGATTACTACCTAAAGTAATAATAATAGTGTGAGGTCTAGACTCATACATAGCATAACACTTCCACAAGTGTGGTTTTCCTAATAACACATCATAGACTGCAAGAGGAGAAACATCACACAATACCTCATTCGTGAAAGGATTGATGTTGTAGGGAAGGTGACATTGTTAGCTGACACAGAGATCTTGTCCTTGGTGGAGCCACTCGATGGTGTATGGTTGTGGGTGTGATGTGGTCGGTAGGACCAACAGCTTAATGACCTCTATTGAGATGAGGTTCTTTTGGCTCCTATTGTTGACAATGAACTGTAATAGATGCCCCTTCACCCACATATGCGAGTGGAAGAGACATTCCCCTTTCTTTACATCTTCAAGCTCAATATTCGAGACCTTCATGGTGGCAATAGTGGCAATAGGCACGATACCTCATTAGAAATATCTATCTAAGGACAAAAAAATTCCCTGAATGCCCATACCCATTAGTTGTAAGCTTGGTGCGTTTTTCAAAAAAATGTCATTTAGGGTCTCAAAACAGTTTCCTAAGTTCAGGACCTGCAAAGCTATAAAAAATAGAAAGTTGTACTAGAATTAAGGAAACAGTGTTGGGGGTCCAAGTGGAATAGGTGGGTGGCCACCAATATCCACCTGGACCATGAAATGATACAGGTGGATATTGGTGGCCACTATCCTATTCCTCCTGGACCTCTAGTTGGTTTCATCATTTTTCCTTTATTATAGCACCATTTACTATTTTTAGTAGTTTTTTGGGTCCTGAACTTCTAAAGATATTTTTTTAGGTCTGAAACAAGCCCACAGTCGTAGGCAAGGACCTACCTTGCTGCAAATATTGTAGTAGTCTGAGATATCTTTCTAACAAGGTATCATATGTGCCAAATAGGGATCATATGGCCAAGTTACGACCCTGAGAAGTTGGATGTCCAAATAACCCCAACGAGGCCCACAAACTCTTGGTGTTCCATCTCCTATGGTCAGGTATTTGGTTGTTTAAGGTTCCTCTTATTGTTCATAATAAAAAGGCCCTTGAGCCTAATTGTAGCACAGTTTAGAGGCATGTAGGCTCCACATCTCTTCAATTCTCTTAAACTTAGAAACACAACATAAAACATATAACCATTGTGGAAGATAACAACTAAAGCATTCGAAGGAATATGGACTATGCACATACATTCATAATAAAAAATTTAAAAGGGCCACACAAAACCAACACAAGTAGATCCACAACAATCCCGACAACTCTTTATTTCATTGCCTTGAACAACATGTTATCACTGAAAATGCTGTTGCCAAAATTTTTTAGCTTAGTTTAAAGACCAGGGTGTTTTCGCAGCGTCTGAAATTCTTTTAGCAGTTTCGCAGCGCATAAATTCGTTAGCAGTTTAGCAGCGCCATCTGTTTTAGTGATTTCGTAGCGAAAACACTGACCTTGCACTGGCTGCGCTACCAAATTGAGAATTTGTCCGAAACCATTGCCATTTTCACCAGCTGTCATGTTTATCAAAATCCATCGAGTTATGCATGAGTATAGGCTTGAAAATAAACAACTCAGACATTCCGATGATGTTCTGAACTATAGGCAGGATACATATGGCTTCTTTAGTGGGCTATTTCTCCCAGCCTGTTGCAGATGGTCTTGACTCAAGATTGCTTGTGACCCTTGGAACAAAGGCAGTCAGCGAAACAAGGAATATCTTTATAAACACACATGAGCAATCACCAAACAAAGTAGTGCAAACTGCAGGTGGTATTCTTGATAGTCTTACTTATTGGCTAAATCTTGAAGATTTCTCAGCTAATGCTCGAATGAAAAGGCCCATTTAAGCCAAAGGAATATGTTAGAGTATCTTTGATTACAAAGGATAACAGAGGTTTTCTGCTGCTTTGGATTGAGTATAGTTTCGAGGAGAATGCAGAATTGCTGATTGTTTCATGCCAACAGGTTGTGAGTCTATGATGTATTTCAAAGGACAGTCGAAAACCTGCAAACTCAATTGTTGAGACATATAAATTAGTCATGAAGCATGTAAAGGTGCAAGTTTTGATATATTTTATGCTCAAGTATGCAATGGTCATATTGTTTCCTGAATCGAGTGTTGTCACAGCATACTACCAGAAGCTATTGAAGGAGCTGGAACATTGGCTCAAGTGTTTACAGATGGGAAAGTATATGTTTTTTGAACCACCTTCAGGGCATTTTAGAACCAGCCTTCTGCAACTTATTTTTAGAACTACTTTCATGGGAGGGCTATCAATAGTAAAAGGCAGGGCACGTTGGTCTATTTGCGCAGCCTAGCTTCTCTCAACATCTTGCTGTAAGAGCACGGTTGTGGCCCTCATAGAACGTTTTTATGACCCCAGCTCAAGGATCTTTCTTTAGACTTCTCCAATTAAATACGCCTGAATGACCCTATGCTCTACGGGGGACTACAAGATCAATTTTCTCTGGTTTAATTGGACAGACATTGGCCATCATAATGAGCAATATGCTTGAAATTTCTTTTACACCGATAAGAAAAGGAAACGCTTAATTCATATGAGTTTCAATCTCAGGTCAATCTGCTGTTTTCGTTCTGTAGTGAAATGAGGTTTTCATCAGTTGTTTAAAGATGTTGTGCTTGTTGGTATGAGTCCAAATCATTCCCTCGGCGGAGGAATTCTTGTCAATAGAAAGCACAGGTGATGGTAATTGCCTACCTGTTAACAAGGTAGGCGAGCCTTATTCAGATCTATACAGTTTCCTTGACACGCAATTCAGGTTCCTCAGAAAGGAGCTGTTGGCACCTTACAGAGAAACCGGCAGAGAAGCGGTTATTGATGATCCAGTTATTGTGGCGCCTTTTTAGCTGCCAGATGTTCAAAGGTTGCCACACGCCAAATTGCGCATGCATGCATTGAATTTAAAAAAAAAAGGGGCATATTGACACGGCAGGCTATGTCGAGTGGTGGCAGTTGTTCGATAGTATGGTGAATCTATATTTCTGCTCGGCGCTCTCCACGATTCACTTGCAGAGCTTGGCAATCTTATGGGTGTGATGTATAAGAACCGTGGAGATGTGGATGCAGCCATTGCGTGTCCAATTAGTTTTCAAGCTTAGTGAGAATATCTTTGCATACTATAAAAGTCGTGCTGCCAGTAAGTTGTTTGATCCGGCATTCCTGTTTGCATCTGATAAATATGTCGTCTCACCTAGAAGGTATGATGCGCTGTTTAAAACACGACGTGTAAAGCTCCTGGGTAGAACAATTGACCTGGGATTTTTGATTGGCCAGAGGATGAATAAAATTTTCAGAGAAAATATTGACTTCTTGTTTGAACGCTTTGAATCTCATGATCTCTGTGCCGTTGTGGAAGAGCAACTGATGAATCTTGGATGCAAGGATTCAGAAAAAGAATTGCTAATTTGGAGATGAAAAATCGTATTTCCGTCATATAGCTGCTCCATTGTATGTTTATTTGTCGAGGGATCTTGCACAGTATATTAACATAAGCAGTGCCTCTGTAAACACATATGCGCACGAGGACATATCTGTGGGTTCATGGATGATGGGCCTGGATGCAGAATATATTGATGGTAGACGTTTCTGTTGTAGCAGCATGGAAGATGAGATATGTTCAACTGGATAAATTAAAGTACTAACAACAGCTGAGTATATATGGACATTCAACAATGAAATGCCACTAAAATTTGATTCTTCATCAGATAGGTGGAGTTAAGGTTGTAGAGGAAGGAAAAAAGGAAGCACGAACTTTTTGAAATAAGTTGATGAGCAGATTTTATGGTGATCCCAGATGTTTCTATTGTGTGGCCACAGTTGATTTTAGATGATCAAAAGGTCCGTTCAAGGAAAGTTTGAGCTCCCAATGTCACATTCATTGGTAGTCTAAGCATTCAATGTTGAAATTTTCCAACAGTCTCTTTCCATCTGTATTTGACATCAGAGAATGGAATTTTTGAGAAAGGACACAGCCATCTATAATAGATGCTTCAAGAGATTAACGCGCACCTTTTAAGAATGTTCCAGCAGTTCTTATGGGGAATTGGACTCATATGCGAGGGCTTTGTTCTATACCAACAGAAGGATCAAGACATTATTATTCACCTTCTGTGGACGGTCCAGTACGCAGTAAAATACCTTACATGGATGTTGTGGGAGGTTCCAAGAGTCCTTTAACAGAGGAGACAAGTTTTTCCTCAAGAGAAATATTTGTTGCAAGCAAACCTTTTCAAAACAATCAAGTGCTTAAGCCGTGAACACTGATGATTATTTAGAAAACCAGAGAGGAAGAGTGTATTTTTTAAATCACACAGCAGTTTCGTAGCGCGCTACGAAACTGCTGTAGGTGATGATTTTAAAGCGCAGAGCAGTTAGTGTGATACTGTGAGCGGGAGTTGTGGAAGAGAGATATCTGTTTATCAATACCATCTACAGCACATTCAAAAACATGGTAGTATTTCATACCTGGGGTTGTTAAAAGATTTGGGAACATGTTGCTACACTTTAGGAGAATGTTGGGAGACAGAAGCCGTGAAAACAGAGCACCTTCCTTGGTTAATTAATGAAGCCATCTACGTGACTGGAATCCAAGGCCAACTCATTTAGTGTACTTTCCTTCAGTCATCTCAACTCAAGCATCAAAAGGACATGTGTCAAGAGCCAGAATAGCATCATGCTACGAGGAGCAAAGATTGTGGATTTTGATTAAATGAAAACCATTTGTAATTTCAGTTTAGTCATTATGTAATTAATAAGTTAGTTATGCACTAGATAGGGATAGTCAATAGCCACCTTCGAGGCTCCCCTCATGCTAGAGGAGGAAGCTCGAGGTGGATAAGTTTTGTTTGCCTATAAAGGGATCAGATTAGTATGTAGAAGTTGTTGGACATTTTATACAAAAACAGAGTTGTTTTGGGCCATTGTAAGACTTATGACAGTAATAGTGAAACAGTGTTGATTTCTTCTCAAGATTCTCGATGGATTATTGTGTTCAAATGTAATGGTGGTGTTTTATATCATATGTTATTTTACAGCCTTGTTATAGTACAATCACTCAGAATTCATATCCTATGCTCTGACTTCCTGTGTATTTAGCAAGCTGTGGTTTTTATGGAATATGTTTGGACATGTAATGCAAAGAGCCTTGACTTCCATGAAATGACTTTGTTTCTCTTGTTCACTTAGTGTATGAGACTCCATAGCCCAATGAGAACCAGTTTGATATGTTTCCAACCAGCTTTTGCTTTCATGAATGAATAAAGAGTTAGCCATCTATTGTAGTGAAGGATTTTATCAAGAGTTTGTGAGAGAGCCCTCTCTGATCAAAGAGGCTAATCTTTGATCTAAAGTTAGGTTGAAAGAGTTACATGAAATCTTGCTTGGTTGCAGCCCTCAGTAGTGATTTTGTGATAACATTTTGGTGCGTCTGCCGGGAGCTTAAGATTGAATTTCTGAAGGTAGCAGGAGTTCAAATGATTTTTAAGGCTGCAAAACTACCTTGGCGACTCCATTGTTGAAGAATTCAAGGTTTATATATTCATGGTGATTCCACTGGAGTTATGAAAGACCCAGAAGCTGCTCTTCTTTGTTCAAGGTATGCATGCATAGATTTCTCAGGAATTCATGGTTTCCCAAATTATTTTCCCAAGGATGCATACTTTCTAAGGAATGGTCCAAAATTCAACGGGGAGGATTTAAGTTTAACCTTGAATCATATATCAGATTTTTGTGAATTTACACAGCTTCTTAGAGTTAAACATGAGGATGTTTGCATTATGTTATTCTATGATTCACTTCAAGGGAAATGCAAACAGTGGGTTGAATGCTTGCCTGCCGAATCCATTAAGTCATTTCAAGACCTTTGGCTCATGTTTTTGGAGGAATGGACAGATAGGACAGAGGTGGTGGCAGACTCTCCCTCAGTTGAAGGTTTTAAACAATGGAATAATGATCACAATAAAGAAGAAACAAATGAATCTTTTTCTTTGTCCTTATCCTCATATCTGAAATCCTTTGACTGCAAGTCAGAGGATAAGATGAAATTTTTTGATGAATTTGCCAAAGATATTGAGAAAGAAATTGAAGGTTTAGAAGGACAAATTCAGGCATACAGTTTTCATGATCATGATTATTATTCTCAAAAGTTTTCTGTGACAGAACGCAAGGAGACTATGCTGGTTCCTCTCTCTTTCATGATTGAGGAACTGAACACTGTGATTGAAGATCAGTTTGCACAGCTGGAAAGTTTCAAGGAAGGACAAGCTGATCATGTGTTCTGGGATCCTATAGCTGATTACATGGAAGAGTTTTACTCTCCAGTGTTTCAGTTTTCCTATGAAGATCAGAGACTATTTCAGTGGCAGCGGTCTTTACACTATCACATTGGCTCTGAAATCCGATACAGTCAGAGACAATTTCAGTGGCAGCGGTCATCACACTATCACATTGGCTCTGAACTCCGGGACAGTCAAAGAAATCAAATATCAGATGAGGCTAATGATTGGCTGCATTGGAAGTTTCATATTGATTGAGCTGAAGAAGTTGAAATGGTTAGGGTAGGTAGGTAGAGGTAAATGCAAATAAGCTCAAGGTTAACTGAGCATTTCTTTTCAGTAGATGTAATTTTCTTTCTCCTGCAGTCATGCTTGTCAAGCAAATTTCTGTTTATCACAAATAGATAAGGCACTGGAGCTGCATGTTCTTAGTGCACCACAAGGGCACACTATCCCAAGTGGAGCCACTGTTATCACTGAAAATGCTGTTGCCAAAATTTTTTAGCTTAGTTTAAAGACCAGGGTGTTTTCGCAGCGTCTGAAATTCTTTTAGCAGTTTCGCAGCGCATAAATTCGTTAGCAGTTTAGCAGCGCCATCTGTTTTAGTGATTTCGTAGCGAAAACACTGACCTTGCACTGGCTGCGCTACCAAATTGAGAATTTGTCCGAAACCATTGCCATTTTCACCAGCTGTCATGTTTATCAAAATCCATTGAGTTATGCATGAGTATAGGCTTGAAAATAAACAACTCAGACATTCCGATGATGTTCTGAACTATAGGCAGGATACATATGGCTTCTTTAGTGGGCTATTTCTCCCAGCCTGTTGCAGATGGTCTTGACTCAAGATTGCTTGTGACCCTTGGAACAAAGGCAGTCAGCGAAACAAGGAATATCTTTATAAACACACATGAGCAATCACCAAACAAAGTAGTGCAAACTGCAGGTGGTATTCTTGATAGTCTTACTTATTGGCTAAATCTTGAAGATTTCTCAGCTAATGCTCGGATGAAAAGGCCCATTTAAGCCAAAGGAATATGTTAGAGTATCTTTGATTACAAAGGATAACAGAGGTTTTCTGCTGCTTTGGATTGAGTATAGTTTCGAGGAGAATGCAGAATTGCTGATTGTTTCATGCCAAGAGGTTGTGAGTCTATGATGTATTTCAAAGGACAGTCGAAAACCTGCAAACTCAATTGTTGAGACATATAAATTAGTCATGAAGCATGTAAAGGTGCAAGTTTTGATATATTTTATGCTCAAGTATGCAATGGTCATATTGTTTCCTGAATCGAGTGTTGTCACAGCATACTACCAGAAGCTATTGAAGGAGCTGGAACATTGGCTCAAGTGTTTACAGATGGGAAAGTATATGTTTTTTGAACCACCTTCAGGGCATTTTAGAACCAGCCTTCTGCAACTTATTTTTAGAACTACTTTCATGGGAGGGCTATCAATAGTAAAAGGCAGGGCACGTTGGTCTATTTGCGCAGCCTAGCTTCTCTCAACATCTTGCTGTAAGAGCACGGTTGTGGCCCTCATAGAACGTTTTTATGACCCCAGCTCAAGGATCTTTCTTTAGACTTCTCCAATTAAATACGCCTGAATGACCCTATGCTCTACGGGGGACTACAAGATCAATTTTCTCTGGTTTAATTGGACAGACATTGGCCATCATAATGAGCAATATGCTTGAAATTTCTTTTACACCGATAAGAAAAGGAAACGCTTAATTCATATGAGTTTCAATCTCAGGTCAATCTGTTGTTTTCGTTCTGTAGTGAAATGAGGTTTTCATCAGTTGTTTAAAGATGTTGTGCTTGTTGGTATGAGTCCAAATCATTCCCTCGGCGGAGGAATTCTTGTCAATAGAAAGCACAGGTGATGGTAATTGCCTACCTGTTAACAAGGTAGGCGAGCCTTATTCAGATCTATACAGTTTCCTTGACACGCAATTCAGGTTCCTCAGAAAGGAGTTGTTGGCACCTTACAGAGAAACCGGCAGAGAAGCGGTTATTGATGATCCAGTTATTGTGGCGCCTTTTTAGCTGCCAGATGTTCAAAGGTTGCCACACGCCAAATTGCGCATGCATGCATTGAATTTAAAAAAAAAAGGGGCATATTGACACGGCAGGCTATGTCGAGTGGTGGCAGTTGTTCGATAGTATGGTGAATCTATATTTCTGCTCGGCGCTCTCCACGATTCACTTGCAGAGCTTGGCAATCTTATGGGTGTGATGTATAAGAACCGTGGAGATGTGGATGCAGCCATTGCGTGTCCAATTAGTTTTCAAGCTTAGTGAGAATATCTTTGCATACTATAAAAGTCGTGCTGCCAGTAAGTTGTTTGATCCGGCATTCCTGTTTTCATCTGATAAATATGTCGTCTCACCTAGAAGGTATGATGTGTTGTTTAAAACACGACGTGTAAAGCTCCTGGGTAGAACAATTGACCTGGGATTTTTGATTGGCCAGAGGATGAATACAATTTTCAGAGAAAATATTGACTTCTTGTTTGAACGCTTTGAATCTCATGATCTCTGTGCCGTTGTGGAAGAGCAACTGATGAATCTTGGATGCAAGGATTCAGAAAAAGAATTGCTAATTTGGAGATGAAAAATCGTATTTCCGTCATATAGCTGCTCCATTGTATGTTTATTTGTCGAGGGATCTTGCACAGTATATTAACATAAGCAGTGCCTCTGTAAACACATATGCGCACGAGGACATATCTGTGGGTTCATGGATGATGGGCCTGGATGCAGAATATATTGATGGTAGACGTTTCTGTTGTAGCAGCATGGAAGATGAGATATGTTCAACTGGATAAATTAAAGTACTAACAACAGCTGAGTATATATGGACATTCAACAATGAAATGCCACTAAAATTTGATTCTTCATCAGATAGGTGGAGTTAAGGTTGTAGAGGAAGGAAAAAAGGAAGCACGAACTTTTTGAAATAAGTTGATGAGCAGATTTTATGGTGATCCCAGATGTTTCTATTGTGTGGCCACAGTTGATTTTAGATGATCAAAAGGTCCGTTCAAGGAAAGTTTGAGCTCCCAATGTCACATTCATTGGTAGTCTAAGCATTCAATGTTGAAATTTTCCAACAGTCTCTTTCCATCTATATTTGACATCAGAGAATGGAATTTTTGAGAAAGGACACAGCCATCTATAATAGATGCTTCAAGAGATTAACGCGCACCTTTTAAGAATGTTCCAGCAGTTCTTATGGGGAATTGGACTCATATGCGAGGGCTTTGTTCTATACCAACAGAAGGATCAAGACATTATTATTCACCTTCTGTGGACGGTCCAGTACGCAGTAAATTACCTTACATGGATGTTGTGGGAGGTTCCAAGAGTCCTTTAACAGAGGAGACAAGTTTTTCCTCAGGAGAAATATTTGTTGCAAGCAAACCTTTTCAAAACAATCAAGTGCTTAAGCCGTGAACACTGATGATTATTTAGAAAACCAGAGAGGAAGAGTGTATTTTTTAAATCACACAGCAGTTTCGTAGCGCGCTACGAAACTGCTGTAGGTGATGATTTTAAAGCGCAGAGCAGTTAGTGTGATACTGTGAGCGGGAGTTGTGGAAGAGAGATATCTGTTTATCAATACCATCTACAGCACATTCAAAAACATGGTAGTATTTCATACCTGGGGTTGTTAAAAGATTTGGGAACATGTTGCTACACTTTAGGAGAATGTTGGGAGACAGAAGCCGTGAAAACAGAGCACCTTCCTTGGTTAATTAATGAAGCCATCTACGTGACTGGAATCCAAGGCCAACTCATTTAGTGTACTTTCCTTCAGTCATCTCAACTCAAGCAGCAAAAGGACATGTGTCAAGAGCCAGAATAGCATCATGCTACGAGGAGCAAAGATTGTGGATTTTGATTAAATGAAAACCATTTGTAATTTCAGTTTAGTCATTATGTAATTAATAAGTTAGTTATGCACTAGATAGGGATAGTCAATAGCCACCTTCGAGGCTCCCCTCATGCTAGAGGAGGAAGCTCGAGGTGGATAAGTTTTGTTTGCCTATAAAGGGATCAGATTAGTATGTAGAAGTTGTTGGACATTTTATACAAAAACAGAGTTGTTTTGGGCCATTGTAAGACTTATGACAGTAATAGTGAAACAGTGTTGATTTCTTCTCAAGATTCTCGATGGATTATTGTGTTCAAATGTAATGGTGGTGTTTTATATCATATGTTATTTTACAGCCTTGTTATAGTACAATCACTCAGAATTCATATCCTATGCTCTGACTTCCTGTGTATTTAGCAAGCTGTGGTTTTTATGGAATATGTTTGGACATGTAATGCAAAGAGCCTTGACTTCCATGAAATGACTTTGTTTCTCTTGTTCACTTAGTGTATGAGACTCCATAGCCCAATGAGAACCAGTTTGATATGTTTCCAACCAGCTTTTGCTTTCATGAATGAATAAAGAGTTAGCCATCTATTGTAGTGAAGGATTTTATCAAGAGTTTGTGAGAGAGCCCTCTCTGATCAAAGAGGCTAATCTTTGATCTAAAGTTAGGTTGAAAGAGTTACATGAAATCTTGCTTGGTTGCAGCCCTCAGTAGTGATTTTGTGATAACATTTTGGTGCGTCTGCCGGGAGCTTAAGATTGAATTTCTGAAGGTAGCAGGAGTTCAAATGATTTTTAAGGCTGCAAAACTACCTTGGCGACTCCATTGTTGAAGAATTCAAGGTTTATATATTCATGGTGATTCCACTGGAGTTATGAAAGACCCAGAAGCTGCTCTTCTTTGTTCAAGGTATGCATGCATAGATTTCTCAGGAATTCATGGTTTCCCAAATTATTTTCCCAAGGATGCATACTTTCTAAGGAATGGTCCAAAATTCAACGGGGAGGATTTAAGTTTAACCTTGAATCATATATCAGATTTTTGTGAATTTACACAGCTTCTTAGAGTTAAACATGAGGATGTTTGCATTATGTTATTCTATGATTCACTTCAAGGGAAATGCAAACAGTGGGTTGAATGCTTGCCTGCCGAATCCATTAAGTCATTTCAAGACCTTTGGCTCATGTTTTTGGAGGAATGGACAGATAGGACAGAGGTGGTGGCAGACTCTCCCTCAGTTGAAGGTTTTAAACAATGGAATAATGATCACAATAAAGAAGAAACAAATGAATCTTTTTCTTTGTCCTTATCCTCATATCTGAAATCCTTTGACTGCAAGTCAGAGGATAAGATGAAATTTTTTGATGAATTTGCCAAAGATATTGAGAAAGAAATTGAAGGTTTAGAAGGACAAATTCAGGCATACAGTTTTCATGATCATGATTATTATTCTCAAAAGTTTTCTGTGACAGAACGCAAGGAGACTATGCTGGTTCCTCTCTCTTTCATGATTGAGGAACTGAACACTGTGATTGAAGATCAGTTTGCACAGCTGGAAAGTTTCAAGGAAGGACAAGCTGATCATGTGTTCTGGGATCCTATAGCTGATTACATGGAAGAGTTTTACTCTCCAGTGTTTCAGTTTTCCTATGAAGATCAGAGACTATTTCAGTGGCAGCGGTCTTTACACTATCACATTGGCTCTGAAATCCGATACAGTCAGAGACAATTTCAGTGGCAGCGGTCATCACACTATCACATTGGCTCTGAACTCCGGGACAGTCAAAGAAATCAAATATCAGATGAGGCTAATGATTGGCTGCATTGGAAGTTTCATATTGATTGAGCTGAAGAAGTTGAAATGGTTAGGGTAGGTAGGTAGAGGTAAATGCAAATAAGCTCAAGGTTAACTGAGCATTTCTTTTCAGTAGATGTAATTTTCTTTCTCCTGCAGTCATGCTTGTCAAGCAAATTTCTGTTTATCACAAATAGATAAGGCACTGGAGCTGCATGTTCTTAGTGCACCACAAGGGCACACTATCCCAAGTGGAGCCACTGTTATCACTGAAAATGTTGTTGCCAAAATTTTTTAGCTTAGTTTAAAGACCAGGGTGTTTTCGCAGCGTCTGAAATTCTTTTAGCAGTTTCGCAGCGCATAAATTCGTTAGCAGTTTAGCAGCGCCATCTGTTTTAGTGATTTCGTAGCGAAAACACTGACCTTGCACTGGCTGCGCTACCAAATTGAGAATTTGTCCGAAACCATTGCCATTTTCACCAGCTGTCATGTTTATCAAAATCCATTGAGTTATGCATGAGTATAGGCTTGAAAATAAACAACTCAGACATTCCGATGATGTTCTGAACTATAGGCAGGATACATATGGCTTCTTTAGTGGGCTATTTCTCCCAGCCTGTTGCAGATGGTCTTGACTCAAGATTGCTTGTGACCCTTGGAACAAAGGCAGTCAGCGAAACAAGGAATATCTTTATAAACACACATGAGCAATCACCAAACAAAGTAGTGCAAACTGCAGGTGGTATTCTTGATAGTCTTACTTATTGGCTAAATCTTGAAGATTTCTCAGCTAATGCTCGGATGAAAAGGCCCATTTAAGCCAAAGGAATATGTTAGAGTATCTTTGATTACAAAGGATAACAGAGGTTTTCTGCTGCTTTGGATTGAGTATAGTTTCGAGGAGAATGCAGAATTGCTGATTGTTTCATGCCAACAGGTTGTGAGTCTATGATGTATTTCAAAGGACAGTCGAAAACCTGCAAACTCAATTGTTGAGACATATAAATTAGTCATGAAGCATGTAAAGGTGCAAGTTTTGATATATTTTATGCTCAAGTATGCAATGGTCATATTGTTTCCTGAATCGAGTGTTGTCACAGCATACTACCAGAAGCTATTGAAGGAGCTGGAACATTGGCTCAAGTGTTTACAGATGGGAAAGTATATGTTTTTTGAACCACCTTCAGGGCATTTTAGAACCAGCCTTCTGCAACTTATTTTTAGAACTACTTTCATGGGAGGGCTATCAATAGTAAAAGGCAGGGCACGTTGGTCTATTTGCGCAGCCTAGCTTCTCTCAACATCTTGCTGTAAGAGCACGGTTGTGGCCCTCATAGAACGTTTTTATGACCCCAGCTCAAGGATCTTTCTTTAGACTTCTCCAATTAAATACGCCTGAATGACCCTATGCTCTACGGGGGACTACAAGATCAATTTTCTCTGGTTTAATTGGACAGACATTGGCCATCATAATGAGCAATATGCTTGAAATTTCTTTTACACCGATAAGAAAAGGAAACGCTTAATTCATATGAGTTTCAATCTCAGGTCAATCTGCTGTTTTCGTTCTGTAGTGAAATGAGGTTTTCATCAGTTGTTTAAAGATGTTGTGCTTGTTGGTATGAGTCCAAATCATTCCCTCGGCGGAGGAATTCTTGTCAATAGAAAGCACAGGTGATGGTAATTGCCTACCTGTTAACAAGGTAGGCGAGCCTTATTCAGATCTATACAGTTTCCTTGACACGCAATTCAGGTTCCTCAGAAAGGAGCTGTTGGCACCTTACAGAGAAACCGGCAGAGAAGCGGTTATTGATGATCCAGTTATTGTGGCGCCTTTTTAGCTGCCAGATGTTCAAAGGTTGCCACACGCCAAATTGCGCATGCATGCATTGAATTTAAAAAAAAAAGGGGCATATTGACACGGCAGGCTATGTCGAGTGGTGGCAGTTGTTCGATAGTATGGTGAATCTATATTTCTGCTCGGCGCTCTCCACGATTCACTTGCAGAGCTTGGCAATCTTATGGGTGTGATGTATAAGAACCGTGGAGATGTGGATGCAGCCATTGCGTGTCCAATTAGTTTTCAAGCTTAGTGAGAATATCTTTGCATACTATAAAAGTCGTGCTGCCAGTAAGTTGTTTGATCCGGCATTCCTGTTTGCATCTGATAAATATGTCGTCTCACCTAGAAGGTATGATGCGCTGTTTAAAACACGACGTGTAAAGCTCCTGGGTAGAACAATTGACCTGGGATTTTTGATTGGCCAGAGGATGAATAAAATTTTCAGAGAAAATATTGACTTCTTGTTTGAACGCTTTGAATCTCATGATCTCTGTGCCGTTGTGGAAGAGCAACTGATGAATCTTGGATGCAAGGATTCAGAAAAAGAATTGCTAATTTGGAGATGAAAAATCGTATTTCCGTCATATAGCTGCTCCATTGTATGTTTATTTGTCGAGGGATCTTGCACAGTATATTAACATAAGCAGTGCCTCTGTAAACACATATGCGCACGAGGACATATCTGTGGGTTCATGGATGATGGGCCTGGATGCAGAATATATTGATGGTAGACGTTTCTGTTGTAGCAGCATGGAAGATGAGATATGTTCAACTGGATAAATTAAAGTACTAACAACAGCTGAGTATATATGGACATTCAACAATGAAATGCCACTAAAATTTGATTCTTCATCAGATAGGTGGAGTTAAGGTTGTAGAGGAAGGAAAAAAGGAAGCACGAACTTTTTGAAATAAGTTGATGAGCAGATTTTATGGTGATCCCAGATGTTTCTATTGTGTGGCCACAGTTGATTTTAGATGATCAAAAGGTCCGTTCAAGGAAAGTTTGAGCTCCCAATGTCACATTCATTGGTAGTCTAAGCATTCAATGTTGAAATTTTCCAACAGTCTCTTTCCATCTATATTTGACATCAGAGAATGGAATTTTTGAGAAAGGACACAGCCATCTATAATAGATGCTTCAAGAGATTAACGCGCACCTTTTAAGAATGTTCCAGCAGTTCTTATGGGGAATTGGACTCATATGCGAGGGCTTTGTTCTATACCAACAGAAGGATCAAGACATTATTATTCACCTTCTGTGGACGGTCCAGTACGCAGTAAATTACCTTACATGGATGTTGTGGGAGGTTCCAAGAGTCCTTTAACAGAGGAGACAAGTTTTTCCTCAGGAGAAATATTTGTTGCAAGCAAACCTTTTCAAAACAATCAAGTGCTTAAGCCGTGAACACTGATGATTATTTAGAAAACTAGAGAGGAAGAGTGTATTTTTTAAATCACAAAGCAGTTTCGTAGCGCGCTACGAAACTGCTGTAGGTGATGATTTTAAAGCGCAGAGCAGTTAGTGTGATACTGTGAGCGGGAGTTGTGGAAGAGAGATATCTGTTTATCAATACCATCTACAGCACATTCAAAAACATGGTAGTATTTCATACCTGGGGTTGTTAAAAGATTTGGGAACATGTTGCTACACTTTAGGAGAATGTTGGGAGACAGAAGCCGTGAAAACAGAGCACCTTCCTTGGTTAATTAATGAAGCCATCTACGTGACTGGAATCCAAGGCCAACTCATTTAGTGTACTTTCCTTCAGTCATCTCAACTCAAGCAGCAAAAGGACATGTGTCAAGAGCCAGAATAGCATCATGCTACGAGGAGCAAAGATTGTGGATTTTGATTAAATGAAAACCATTTGTAATTTCAGTTTAGTCATTATGTAATTAATAAGTTAGTTATGCACTAGATAGGGATAGTCAATAGCCACCTTCGAGGCTCCCCTCATGCTAGAGGAGGAAGCTCGAGGTGGATAAGTTTTGTTTGCCTATAAAGGGATCAGATTAGTATGTAGAAGTTGTTGGACATTTTATACAAAAACAGAGTTGTTTTGGGCCATTGTAAGACTTATGACAGTAATAGTGAAACAATGTTGATTTCTTCTCAAGATTCTCGATGGATTATTGTGTTCAAATGTAATGGTGGTGTTTTATATCATATGTTATTTTACAGCCTTGTTATAGTACAATCACTCAGAATTCATATCCTATGCTCTGACTTCCTGTGTATTTAGCAAGCTGTGGTTTTTATGGAATATGTTTGGACATGTAATGCAAAGAGCCTTGACTTCCATGAAATGACTTTGTTTCTCTTGTTCACTTAGTGTATGAGACTCCATAGCCCAATGAGAACCAGTTTGATATGTTTCCAACCAGCTTTTGCTTTCATGAATGAATAAAGAGTTAGCCATCTATTGTAGTGAAGGATTTTATCAAGAGTTTGTGAGAGAGCCCTCTCTGATCAAAGAGGCTAATCTTTGATCTAAAGTTAGGTTGAAAGAGTTACATGAAATCTTGCTTGGTTGCAGCCCTCAGTAGTGATTTTGTGATAACATTTTGGTGCGTCTGCCGGGAGCTTAAGATTGAATTTCTGAAGGTAGCAGGAGTTCAAATGATTTTTAAGGCTGCAAAACTACCTTGGCGACTCCATTGTTGAAGAATTCAAGGTTTATATATTCATGGTGATTCCACTGGAGTTATGAAAGACCCAGAAGCTGCTCTTCTTTGTTCAAGGTATGCATGCATAGATTTCTCAGGAATTCATGGTTTCCCAAATTATTTTCCCAAGGATGCATACTTTCTAAGGAATGGTCCAAATTCAACGGGGAGGATTTAAGTTTAACCTTGAATCATATATCAGATTTTTGTGAATTTACACAGCTTCTTAGAGTTAAACATGAGGATGTTTGCATTATGTTATTCTATGATTCACTTCAAGGGAAATGCAAACAGTGGGTTGAATGCTTGCCTGCCGAATCCATTAAGTCATTTCAAGACCTTTGGCTCATGTTTTTGGAGGAATGGACAGATAGGACAGAGGTGGTGGCAGACTCTCCCTCAGTTGAAGGTTTTAAACAATGGAATAATGATCACAATAAAGAAGAAACAAATGAATCTTTTTCTTTGTCCTTATCCTCATATCTGAAATCCTTTGACTGCAAGTCAGAGGATAAGATGAAATTTTTTGATGAATTTGCCAAAGATATTGAGAAAGAAATTGAAGGTTTAGAAGGACAAATTCAGGCATACAGTTTTCATGATCATGATTATTATTCTCAAAAGTTTTCTGTGACAGAACGCAAGGAGACTATGCTGGTTCCTCTCTCTTTCATGATTGAGGAACTGAACACTGTGATTGAAGATCAGTTTGCACAGCTGGAAAGTTTCAAGGAAGGACAAGCTGATCATGTGTTCTGGGATCCTATCGCTGATTACATGGAAGAGTTTTACTCTCCAGTGTTTCAGTTTTCCTATGAAGATCAGAGACTATTTCAGTGGCAGCGGTCTTTACACTATCACATTGGCTCTGAAATCCGATACAGTCAGAGACAATTTCAGTGGCAGCGGTCATCACACTATCACGTTGGCTCTGAACTCCGGGACAGTCAAAGAAATCAAATATCAGATGAGGCTAATGATTGGCTGCATTGGAAGTTTCATATTGATTGAGCTGAAGAAGTTGAAATGGTTAGGGTAGGGAGGTAGAGGTAAATGCAAATAAGCTCAAGGTTAACTGAGCATTTCTTTTCAGTAGATGTAATTTTCTTTCTCCTGCAGTCATGCTTGTCAAGCAAATTTCTGTTTATCACAAATAGATAAGGCACTGGAGCTGCATGTTCTTAGTGCACCACAAGGGCACACTATCCCAAGTGGAGCCACTGTTATCACTGAAAATGCTGTTGCCAAATTTTTTTAGCTTAGTTTAAAGACCAGGGTGTTTTCGCAGCGTCTGAAATTCTTTTAGCAGTTTCGCAGCGCTTAAATTCGTTAGCAGTTTAGCAGCGCCATCTGTTTTAGTGATTTCGTAGCGAAAACACTGACCTTGCACTGGCTGCGCTACCAAATTGAGAATTTGTCCGAAACCATTGCCATTTTCACCAGCTGTCATGTTTATCAAAATCCATTGAGTTATGCATGAGTATAGGCTTGAAAATAAACAACTCAGACATTCCGATGATGTTTTGAACTATAGGCAGGATACATATGGCTTCTTTAGTGGGCTATTTCTCCCAGCCTGTTGCAGATGGTCTTGACTCAAGATTGCTTGTGACCCTTGGAACAAAGGCAGTCAGCGAAACAAGGAATATCTTTATAAACACACATGAGAAATCACCAAACAAAGTAGTGCAAACTGCAGGTGGTATTCTTGATAGTCTTACTTATTGGCTAAATCTTGAAGATTTCTCAGCTAATGCTCGGATGAAAAGGCCCATTTAAGCCAAAGGAATATGTTAGAGTATCTTTGATTACAAAGGATAACAGAGGTTTTCTGCTGCTTTGGATTGAGTATAGTTTCGAGGAGAATGCAGAATTGCTGATTGTTTCATGCCAACAGGTTGTGAGTCTATGATGTATTTCAAAGGACAGTCGAAAACCTGCAAACTCAATTGTTGAGACATATAAATTAGTCATGAAGCATGTAAAGGTGCAAGTTTTGATATATTTTATGCTCAAGTATGCAATGGTCATATTGTTTCCTGAATCGAGTGTTGTCACAGCATACTACCAGAAGCTATTGAAGGAGCTGGAACATTGGCTCAAGTGTTTATAGATGGGAAAGTATATGTTTTTTGAACCACCTTCAGGGCATTTTAGAACCAGCCTTCTGCAACTTATTTTTAGAACTACTTTCATGGGAGGGCTATCAATAGTAAAAGGCAGGGCACGTTGGTCTATTTGCACAGCCTAGCTTCTCTCAACATCTTGCTGTAAGAGCACGGTTGTGGCCCTCATAGAACGTTTTTATGACCCCAGCTCAAGGATCTTTCTTTAGACTTCTCCAATTAAATACGCCTGAATGACCCTATGCTCTACGGGGGACTACAAGATCAATTTTCTCTGGTTTAATTGGACAGACATTGGCCATCATAATGAGCAATATGCTTGAAATTTCTTTTACACCGATAAGAAAAGGAAACGCTTAATTCATATGAGTTTCAATCTCAGGTCAATCTGTTGTTTTCGTTCTGTAGTGAAATGAGGTTTTCATCAGTTGTTTAAAGATGTTGTGCTTGTTGGTATGAGTCCAAATCATTCCCTCGGCGGAGGAATTCTTGTCAATAGAAAGCACAGGTGATGGTAATTGCCTACCTGTTAACAAGGTAGGCGAGCCTTATTCAGATCTATAAAGTTTCCTTGACACGCAATTCAGGTTCCTTAGAAAGGAGCTATTGGCACCTTACAGAGAAACCGGCAGAGAAGCGGTTATTGATGATCCAGTTATTGTGGCGCCTTTTTAGCTGCCAGATGTTCAAAGGTTTCCACACGCCAAATTGCGCATGCATGCATTGAATTTAAAAAAAAAAGGGGCATATTGACACGGCAGGCTATGTCGAGTGGTGGCAGTTGTTCGATAGTATGGTGAATCTATATTTCTGCTCGGCGCTCTCCACGATTCACTTGCAGAGCTTGGCAATCTTATGGGTGTGATGTATAAGAACCGTGGAGATGTGGATGCAGCCATTGCGTGTCCAATTAGTTTTCAAGCTTAGTGAGAATATCTTTGCATACTATAAAAGTCGTGCTTCCAGTAAGTTGTTTGATCCGGCATTCCTGTTTGCATCTGATAAATATGTCGTCTCACCTAGAAGGTATGATGCGCTGTTTAAAACACGACGTGTAAAGCTCCTGGGTAGAACAATTGACCTGGGATTTTTGATTGGCCAGAGGATGAATAAAATTTTCAGAGAAAATATTGACTTCTTGTTTGAACGCTTTGAATCTCATGATCTCTGTGCCGTTGTGGAAGAGCAACTGATGAATCTTGGATGCAAGGATTCAGAAAAAGAATTGCTAATTTGGAGATGAAAAATCGTATTTCCGTCATATAGCTGCTCCATTGTATGTTTATTTGTCGAGGGATCTTGCACAGTATATTAACATAAGCAGTGCCTCTGTAAACACATATGCGCACGAGGACATATCTGTGGGTTCATGGATGATGGGCCTGGATGCAGAATATATTGATGGTAGACGTTTCTGTTGTAGCAGCATGGAAGATGAGATATGTTCAACTGGATAAATTAAAGTACTAACAACAGCTGAGTATATATGGACATTCAACAATGAAATGCCACTAAAATTTGATTCTTCATCAGATAGGTGGAGTTAAGGTTGTAGAGGAAGGAAAAAAGGAAGCACGAACTTTTTGAAATAAGTTGATGAGCAGATTTTATGGTGATCCCAGATGTTTCTATTGTGTGGCCACAGTTGATTTTAGATGATCAAAAGGCCCATTCAAGGAAAGTTTGAGCTCCCAATGTCACATTCATTGGTAGTCTAAGCATTCAATGTTGAAATTTTCCAACAGTCTCTTTCCATCTATATTTGACATCAGAGAATGGAATTTTTGAGAAAGGACACAGCCATCTATAATAGATGCTTCAAGAGATTAACGCGCACCTTTTAAGAATGTTCCAGCAGTTCTTATGGGGAATTGGACTCATATGCGAGGGCTTTGTTCTATACCAACAGAAGGATCAAGACATTATTATTCACCTTCTGTGGACGGTCCAGTACGCAGTAAATTACCTTACATGGATGTTGTGGGAGGTTCCAAGAGTCCTTTAACAGAGGAGACAAGTTTTTCCTCAGGAGAAATATTTGTTGCAAGCAAACCTTTTCAAAACAATCAAGTGCTTAAGCCGTGAACACTGATGATTATTTAGAAAACCAGAGAGGAAGAGTGTATTTTTTAAATCACAAAGCAGTTTCGTAGCGCGCTACGAAACTGCTGTAGGTGATGATTTTAAAGCGCAGAGCAGTTAGTGTGATACTGTGAGCGGGAGTTGTGGAAGAGAGATATCTGTTTATCAATACCATCTACAGCACATTCAAAAACATGGTAGTATTTCATACCTGGGGTTGTTAAAAGATTTGGGAACATGTTGCTACACTTTAGGAGAATGTTGGGAGACAGAAGCCGTGAAAACAGAGCACCTTCCTTGGTTAATTAATGAAGCCATCTACGTGACTGGAATCCAAGGCCAACTCATTTAGTGTACTTTCCTTCAGTCATCTCAACTCAAGCAGCAAAAGGACATGTGTCAAGAGCCAGAATAGCATCATGCTACGAGGAGCAAAGATTGTGGATTTTGATTAAATGAAAACCATTTGTAATTTCAGTTTAGTCATTATGTAATTAATAAGTTAGTTATGCACTAGATAGGGATAGTCAATAGCCACCTTCGAGGCTCCCCTCATGCTAGAGGAGGAAGCTCAAGGTGGATAAGTTTTGTTTGCCTATAAAGGGATCAGATTAGTATGTAGAAGTTGTTGGACATTTTATACAAAAACAGAGTTGTTTTGGGCCATTGTAAGACTTATGACAGTAATAGTGAAACAGTGTTGATTTCTTCTCAAGATTCTCGATGGATTATTGTGTTCAAATGTAATGGTGGTGTTTTATATCATATGTTATTTTACAGCCTTGTTATAGTACAATCACTCAGAATTCATATCCTATGCTCTGACTTCCTGTGTATTTAGCAAGCTGTGGTTTTTATGGAATATGTTTGGACATGTAATGCAAAGAGCCTTGACTTCCATGAAATGACTTTGTTTCTCTTGTTCACTTAGTGTATGAGACTCCATAGCCCAATGAGAACCAGTTTGATATGTTTCCAACCAGCTTTTGCTTTCATGAATGAATAAAGAGTTAGCCATCTATTGTAGTGAAGGATTTTATCAAGAGTTTGTGAGAGAGCCCTCTCTGATCAAAGAGGCTAATCTTTGATCTAAAGTTAGGTTGAAAGAGTTACATGAAATCTTGCTTGGTTGCAGCCCTCAGTAGTGATTTTGTGATAACACAACATTTCATCATTACATTCAGGCTCTGTTCCTTCTCAAATAACAAGAATTAGGAACATAAACTAACATATGACCAAGTGATCACTGAATCATTCAAAGCTCAATATGCTTTGCGAAAACATTTCTATACTCTCCCTCTTTTCTTCTCTTCTTTTTGGATTTCCCTTCATCTTGTATGCACTTCGCTCTCCTAGACTGTTGGTCTCTTACTCGGATGTTACACCCTTTCCTTCTCGATATCTTATATTTCTCAGCTGCAACTACTTCCTCTATTATTTACGATTGTTTCAGCTCGGTTGTGACTACATGTGTCCCTATTTCCCTCGCCAAACTTCCAAAACTACAAAAATTCAGTGGATTCCTTATCCTTCCTCAACTACTTTCTCCACAACTCTCCATCAGTCATATTTTGACAAAACATAGTGAAAATGTGTCAAAACTTTATCCCCAAAATGAAGGACCCAAGAGGCCTTGATCATATTCAATTGACTCATCCCTGAGTCAATCATTTGGTGGTGCTACTAGTTCTTCCTGCTCAGCTGCTCTTGTTGGTGCTACACCTTCTTGGCCTGCTCCTTCAAACGAAGGACCCAACTTTAGAACAAATTGAATGTCGACGGTTTTAAATTGCATGTACTCAGCAAGGGTCGCCTACCATGGACCTCTGAGAGTGTTCGCTTGCTCAATTAATTGTGCGATGATTTCAGCTGATGGTTGAGTAGGTTGTGTAGTTAGGATAGAATTCCATTAAGTTTTTTCTTATGCATTGATCTTTTGTAGCTTCTGGAAGTGGGCCTGTGTAGGTGGCTTAAGGTCGCGGAGCGGAGTCTTTGTGGTGAGTGAAGCGTCTTCAATTTGCTATATCTATTTTTCTAGGACATCGGTTTAAATGAGTTTGTTGGTAGAGATCAGAGGTCATCATGGCTTGGTTGAAGAGTTGATTAGCATGTTGGCATAAAGGATAGACTATTTGATTATTATTTGCAAGGAACCTTGACTAGTCTCGAAATTGAGAGAGTAATTCTTTAGCGTCTCCCATATCCTATTGAATGGATGATTTCAGACAAGTTGCTTCAGTGATTTTTTGCCCAATTTCACTGGCATACTATTTTGTTGGATCTGAGAGCACCCTTTAAGTGGAGGCAATGGTTATTTTAAGCTTTTTGTTTATTGAGAAGATTTCATTGCATGCTCTTATGATATGATTGCAGCAACACGAAAGAGATCAGGCTAAACACTCTTCTCGTGCATTTGGTACTATTTTGGCAACTATGGGCCAAAGATCCTGAATTTTGCACTGATCTCATTAATCTTTTGTTGTATCTTATGATTTTCCTAGATAATTTGATCTCTTTCAGTGACAGTGGTAATAATTTGTTCCTGTAGTTGTTCGTGTTCGACTATTAAATTGTTGTGCATTGCCTCTTCTTGGCGTGCAGCCAGTTGAATAAAATTAAATGATTAGGACGACGACCAAATTTATAGGTCATCAATTGTCATAGTAGTAGTCAGAGGATATTGGATTTACAATGGTTGGCCACTGGAAAACAATTTCTCATATTTCCCTTGGGTCGACATCTCTCATTGCATGTTCTCAGCAGAGTGGGCACTAATATGGTTCGGACTAGGCTATGACAGTGGAAAGGGGGTGGGGTTAACCTGTAAAGGAAATGTGCATATGGTTTATGTTACCTAGGTATTAGAGTTGATAGATTGGTCCGTTGTCATTTTCGGGCTTGGGCCTAGTCGCAAAGATAATAGAGATGCATTAACTGACTCCATGGTTGTAGGGGGGACTTCAAGTGCCTCCATGGTAATGTATTTGATGGACTAGATTACGCATTTAGGTTGAATCTAGTTGGTGCCTTGGAGAAAACCAAACCATATTTCAGGCGAATATTCATCTAGAAGCAAGGGTGGGATTTTGGTTTTGGCTTTGGTAATAACTAGCATCTTTTCAAACCATCCTGCAAAAGAAGCCTCATTGATTTACTTTCCATTGGGATCCCCTAAAGTCTATCATGGTAAATATATGAGCGCTAGGGGCTGATCCTCGACAAGAGGTGCTAACTCTCTACCTTCTAGTGGGCATGATGTAGGGATACCCCCACTTATGCCCACATTATGCAAAAAAGTGCATAAACACAACTGTCCCAGGTATTTGACTCACAAAGGAGTCAAAACTTCAAACCATACATGGTTAAGGCCCCTTTATTCATAGTTCCTTTTATATCGGAACCAATCACCCCGCCTAAACCTCCTATCAGGAGTTAAATCAATCCTCAAGCCTTAATTTAACCATTTATTAAAGTCTTCTGATATATCCTTCTTATCGGGACTTAAGCTTCCTCATTCAATCCTTATGAACCCATAATTCACATATATATAACCTTTCCCTTTCAAAACCTTAGTTAATGCATGTTTCTCGCATAAAATACCCTAGCGGTGCTAATTTCTTCTAAACCCTTTTATAAAGGAATTATATGCATAATACACCTTTTTCCACCTTTCGTACAGCCTCTGCACACTTTCCAAGGATTGTGTTTATCGCAATCGGCTATCGACTCCTCCGCAGGTTTTACATGCATATATGCCTCACCACTTTCTGACTCTGATATGCCTTAAAAGACTCAGCTAAGCACTTTATAGAATACAAAGGGACTACATAAAAACTCCGCTTCGAACCCTTTATTCGGATTTCAAATCTTATAGACCCGCCACTATAAACTCCGTCGGTTTCGTATCTTCTTCTTTCCTTTGGCACATATTCCTCCTGAACTCCGACTCAATCTTTGTCGTCCATTTCATTCATCGATCCAACGGCTATCAGCACATCACTGATCGACCTATCGGCATTCCATCGCACTGTCCATTGACCGCTCCTATATGCGATTAGCGATTAGATCTGGGTTGTCGATCTGTACTCTCGATCCGACAGTCCAGGATCCATCGCATTATCGTAATCCCTCTCCTCTATTGTCGGACCTCTTCCACTTCAAACCACCGATCTGACCAGTTCTGTGGACCTGATAAGGGTATAAACCACTCTCTATAATATTTCAAGTCCAGTTTTCAGACTCAGACTATGTTTTGCGCCGACTTCCAATGTAAATCGAAATTTGGCTTGCGGGACTTAGATTGTGTGATAAAATCCGTGAATGCAATATTTCGCCTTGCTCCTTAGCGAAATCATATAGACCATTGATCTTCCAAATCCAACAGATCCCGAGTGTTGATACTTCACTTCACGCTTCTCCCTTTTACTTAGTTTTTATGCTAAGTCTTCAATTCTTCCATGATTTAGCTCCTCTTCAAAGGTTTCGATTCCTTCAATGTTTCCGCTGCGACTCCCTCCTGAGCTTGATTTCTGTCGTTTTTATCACTGAATCTAGCCTCTATTTAATCTCTCAATGGCTTCAAAGATCTGTCACAAACAGTTTGGCTCGTTCTTCTCCTTTGTACTCTGCTTCGACTCTGCCTACAACCTCTGTTACAAAGTCTATGAGTTCACAAATAATACATTAAGGAAATACTCATCTCACACGCTCTGACACGGTTAGGAATAAAACTCTGTATGTATATGTATAACCAAAATATTACATTCAAGACTTCTCTATCTCACACAAGCTTATTTTCCAATATCATGGCCTCCTCCTGAGCTCTGCCCGTAGGCTTACATTTATGCCAGGAAGTTCTGTTGAACTAATCCTGGTTCGACTCCTAAATCCTCTGAACTGACTCCTAAATCCTCTGCCCACATCTACTTGAATTAATTCGTAAATTATTTCTCTCGTCCCTCGAATCATGAAACTGCTTAAAGAGTCCTAATTTACTTTAGACTCTTTTCTCATTATTTCCCACTTTTGTCCTCCTTATTCAAGAGCATTTACAATATATCTCACACATCTAATTAATTCACTTAAAAGCCTAATATTACATTAATTTATCACTTAGGAATCCAAGTTCCTAAAAAATGCATGACCCCCTATATCTACTTAATTACAATGATTTTCTCTTCGGTTGAATGCTCCTGCATCAGACTCCCAAAGTAGAAAATATTCATGATCTCCTGATCATGTGTCTTTTGATATTTTTCTTCCTGGATCCCAGATTTTGTTTTGTAACTGCCCAACTATCTTGTTCCTTTGTTGTTGCTGCACTTTTGTTGTCTTCTGCTCTATCTTCTTCTTCTTGTCAATCAGGTTCAAACTCTGATTGATCATGCTTCCTTCTACTACCATTTTTCTCCATTTGGACTGCTTCATCATCAGTTGCCACATCTCTTCAATATCTATCTCCAGTACATCCTTGGAATGGTCCATGTTCTGTTTCATATTTCTGCCTCCCTCTTTTTGTTTCAGGTTGTTGTTGATGTCCACTAATTCTTTAAACTGCTGATGGTTACTTTCTCTTGGTAGTTGGTTTACTTTTTCTTCTTCTTTTGCTCTTGTTTCAACTTTGGCTTTGCTTACTCCAAATTTTGTTTTGACTCCTTTGCTGACTTCTATGCTGACTTTGACTACCTCCCTATCATCCTTACCCTCTTTCATGATTGTTTCTGTCTGCACTAAATCATGACTGTCTAGCCTTCTTTCCAGCAATTTAGCATCTCTGTTCCATGGATTGAATTCATCCATAAAATTTTCTTCTCTCATCTTTATTTGGCTGCTCATTTGTGCCAAATCTCCTTCAGTACCTGCAACAAAACCTGCACTCATAAAACACTTGTTAAAATAAAAAACACAAGGCTTTTGTGCCTCATCTTCCTTTGGCAACAATTTAGCTTGCTGCACTATTTCTTTCTCCTCTGTCAACACATCAGTATGCTGATTTGAACTCTCAAAAGAATTCATGAGGCTGTCCATTAGTCTCTCTTCCACACCATCTGTCCTAATGGTGTCTTCCTACTCTTTTCCATTGTAGTGAACTCCTTCCTTTGCAGTGTCAATCTGTTGAATTCTCATTATCATCTCCTTTTTCTTATGAATGTCATTCATGACAATTCTTTTGTCTTCCCTTTTTAGCAATCCCTCTTGAAAATCTATCCTCTGTCTTTCCAACTCCCTTCTTTGAAAATCTAATTTTCTATATAACTCAATAATTTCAATTGGAGTAGATTTTGGAAATTTCACACAGTTTTCCATACCTTCCTTTGTTATTGATAAATCATCAGATGTATTTTCTCCCTTTTCTAAGTCTCTTGCATAGTCTTCTTCCTTCTTAACATCCTTCAGTAGATGTCCCTCTTTTTCCTTGACTGTCTCAACAACTTCCATGGCTATTTCCATTGTGCCTATCATCATGGTGGATTGATGATCCTTTACTATGTTTTCAGCTAACATAGTCTCCTCTTCAAGTTTTCCTTCAGTCTCTTGCTGTTTATCTTTCCCAAGAGCTATCCTTGTCTCACCATCTGCATTAACATTCTCCTACATTTGTCCTGCATCCACAGACAAACTATCAATTTTAAAAACATAAGACCCTATGGTCCCACTTGATGTTTCAGCCATCATATCTCCTTGTTGTTCTAAATCCTTCATATGATTTAAAAATTCTTCGATGGTCTCCTCTTCAAGCTCCTCAAGCCCTTCACTTGGTTGCTTGATATCTTTCCCCAACTATATATGAGACCTATCTATCTCATCTTCTTCCAGAACAGAATTTAGATTCTTCTTGTCTTCTTCCTCCTTTATGACAATATCAGCAAATTGTCCTTCTTTACATGTTTCACCTGCAAACATACACAAATTGTCAGATTTAAAACCATGTGACCGCTTGGCCTCACTTGAAGTTTCAGCCTTAAAGTATTCATCTTCACTTTCTCCCAGAATTCTTCCCTGTTCTGGTTCACAAATGTACTCTTCCATTTCCAACTCAGCTTCCTTGAGTTTTCCCCTTAGCCACTTTATTTTCTTTTGTTGTAGTCTTCTCTGCATCTCATGCCATTCCACTGGCTTCTTCCTCAAGACCCAACCTAGTCTCTGGCTTTCCTCTAATATCCTCCTTAATGCATCAAGTTGTTCTTTTAACTCTGAAATCTCCTCGTCAATTTCCTCTTGACTCATCCTCTTGCCATTTGCCTTGGCATCCTCTTTCTTCATCTTTCTTCTGCTGTGGCTTCTCTCTGAACCTCTACTATGACTATCAGTAGTCATCTTCTTCTCCTCTTTCTTCATGAGCTCCTCACTCATCTGCAACAAGCCTCTGCAATAGCTAGTCCTCCTCACTGCAATCTTACCTCACTAAGCTCTTCCTCACTCAGTCTTTTGGTAAGCATGGGTCCTCTATCTAGAACCTCCTCCCAAGCAACACCTTTGCTCCTTCTAGGCTTCTGCAATCTCTCACTCTCTCTTCAGAACACTTCAGTTTTCCTCTCTGTCCAATCTCTTGTTGGATTCTTCAGGTTCACTGCCACTTCTCTATCAGAGTATTCTCCTTACTCTATTTTCAAGAACACATTTGGTTCTCCTCTCATAGCTTCTCTTGCTGTCACCTGCACATTGGTATAAAAAACACACATTCTCAATTTAAAACTAAACATATTACCTCACTTTCAAGATCTCAGCATGATCTTGTTTCACCATTTCGCTTGTGCCTTGGATGGATTGTCCTCTATTTCTTGCATCCGCAAGTTCTACTACACATCACCTCTTTGTGTTGCTTCCTTCTGTTAGATGAGAATCTGATTCTTCCTTGCCTGCATAAACATCTTAACACATAACTCTGCTGTAAATTCTTTCACATAGAATTATTTGTTCTGTTTTAACCCCAATTACTTCAATTACAACCTTCTCTGATTAAAAACCTGGCTCTGATACCACTAATGATGTAGGGATATCCCCGCTTATACCTACAGTATGCATAAAAATTCATAAACACAACTGTCCCAGGTATTTGACTCACAAAGGAGTCAAAACTTCAAACCGTACATGGTTAAGGCCCCTTTATTCATAGTTCCTTTTATATCGAAACCAATCACCCTACCTAAATCTCCTATCGAGAGTTAAATCAATCCTCAAGCCTTCATTTAACCATTTATTAAAGTCTTCTGATATATCCTTCTTATCGGGACTTAAGCTTCCTCATTCAATTCGTATGAACCCATAATTCACATATATATAACCTTTCCATTTCAAAACCTTGGTTAATACATGTTTCTCACGTAAAATAACCTAGAAATGCTAATTTCTTCTAAACCCTTTTATAAAGGAATTATTTGCATAACACACCCTTTTCCGCCTTCCGTACAGCCTCTGCACACTTTCTGAGGATTGCATTTATTGCAATCAGTTATCGGCTCCTCTGCGGGTTTTACATGCATATCTGCCTCACCACTTTCCGACTCCGATATTCCTTAAAATACTCGGCCAAGCACTTTATAAAATACAAATGGATTACATAAAAACTCCGCTCTGAACCCTTTATTCGGATTTCAAATCTTATAGACCTGCCACTATAAACTTCGTCAGGTCTGTATCTTCCGCTTTCCTTCGGCACATATTCCTCCTGAACTCCGACTCAATCTCCGACGTCCATTTCATTCGTTGATCCAATGACTATCGGCGCATCGTTGATCAGCCTATCGTCATTCCATCTCACTGTCCCTTGACCGCTCCTATATGCGATTAGTGATTAGATCTAGGCTGTCGATCTATACTCTCGATCTAATGGTCTAGGATCCATCGCATTATCGCAATTGCTCTCCTCTATCGTCGGACCTCTTCCACTTCAAACCGTTGATCCGACCAATTCTGTGGACTCGATAAGGGTATAAACCACTCTTTATAATATTTCAAGTCTGGTTTTCAGACTCGGACTATGTTTTGCGCTGACTTCCAATGTAAATTAGATTTTGGCTTGCGGGACTTAGATTGTGTGATAAACTCCGCGGATGCGATATTTCTCCTTGCTCCTTAGTGAAATCATATGGACCATTGATCTTCTAGATCCAACGGCTCCTGAGCATCGACACCTCACTTCACACTTCTCCCTTTTACTTAGTTTTTACGCTAAGTCTTCAGTGTTTCCATGATTTAGCTCCTCTTCAAAGGTTTCGATTCCTTCACTGTTTCCGCTGCAACTTCCTCCTGAGCTTGATTTCTATTGTTTTTATCACTGACTCTGGACTCTATTTAATCTCTCAATGGATTCAAAGATCCGTCACAAACAGCTTGGCTCGTTCTTCTCCTTTGTACTCCACTTCGACTCTGCCTACAACCTTTGTTATAGAATCTATGAGTTCACAAAAATACATTAAGGAAATACTCGTCTCACATGCTCTGACACAGTCAGGAATAAAACTTTGTATGTATATGTATAACCAAAAGATTACATTTGAGACTTCTCTGTCTCACACAAGCCTGTTTTCTAATATCGTGGCCTCCTCTTGAGCTTTGCCCGTAGGCTTACATTTATGCCAGGAAGTTTCGTTGAACTAATCTTGGTTTGACTCCTAAATCCTCTAAACTGACTCCTAAATCCTCTACCCACTTCTACTTCAATTAATTCCTAAAAGCTCTCTCTCATCCCTCGAATCATGAAATTAATTCCTAAAAGCTCTCTCTCATCCCTATTATCATGAAACTACTTAAAAGCCTAATATTACATTAATTTATCACTTAGGAATCAAACTTTCTAAAAATACATTACCCCCTATATCTACTTAATTACAATGATTTTCTCTTGGGTTGAATGCTCCTGCATAAGGGCACCACTTCATCATAGCTAAGGAAACGACAAAATATCCATATATGAAATATGTTTCCATTTTGTAAACATATTCAAATGCTTCAAATAGATCATGCAACAAATAACTAAACCAATTTAATTATGTGCCTTTCACATAAGCTTCCACCACTTAAATGGTATCCAAGGTGCACTCACCCTTTGAGTAGTAGCACATTATTTTCCCAGCAATTATATAACGGGAAAATTTGATGGTTGGGTTGTTAATTGGCGAAATGAGGGCTCCCATACCACCACGCTAAGAATCACACTTGTTGTAGTAATTATTGTTTCCCATCATCTTTCCCTGCTTGGAAGTATTTTGGAATGAAGACGATATTGTGGCCCCTGCAATGGATAGTCCTGAAAATTATTGAATTTTGTTGGCATGTATGGGGTAATCTCTGTTAATCCAAAGAGAACTCATATGCATCCAATTGATATGGAATTTAGTGCACTACATCGCTAGCCCTGAGGTTTCGAACACTAGTAAACTTTGCAAATTTAGTAGCATGAATATTTGAATGCCTTTGAAATCCTCTTTGATTTTGGATGACTGAATTCCATTCGATTTGGTTACATACTCAGTATAAACTTCACGCTTGAGCATGGGAAAGTGGAAATAATCTAAGAGGTCATTATCCACAAGCGTGGCCTTCTCATACTTTCCATAGAGGTTCTCAATTTTAGTGACTATGGAGTCAGATACAGGTGTGGAACAAAGACTTTGGTGTCCTTACTCATTGCTTCAATTTGTCAACTATGCACAACAAACACAAGGAGTTTAAATTTGGGTTGGCGTTCGTCACAGATGCCAGGCTAAGAAATTTGACCACCTAACGCTTTGATAATGAATAACTTATCATTGCCATGCAACCAAATAGGAAGACCTGACATGACATTTTTTATTAGACCATTTAACTAATTAATACAGAAACTTTCCTCACTTGATTAAAATCATGGCATTAATGGTGATAGTGACCTAGACCTGACCTAGATAACACGAAAACTGAAAAGGGAGGTGGTCATCATGATTAATTATGATGAGATGATGGGAAGTTTGAAAATTTTGATAACCATATTGTGTCAGGAATATTACGAGAGATATTTAGGCCAAGTTTGAAATGACACAGGGAATTATTACTAATTATTATGGATAGGATGAATGCCATGTGCGACTCCCCAACCACAATCAATTGCAGAGAGAGAAACTCGAATGATGCAACTAAGATAATTGACACAAATTTATTCATGAATGGCACGAATAAAATAACTGATGGAACTAGACTAACATAAATAACCTATTTAATTGACAGAACTAAAGTAATTGACTGACTCTTCCTAAACCTAACTTTGATCCCCTTTCGGAGACCAAATCTATTTGATGAAAGATTTATTGTGCCATGGAAGGGCTTCAAGCATGCACCATTCACCCAGCCAGGTAATAGGACTCCATCCTATTGTGTGAGCTTGACAGCTCTGAATTCTTTCACTTCTACAACAATGAATGGTCCTAACCAATGCATTTTCAACTTTCAAGGATGTTTTAGAAACTTACTTTCGTATAAGAGAACTTTATCCCCAAATGCAAAGGACTTCCATTTTATGTGTTTGTCATGCCATGCTTTCTACCTATCCCTCTTGATAACTTGGTGAAAATATGCCAGGAATCGGGCCTTGTCCAATTCCCAGAGCTCATTCAACCTCTTAGTGATTGATTCTTTCTTTGACATGTGAGTGTCCTATGCAATGAAAAGGTTGGGAATGATGAATTCAATAGGAACCACGACTTATCACCCATAAAAAAAGTTGGAAAACATGTACTTGTGCAGGCACTTGACGATTTTGCGGTAGGTCCATAACATGGTCGATACCCAATCGTCCCAGTCGTCTCAGTTAGCATAGCATATCTTTGTGAGACCTCTCTCTAGGATTTTACTAAAATATTCCATAATGCCATTTTCTTGGGGATGGTAGGGACTACTCTTATGATGTTGGATCATGAAGTTTTAGTAGAGAGGTGATTGTCTCATTAATCAAGTGGGTCCCCTAATCACTTGTGAGGATTTTGGGGCACCCAAACTGAGTAATAATATTCTCAAAGATGAACCTGGTGACGGTGTCTACAATGAAATCCTTGACTGGAGAAACTTTTTCCCATCTAGTAAGGTAATATCTGGCATTGATAATGTATCTAGCATGGGAGTGACATGTGGACAGATTAATGGGCCCCACAAATTCTATCACCCATTTCTCAAAGGCTTGGAGTGCTCGTACTAGCTATAAAGGAAGCTCATCCTGGTGTGATGGCTTCCCCACACATTGGTAGACATCACACATATTGGTGTATTCTTGTGCATCTCGAAAAAGAGTGGGCCACCAAAGTCTTACCTACAATACTTTTCTTGTGGTGGATGTTCCACCCATATGTCAACCCGCAACTCTCGAATGGCATTCCCATAGCACATCTTATTTCTCATGATCAAGGATGCACCATCGCAATATCTGGTCAAGTCCCATATTGCATAATTATTCTACGATCAATTGGTAATATACAGCTCAAACTACCATGTGCCTTCATTGTGTTGTCGTTTACCCCTCCAGAAATTTTCCTATGGCTAGGAACAATGTGATGTCCTCTAAATAGTTTGGTATGGCCTCGACTCGGAACAGGTTAGCATTTGGCAGTTGATCATCTACTGGTCCTCTAGCTTCACCCAACACTAGCCATGAAAGATTATTAGGACATACATTCAACATCTCTGGCTTGAAGATTAATTCAAAAGTGAACTCTTGGAACAATAGTAGCCATCCATAGATCCTTCCTTTGAGCACAGGTTTATTCACTAGGTACTTCAAAGCAGAGTGACCAAAGAAGAACTTGAATGGACATCCCTGAAGGTAGTGTCAAAACTTTTGTAGCAAGTACACCATTGTGAGAGCTTCACGCTCAGTCATGGTATAGTTATTTTCTGCCATAGAATTATTTTTTTTTGGCAAAGTAAATCGGGTGATTAGGATTACCATCTCTGGGCTAAGCCAAAACAACTCCCAAAGTGACTCCTGATGCATTGTTATAAATGTGGAATTTCTTGTTCCAATATAGATAAACCACGATTTGTGCACTTGCCAGCTTTTCTTTTAGCATGTTGAAGGCAACTTCACATTCATTAGACCAAGAAATCCTCTCATATTTCTTCAACAACTTTTACAGAGGCATGATGATCGAGGCATAGTTATGGATGAAACTACATTAATATCCCTTGTGTTCAAGGGTTGATCTCAACTGCTTAACTCTTTTCAGAGGAGGAATGTTTAGGATTACTGCAACCTTGGCAGGATCAATGCACACTCCCTCCTTACAAACTATATTCCCCAAGAGTGTTCCAAAGGGGATAGAAAAAATGCACTTCTTCAAATTCAAGGATATTTGTAGTTGCCTGCAGTAGTCAAATGTCACCTGAAGAAAACTTGAGTGCTTTTTAGTAAATGATAGACTTTCCAGTCATCCATGTACACTTCTATAAATCTGTGAATGTAGTCCCGAAAGGAAGTAATCATAATCCTCAAAAACACTTTCAGTGCATTCTTTAGTCCAAAGGGCATGAAGTGTTAGGCATAAAGCCCCAACTCGATCATGAATGTGGTTTTCTCCTTATCCTCCTCTGTAATATAGACTTGGTGGTAACTAGAGAATCCGTCTATGAAAGAGTAGGCCTCGTTACCTGCAACATTATCTAGGACTTCATCACTAAATGGGGTAGGAAAAGGGTCATGAACAGAGGCATTGTTCAGTCTGCTATAATCCACACAGACTCATATTTCTTCGAAGTCCTTGTACTGTATAATAATCTAGCTGACCCACTCAACTTTGTAAACCAAGCAGATGAGCCCTGCAACTAACATTTTTCAATCTCATTCTTCACCTTCTCCATGACCGTTAGATTCAATCTATATGGCATGTACATGTACTTTACTGGTCTCACATCAGGCTTCAGCATGATCTTCATTTCTCCCAACTCCCCCTTAATTCCTTTAAGCTCTGCAAAAGATGAAGGGAACATGTACTCATACGCTTTTAGCAGATCAAATATTTCCTTGGTCTTCTACTCATCCTAATAATCCCCAATCGAAGCTAACTTTGGCTTCTCATCAGTGTCGATATTAGGCTTCCGTAAATTTAGAGTTTGTAGCTACGACCCAATGGTTATAGGTCCATTATCTACATTCTTCTTCTATTCATACACTTTAAATGTGAAGTTCCTTAAATCCTCTAGATCATCCCTATATGGTTCTAGGTTTATTTTTCCAGAATCCATAGCTTGGTGGAATCTGGATTCATATATGTGATTGAAGGCATCTTGCTCAAAGTATTTTTCTGTGAGATTACCTTCCAAGAACAAGACCCTTTTGACTTCTTGTAGAGAAGTTGTTATCCTCTGGTCATCATCGGCAAAGGAAAAATTACTAATAAACTGAGTTTCCATATGGTCCCATTCACCAGTCATCCTCCTTATTTCCTCCTTCACGTACCACACTTGTGGAAATGTCCCCAGAGTGTGTACAAATCTATGCACCCACAAATTTTCCAGAAGCCCTTCTTTGATCCATCTAGCTTTACATTCTTCTAGGGGTTAGTATTCCCTTGATACTTAGTGACATTGAATGGGCAGTCTTTTGAATACTCGAATCCGGCTATGATTGCGGACTTAACTTCCTACCACTCTATGAGATGGTTATGGTGAGATCCCCACCACCTTGCCAACGTCGCTTCACTCAACTTCGAATCACTCTAGCAATTCATCCTTCTTCTTTATGAACAATACCAGTGCACCCCAACGTGATACACTTGGCCTAATATATCCCTTGTCAAGCATCTCTTTCATCTGCAACTTTAACTCTACCAACTCAGGTGTGCTCATCCTACAAGGTGATTTTGATGATGGAGCTGCCCCTGGCACCAACTAAATAGAAAGGTCTACTTCCCTGTGAGGTGGTAACTTTGAAATATTTGCAAGAAATACACCCTAAAACTACTATAGAACTGGGTACCTAATCAAAACATCTACATCCTCAACTTCCTTAGCTTTTTCACTAGCGATATGTACTGAAAATAACACACACCCTTTGCTGTGATTACATTTGGCCTACATAGTTGTCACCATCCTAACTGATGTGGCTTTCTTCTTTCCCTGTAAGACTCTTGGTTCCCCATTGTCATCCAAACACTCAAAGGAATTTTCATAAAAATCCACCTTGGTCCTATGAAGGTATAGCCAATCCAGGAAAGACTCTTGGTTCCCCATTGTCATCCAAACACTCAAAGGAATTTTCATAAAAATCCACCTTGGTCCTATGAAGGTATAGCCAATCCATACCCAATATCATACTATATGATCACAACAACAAAACATTCAAGTTTGTTGTTGTAGACATGCCGTTCAACTCAAATGCACAAGATCTTACCCAATAATGCACCCTTTTCTTTGTACCTGTAGCCAACTGAACTAACCAAGACTCTACATGCACTTATTTATTTAAACCACACTTATCCACCAACTTAGGACTAACATAACTATAATTAGATCTAGGGTAAATCAAAATAGAAACAACTTGATCAAAAATCTTACCATCCATCTCAATGATAGATGCCTAATGGTCTGCCTATCTATTGTCTAGTGTTGCATAGATATGAGGAACGCTCTGATCAACATCCCCAACAGTTTGTGCCTCCTATGCACTATAGACATGAGGCCTACAACCATGATTCTATGGATAATCTCTCTTAAGGTGTTACTTACCTTTATCCTTATATTTTCCTTTCCATCCTTGTTGGGATTCATTCTTACTCTCTGACCATACATATCAATGTTTCAATTTTCCAACAACTTCCTCAAGTGATCGAGGCTCATCATACTCAATCCCATCTCTAAATGCTAATGGAAAACCACTGAAAAATCTTTGAACTTTAGCGTTCTCATCTTTAATATACAACACATACCTCAATAGTTCCAGGAACTTAGTCATGTACTCTTCATCTATCATTGATCCCATCTTTAGCTCATACAATTCTTTGGCCTTATTGTCATATTACCTTTCTAACAAGTAATTCTTCTCGAAAAATCCTCTTGAACTCATGCCAAATCAAGTCCTCCATTTTGATTTCTCTGACCTGCTTCACATCTTCCCACCAGATATTTTCTTTACCTTTCAGGTTGAGGATAGCAATTTTGGCCTTCATGTTTTCTGTGTACTCATGCAACTCAAAGAACTTGTTCATCCCAAGTATCCAAGCCTTTGCATCTTCTGGTTTCTTCAGGTCTCCATCAAAAGTAGGTGGTTTTTCTTTCTTAAATTAATTTGGTAAGTATCCCCTATCGCTCCTATTGTAAGGGTGATAACGATGATGATCCTAATGCTTGTCAGAACCAGAACTAGAATAATACATGTATCCATCACCTCTTATATATGGAGTATCCAACGACCCGCCATATCTCACTATTTCATCTCTATCTAACCCATGACCACCATGATACCTATTTCCATATGCCCCATTAGTTATGTCCTCCTACCCATGGCTGATTCGAAGTGACCCCTCTCGTTGCAATTATGACAAACTCTGAAGAAGTATTGCATTAACTTCTTCTTGTTTCTCTTGTGCCAGCATGATTTTGTCATTGCCCACCTTACAACTCCTTATTTCTTCCTTCAAGCTTCTCAATGTGTCTGCTAAGTCAAAAGAGTTCCCAACACCACGCTCTTCATTTGATTCATAAGGAGAATCTCTGTAGTATACCATCTTGCTAGTCATTTTTTATCTCTTTCTTGCAAGGCATACTATGTCAACTAAACCAAATCACAAGAAACCAATATACCTTAGCAAAATTCGCGGAGGATATCTCATCTACAAGATCAACCAATCAATGTAATACATGTATATGATAATCATGACAACATATATACATATAACAAATAGGTGGATCAACACATAAACATCATTATAGCTAGAGTTCAGTCATCAATGTATGGCCATATCAACCACACAGCATGACTTCATTCATGACAACAAAAACCATACCAATGCACATTTGACAACATGTAACCAATCATACACTCATGATGACACACTTCACAACAACAACATCCTCTTCCACATGGCCACATCACTACAATTGTGAATGACACCATGCATATGCAACAAGCATATAGACCACAAAGATGATTAACACATGTGCAACTAACATGAATGCATGACTAACAGACACCGTGCATCAAGTCCAAGGGGTGAACCATCCTCTTATACCACTCTATAAAACCCTCATCCCACATCTACCCAAGTAACTGACCAACTAAGGTAAACATGTGACAAGAGGCCACTATAATGGGATTCAACCTCCTAAGTCACCTTAAAGAAGTGGAATCGATGGAAACACACCATACAAACCTTCCACATCAACAAAAGAACTCCTAAGAGCCATCCCAACCACTCAGGTAACCAATCCCTGAGACCAACTAAAATTTTAGACCATTAAACCCCTAGAAGCTTCCTTTATATGAAATGGGTGGTGTCTGGGGACTTTTTTCCTCAGACTTGCCTATGAATCTGACATTTGTGCCACATTTTCAGGCCCAGAGCCCAAGTCATTACCCATAAATCAATGACACTTTCATAGCTAAAATATAACAACAAAATAATGATATAAATGCAAGTTCTTGAACAAGGACTCAATTGGACCCCTACTAGCCATGACAGGCATTTTTTCAAACATGTCATAAATATGTAATCTATAGGTTTAAATAACAAATTTGAGCATAGGGGTCTCATACTTATCTAAGAAACTCTAAGAAGAATTGTTCCCTTATACAATTAGCTGCATTATCATCTATTATGTCATAAATACATTCTTCATTCATTTACAAATCAAAACATGAGGAGATTCATACATATTGTCATAATACATGCTTATAACAATCATAATAACAGCATAAATATGAAGGATACATTAGCCATAGAATCCACATATAAACCAGTACATTTACAGATAATATACCAAGGAAAGAAACTCTTATAAATGAATGCAAAATCCAACCTAAGATGGGACTACCACATTCCACCCAACCATAGATTGGATGAGCCAATTCTCTCTTCAACCAATCATCCCTGTGCCATATTCCAAGCATGAATGTGGGACTAAAACCAAAAGAACCAACTAGGGAATCTCGAGGCTAAACCACCTCACCCTTATCAATAGAAACCAAGATTTACCACAATCCACACCGGATCACTAGGCCAACATAATAAACATGTAATAACATGCTTTACCATGATCTCCACCATATCACTAGGCCAAAAAAAGGCATGGATGCCACCGGATTTCTCCACCTACACCGTGAGGAATTTTCCCTTTTTATCTCCTAGTCTCTCAGGATTTACCGCAATCCATAGTATGATCCAGGGATCACTAGGCCCTACACCAAGACTCCAGCCTCTAATCTCTACCAGATATCCCACCATTCATTGTTAAGGATTACTAGGCCCAATCAAGGGAAACCACCTATAATATTTACTGTATATCCTGCCATTAACCAGTCGAGGATTCTTGGGCCCACTGAGGCACACAATACCTGGCTTTACCAAAACCCATGGTATAGTTCAAGGTTCACTCAACGAGTTGCTTCACTGCAATCCACAATTTGATTCAAGGATCACTACTCCATGTGTTCTTACTTTCAGAGATCCACCTCACTCATCTTCGAATCCATCCAACAATCCAGCTCAACCAAAACATGAGAACCCCATCACACCATGGTTATCTGCAAATTGCAAGGCTAGGCTGAAAACAAGGTCACACCTGGCAAAACCCATGCCATAATATCAAAGAACCACATGCAATACTATGCATGCAATATCTAGCAAGGAAAACACACATGCAAATTGATACCTACAAATAATCCTGTTGTAGACGCTTGATCTTGCTCTTCCTTGTTTTCTACTTCCTTCCTCTTGCCTTATTTTCCTTTCTTGATCCAATGCCAAAGTGCTCCAAGAAAAATTTGAGTGTCCAAGGGTGAGAGAGAGAGAGAGAGAGAATAATGAGAGAGCTCCAAAACTAAACTCACAAAAGGTACCAACTGATCCTTGAAGCCTTTTTATCAATTAGGCCTTATTTTATTCATTTTCCATTATTTTCCTCCTCACATGCAACCAGTGACCTTTCACCTTCCTTTTCTCCTAATTTCCATTACTTTCATAAATAAATGTGCAAAAATTCCATTTTTACTTTCCAAAGCCTTAGTCGTTGCCTTTTCCAATTTCCTTAGCCATAATAAACCAATGAACACCCACACTAGGATGTCTCGCCCAACATTCAGCTTGGAATAAGTGTCCCATCAACCATGTTTATTATTTTTCCTTTATTATCTTTTATTACATGGAATTTTCCCAAGGGTTGTTACAAAGGCTTCCCAGGTTTTTCTCGGAAGGATATTCACATCTGATCCCAAGTCTAGCATTATATCCTTGAACAGGAATCCTACATTCTGGGCATCAATATGAAATTACCACCCTATCCTTTTCTTGTTCCTACGCAGCCATCTGGAGTGCCTTTCGGGAAAATTAGCATAAATGAGTCCTTCCCCGGACTCCCCATCTTTGACAATAGCTTTAAGATTTTCCCGCAACTTCCTGAGCATTTTCTCGTCATTCACATTTTGTGGGAACAGCCTAAACCATTCTGCCTAAGTTTTAGAATTATATTGTGATAGTTTTTGGCTTCTATACTTTAAAGGTTATTTTTGTTCTCTTTGGTGCTCAACAATTGGATTTAGTTTGTTAAAAATCTCTACAACCTCCTTGTAGTATTACTTTTATTGGATGGAATCATACGAGCATTTTGGTGAAGCAAGCTTTGTTATCCTTAGTTGTTTAGTGGCTCCAAAGTCAACTCTGATATTCTTTCCTCCCTAGGTGAGTATACTAATATTTGATAGGGGAGTTGCCTCGGGTTCTCTTGGTTCTTAATTAATTAAATTTTCCCCCTATTGGCGGTTGCACTCTTCCCATCTAGTAATTAGCTCTGGGAAATATTTGGTTGCATGCATGTTGGCCCTACACTGAGAGCACCAAGGTCTTCTGGGCAGCGTACAATCTCTTACAACATGCCCCTCTTGGTCACAATTGTAGCAATGGATCAGACCTCTGCCTCCTATTCTTCCCCCCTTTTTCCTCCACCTCCTCCTCCTTGATGGGCTTCATTGATCCTATAGGTAGAATGATCCAATCGATCAACTAGGGAAACTAATTCTCTACATTAATCAGTGTGGTGAGTAGGTGAACCACATAACTTACAGAAAACATTGTTTATAACATTTGAATACTTATGTAGAATTGGATAGAGGTGAGGGAGATGGCCATAAGTTTTGCATATTTCATAATATTTGGTTGGGGTTGCACCCTATTGATTAGGAAAGGCATGGAACTACTTGCACCTTGTATATAAACCTTTTGTACCAACATGCGCAACTCGAATGGAAAGTAGATATGTGGGGGGGCCCACCGGTACATAGGGAGTGATCAGGCCTCTCAGTCTTTAGAACTCTGTTGCAGTTTTCCCCTCGACATGGGAATTGGTACACCATATATGCGGTCGCGAAGGTCACACTAGCTGTATGTCCCTTAGATCCTCTGTCAAATCGGCAATTTGATATTGTAGTCCTATGAGAGTGGGTTCATGGGAAATTTTTCCTCCTCGATGTTCATGTGGGTATCCTGCCATGGCTTCAATATGAGTTTCCTATTCTAGGGCATCTCATAGAGTATCAATCTTTTTTTGAGTCAGTGACATGCGTGTAAGTGGAAATAACGTTTTGATGAACCAATCTCGCTGATGATTAGGGTCGATAGGGTAGCTCAGCTTGCCAACAACATCCTTAAATATTTGCATCATCTCCCAGGCGGTTTCTTCTTCTCGCTACTTGATTTCCCATAGTTCAGATAGCCCCTACTGGTTAGTCTAAGGGAGTTTAAACTCTTGAACAACTCCTGTCGGACCTCATCTATCGTCGGATTCTACTGTAATGAGGACCACTTGATGAACCATCTCAATACTCTATCTTGAAGAGTGGTCTGAAATTTAATAAGATTCATGGAATCTAGAGTTTGGTGAGCCCTCCATATGGCCTCGCATAGGTACTGATGTTTTTCAACATCCTCATTCTCTTAAATGATCTTGACATGTTACCATCCATACACGGTTGAACTAGTGGAATGAGTATGAATCCTTGGGAACCAAGTTGTGATGATCCTTGGGGACCCGAACTACAATTAATATCTCTACCTCTAAAGGTACCAGCCTATTAGGTATTATGTATTTGGTGGACCTTTATAAATTTAACTAGCTTAGATAAAAACTAGCCAGGGTTGTGATAAAGTACCAGGGGAAGGTTGGGGGACATACTACCTAAACGTATGGGAAATGAATCACTACTCACAAGAGACACATCATTCTTGGAAAAAATTCTTCTCATAGTGAAGTGAATGTCATCTTCTGGGCCCTCTTCGAGACCTGTAGGGTCCAATTCATCTGGTGGCCCCATCTTTGTTGGCAGAGTAAAATCTCTATTGCTTCCCTCAACCTCTGTTACTGTGAAGGTCTTGCCCTTTATTATTGGACCAAGTTTCACTCTAGCTCCATCCCCATTGCTCTGCAAGATTTGTCAAATTGTTTCTCCTTCTCGTACTTCCAGACATCTTAACACCATTCCTTCTTGGTGCAGCCCCCTTTTTCATCAATAAATCTCCTGTAAAGCTTTCTCCCGCCATTCTTCAACCATTTGTGCTCTCCTTTGTGCTCTTAGGTCTCTTTCTTTGTGGAATTCATCCACATCCATCTCTCTAATATTTTTATATCTCCCAGCCAGGTAAAATTCCTCCCCTTAGGTCCTTCCCCCAGTACCGGGGCTTTAATATGCCATGGGAGAATCCTAGAACACCAACAAGTTCTCTTCTACCATTAAAAATTTAACCCGTAACCAGATATCCTTTAGCAGTCTTCCTCACAACCCTGACTTGAATATGGCCTTAGCCATAGAAAAGGAATGATGGCCCTTTGTAACAAACTCAATAATATAACCTTATAGAGTGGTTTGCACCCATAAGTCAACAACTCAAATTAGGTCTGTATCGAGCCAATGTAGTTCAACAAGATCGGCCTATGCCCAAGTACAAGGAGATCAGCTCTGGCTACTAGTATTCCCTTTTATCTGCAACCTTTGCAACCAATTTTCGAGGTCCTTTGGGAACTTGCACCAGAATATCTTGTACTTATTTCTTGCAGGCTCCGCGTATAAAATTTCTTCCTTCAACCTCTTCACACTTTGGTGTCGAAGTTATGCTTGTTGGGAGGTAAATTTATCTACTTGTTCATGCCACCATTCTTGTAGATCCTTCTTAAAAATTCTTGACCCCATGTTCCAGATCCCCTTGAGAAATTTTAGGTCCTGGCAATGAAACCATTTGTTGGTGAAAAATGATGGATAGGTAGATACCCTCGGTTCAAACACAGGATCCAACAAAAAGGGTCTGTTGCAGTCTAGTGTAACACCATCATTTTCACCTTACTCAAGAGGAATAAGGTGTCTCACCAGAGGCGTGTCGTGACCTTAATTGGTTAATGGATTGGAACCAGGCATCAGGAGGAGTCACGCGAAGACTACCAATAATCTTAAACTTAGAAACAAAACATCAGACGTATAACCATTGTAGAACACAATAACTAAAGCATTCAAAGGAATATGGAATACACACATACATTCATAATAAAAAAAATTAAAAGGGCCACACAAAACCAACATATGTAGATCCACAACCATCCCTACAACTCTTTCTTTCATTATCTCGAACAACATTTCACCATTCCGTTCAAACTCTGATGCCTTCTCAATAGAACATGAACTAGGAACATAAACTAACATATGAGGAGGTGATCACCGAATCATGTGAAGCTCGATAGGCTCTGTGATCGCATTTCGTTACCCTCCCATTTTTACTCTCCTTGTTTTGGTATTCCCTTCACATTTTATGCACTTCTCTCGCCTGGACCATTGGTCTCTTCCTCAGATCCTCTGCCCTTTCCTTCTCGGTTGTTTCTGTTGCTCGACTGCGACTGCTTTCTCTACTGTTGACAGTTGTTTCAGCTTGGCTATATTTTCCTGACCAACCTTCCACAACTGCTAAACTTCAACATATTCCTTCTCCTTCCTCGATTGCTTTCTCTATGACCCCCCATCGATTAGATTTGGTCAAAACATGTCAAAAATTTGTCCCCAAAATGAAGGACCCAATGGCGATACACCTACACTATCAGGTCAAGCACTTCATCAATCTAACCCTAGGCGTGTTGCTACCTAATCAAACGATCTACTGAAACTTTATTCTGGAGAACGATGATATCAAGATCGAGATTCAAGAATTGTTACATAAAGGGCACATCAAGCCAAGTTAACCACCCTGTGGGAGCCCGATAATGTTGGTACAAAAGAAGGACAGAACCTAGAGGCTTTATATTGAATATCGAGTGTTGAATAAGATCACTAACTAGAATAAGTATCCAATCCCATGGATTGAGGACCAGCTCAAGGGGGCCAAATATTTTAGCAAGATGGACTTGAAGTTTGATTATCACTAGGTACCTATCGAACCGTCTAATGTGTGAAAGACTGCCTTCAAATCCAACGAAGGCCTTTTTGAATGATTGGTCATGCCCTTCAGGTTGACGAATGCCCCTGCAACCTTCAAGAGGTTGACAACCGATATATTTTGATTCTTCACCGAATCATTTGTGGTAGTGTATTTAGAGGACATCCTGATATTCGGCTAGAGTTGAGAAGATCACCTACACCATATTTGACATGTCCTCCAAACCCCATGACAACAAAAATTGTGAGATAATTTGGATAAATATACTTTTGGTATGACCCAGGTTAAATATTTGGGGTACATTATTGATGATAAGGGTGTGAATGTGGACCCAGCCAAGATACAAGTTATTCAGGATTGGCTAGACCCAACCACTCTAACAGAGCTCCACAACTTTCTGGGTATTTCCAATTTCTATAGCAATTTCGTGTTGGGATTCTCTCATATCACTTGGCCTTTGAGTCAAGTCACCAAGGGAGGAGCAAAAGAAAATTTATTTTGGTATGAATCCCAACAAAAGGCATTTGTCAAGTTGAAGCATTACCTCTTCTCTACATCGGTTTTCACATTACCAGATCTGCAACAACCATTTGAAATTGAGATAGATGCCTCTGACTATGCTATTGGTGCAGCTCTTACCCAAAAGGGGCATCTAGTGGCATATCAAAGTGAGACACTTTCACATATAGTTTGAAAGTATCCCACTTATGACAAAGAGATGTATTCCATTGTGAAAGTCTACCGACAATGGAAGCATTACATTCTGGGGAAGGAAATGGTCATCCACACAGACCACCAACCCCTGGATTTCATACAGACACAAGGAAAGTTGTAGAATGATCACCATAACAAATGGTCCACATATCTGCAATAATTACATTTGAAAAACAAGTACAAGAATGGAAACACCAATAATGTTATATAATTCCTCAATCGACCATTGATTATGGTGTTGACAACTGTGCTCGACTCTTGTGGACACGAGACTTTGGGATGGTTGCATATTTACAAAAGTGATCCAAAATTCAGAACCACGTACCAAATTGTCCTGGAAGACAAGAGAGCTCTAGAATTTCACCTCTAGGGCACACTGTTATGCCACCTCGGTCACCTCTATGTTCCATCAAGCAAGTTTTCCAAGATGATTTTGGAGGCGCACTACATTCAATTCGCTGGACATTTTCGGGTAGAAAAAATAGTGGCAGTGTTGCAGAAGTACTTTTATTGGCCAAACCTTCGATACTATGTTGGGAAGTACATCAGATCTAGTACTGCGTGTGTCATTGCTAAACCCACAATCAAGAAGAAATGCTTGTATACTCCTCTGTCTACTTCTATCTAGCCCTGGGAATCCATCTCCATGGATTACATGTCGGGCCTTGCTTCCACCAAGCATGGAAATAACTGTGTTTTCGTGGTCGTTGACAGATTCTCTAAAATGATCATTTTGGCAACCTGCAAGAGGAGTATCAAAGCAGAAACCACTGTCACACTCTTCTTTGAATGAGTGTGGGTACACTTTGGGATCATGCAGTCCATTATCTCAGATTGGGAGAGTATGTTCCTAAGTACATTCTCGTCAAGCCTCTAGCCGTTGTTGGATACCAAGCTCACTAAGTTCACGGCCTTCCACCCTCAAACTAATGGCCAAACAGAGATCATCAACAGGGTGATCGTGCACATCCTGTGCATGTACAACTCAAAGCATCCATGCACATGGGATGAAATCCTCCCTTATGTCCAACACAACTAGAAAAGAGATATCCTTAGCTCAACTGGCCACAACCCCTTTTAGGTGGGATTAGGATTCCAACCATTATGTCTTATTGATGTTTCCATACCACTTAAAGCTACTCAGACAGATACAACTCATGTCCAGTCTGAAGTTGACAGAGCTACCAGCTTCATTGAACACATTCAACACATCCGCTAGTAGGTCCATGAAATATTGGACAAAGCAAATGATAAGTACAAACTGCGTCATGATCAACATCGGGTTCCACACACGTTCTAGGTGGGAGATAACGTTTTGTTACGTCTGCAAAAGAAGCACTTCGTTGGGGCCCACCGCAAACTTTTCCTACTCTAATATGAGCCTTACACCATCACTAAGGTTGTAGGAGACAATGCTTTCGAGCTCATCATTCCACCATTCCTTGGCCTGTACCCATTATTCAATGTGGACTGATTGCCACCATACTTTCCTCCATTGTTGGACACATCAGACATTGCACTCAACTGACACCAACATAGCTCAACCCAAGCTATATTGAACAGGTCATGGCTGATAGGATCGCAAACACACAGATCAAGAACACTCACCAACAGAGGATCTAGCTATATCAAGTTTTCAAAGCAGGCCAACTCCTTCACCAAGGCAAGTGGCTCACCAGGAACCGGGTTCAACAAAAATTTCCTCACCTCATGGAGGCTCTGCACGCAATGGGGACCATTACTTCCCAAGGGGGGAGGATTGCTCCAGGTGGATATTGGTGGCCACCTGCCTTTTCCACCTGGACCTCTAGTTGGTTTCATCAGTGTCCTTGATTATAACACAATTTACTATTTTTAACAATTTTTCGGGTCCTGAACTTCTGAAACTGTTTTAACCCCCTAAACAATGTCTTTTTTAGGTTTGCAACAAGCCCGTAGTTATAGGTTTTCCCCAAATATTGTAGTACTCAAAGAGATATATCTAAATAGGTATCGTGTGAGCTAAACAAAGATCTTATGACCAAGTTATGACCCCGGGAAGTTGGTTGTCTAACTAACCCCAACAGGGCCCACAAACCCAAGTTGATGTTCAATCTCCTAGGGTTAGGGTTTTAGTTGTTTAAGGTTTCCTCTTGTTGTTCAATAATAAAAATGCACTTGAGCCTCATTGTAGCACAATTTAGAGGCATTTAGCCGCCACATCTCTTCTCAGAGATAAGCTACCATTGCTCAAGCAAGTTGTTTCCCTTCTGTAGGGAAGCATAGTTTTTCTCTTTGATATTAATGAAATGAAGATTTATTTCTACTACATATTTGTGTTTATGTTTATATTTATATTCTGTTGCATTCCTTCATAATTTTGGATCATGAACACACGTTAAATAAACAAATTGTTCAAAAAGCCTACTTACGACTAGATAAAGGCAATAACTTAATCAACATACTAACATATTAAGAAGATATAGAATGGAGAAAAAAGAGCATAGATGTACGATTGGAGAAAACTACTCCTTTTTGTCCAATAAACCAAGGGTATAAACCTAGCTTTTTAATTTGGGTTGGTGGGGTATGTGCCTTTTTAATTTCCTTTCATACCTTTTAGAATTATGGAGAGGTGTATTGGGTTAGTAGCTTGAGTATTTGCGAGAAAGGTTTGTTCTCCCATTTACCCGGGTTCAATTCCAAGGGATATGTTTGGCCCCTTAAGATAAGATTTTAAGAGTAGACAATTCTTGGTATAGATTCCACCCTAGTGGGGTTGAGACATCTCTACTCTTGCTAAGTCATAAGTTATCTGGCTTACAAATTATCAGATACACTCTTGATGTTATAGTAGCTAAAAAATTTAATCTCGAGCCTTGAGCTTACTCCAACCAATTACCTCATAAAATATTACAAGACTCAAATGTTATATAGAACTCAAAATAAAAAAAATGAAAACGGAGAATGAATTTAATCAGGGTTTAACTAGTGAATTTGATTAAAAGATAAGAAATAATGCTAGTTTTTAAGAATAAGAGTTTTTACAAGCATGGATCCATATTTTAAAATGAATTCTCAAAGTACACATTGAGTTGATTATCATAGTCATAAGCTAAAGGCAAAGCCTATCCATTATACAAACTTTCCTTTAAGGCGATCTTGTCAGGTACCATCTCCAATGGAGGATCTATCTAGGCATCTATACATACATGACCATACATGGATTTTGATTGTTGGAACAAACCTCGAGACCACCCCGTTGGCTCCATCTCCACCTAATTTCCACTGCATATACATATATGATATATCATACAATATAATGTATGCATACTCATTTGAATTTCCAAATTTGAATTTGGAAACCCACGAATTGAAATATGAAAATTTAACAAATACAAGCATTAGTCTTTAAAATTTGAATTAGGAGTGCACATGTCATTCAAAAGAAAGTTGCAATGAGCCAACTAAGATTTATATTGGTAGTTTTCCTTCATTCAACATTTTAAAATTTGAAATTGATACCAAGTCAACGTTCTTTATTCCTATCTATCTGTAAAGATGGGGAGAAAGCTATGCTGCAAGCTAGAAAAAGAATAGGTGATACCATTAAAGAAGCATACTTGAGGCCATATGTGGCCACATGTTTCTTGCTTCACCTATGTTTCTTCAATGGAGCTAGAAGACCAACAAATATGACATGTAATGAACATTCATGGAAATAGTAGTGTTTGATTGATAAATTATTTTAACATACTTGATTATATATTATATATGTGTGAGTTTCACAAGAAGTGTGAAATTAAGAAAAAATAGAGAGTTGACTTTTTCCAAAGCATGATCAAGAAAGTTAAATTCATTTTTGTTTTTTTTTTTTTTTAATTTGACTAATTACTAAGACCACACATTCTTTTCAAAAATCACAATGCATTATTATTATTTCAATTTAGTTTCACACCTAATTGATAATTGAAGTCATTACTAAAACATGATTTTTTTCAAATAGTTTGATAACAAGTAGTTGGATTATCCAACTAAAACTAAAGCATCTAAGTTAATTACATTTTTAATTTTAATCGTCGTAAATTAATAGATCAAGGTCATGACAATTTTTCTTAAACTAGCATATGGATTTGCAACAAGCCAGATACCAAATAGAACTTGAATATTTTTATCATTCATTTGACCATACTAGAAATAAGCTTAAGCAACATGTTTTGATGATAACTAATAAAATTCTTAATATCAATAATTATTTTATTTAACATTTGTTAATCAATAATCACTTCCACTCAAAAAAAAAATCAGCACAAAAAAAGTATAATATATTATATTATATGATCAGAATACAGGATATAGACATCATTCTACCAAGTCCATTACATCATTCAATCCATCTGAGAAAGCACATCATGCTTCCTAATCTGAAGAACCCATAGCATACAAAATACAAAAAGAACAGTCAACAGGCCCAGTGTTGTTCCAAAATTTAAAAGAGATAGACAAAGATAATTACAACAAAATATAAGGCCAAATAAGGTAGTACATGGTTTATCAGATACACCTCCTATCCATCCTTCCATGCAAGAAAGCTAACAGCTTATCCATCCATCCATGCAAGAGAGGTAGTAGTTATAACAATAGAAGACATACAAAAATATACAAAAAAAGAGGGAGGTATAAATTACCCAGGGAAAGGAAATTCTCCAACATCTAGTACATTGTGGCCGAAAATTCTTTCAATGGGAATATTCCCAAAATTACCTTGTAGTCCCCTCTTTGAAAGATCATCAACTTCTTTTTTCTTTTCTCTGCCTATGCGCATAATTGTAGAATTGTTGAGTTGATTCCATAGAAGACCAATTCTCCCCAACCATCCAAGGAGCAATGGATTGTTGGTGTTTGCACTGCCCTTTACCTGATCGATGATAATCTTGGAATCCCCATAAATATGAATATCAAGGATATTAAGGAAATTGGTGAACCATAAAAGACCCCACAAGGCCATTTCTTCTACCCTGGTATTTGTATCACTTCCCCCATTCCAGTGAATCCTGTATGCCAATTCATTTGATATGGAAATCCACAACCACAAGTATTCCTTTGCGCAACGCCATCAAAAAAACCCATTGGATACTCCATCAGTGTCCTAGTCCACTTGTGTTGAGAGTTTTTGGAGAATGTATCATGAGAAGTGATCATGGATAGATTTTTTATAGTTCTCTCAAATACCATAAAGAAATCTTCAGTAGAATTTTGAAAAATGCACTTGTTTCTCCATTTCCATATAGCCCAGAAAATAAAAAGTGGAATGGTTATCCATGCAATCTTCTGAGTACTCCACCACTTCATACAATCCACAATGAAATCATGTTGTATACAAGGAAAATTGATATGTGATGACATTTTTTTCCATACCTGAACCGTGTGATGACACTTGAGAATCTTGTGATTGTTGTTTTCCACGTCCATTCTACAAATAGAACAGATACTAGGACCATGCCACTGCTGCTTCTGCAAATTCTCCCATGTGAGATTTTTATTATGATAGACCAGCCATGTGAAGAGGATAATTTTGTTTGGAATTTTGGTCCTCCAAAAGGTGTATAAAACAAGGTGCTCCCCCTTCTGAGCTTCCCCATCACAAAGAAAATGATAAGTATCAACAACAATGATGTTTCCAGACTTCATCTTCCCTAACCAAATAATGGTGTCATGTAGCGCCACACGAAAAATACCAAGATGTTTCATGCTAGCGACAATCCATTTCCACTCCGGCTCCATCTACCCAATGAGACCCATCTCCTGTGCGCTTTTCCATACAAGGTAGGGACCCCGCCAATATGCTATAACTTGACACAAAAAATATATGCCACGACGATTTAAGAAGTGTATGAGTCCCATAAAGATGTTACATTTGATGCCAGCACCCATAATTTGGTCAACACCAATGAGGATCCTGTGTTCTGATCCCATAGACCACGTAAGATGTTGTAGAAAGATTTTAGCATCCTCATGAAAGCCAAGCTAGATTACCAATCCCTGGAGGGAGCCTATAGTGCCTTTTTGGTAGAAAAACAGAAAATCATGATCCTTAAGATATTTATGTTTGATCACCCTACTCCAAGTGCCAGTCCCAAATATACCCCTCCATAAAGATTTGATCAATAATGACCATCCAAAATGACGAAGATCCATTACCCCCCAACCACCCATGGCCTTTGGAAAATAAATGTTTGACAACTTAACCAGATGAAATTTCTTTTGCCCATGACTCCCCCCCATATGAAATTAGCCATGATTTGATTAATACTTTTAATGATGATGACAGGAATATGAAAAAGGTGTGCCTAGTATACCCCCAGTTGAGTGAGAACAACTTGGGTAAGGATAACCCAACCCCCCAGTGACGGACATCTAAATTCCCATCCAGGTATCCTTTAAAAAAACAGTCCATAAACCATTTCCAATCGACAATCCTGTAACTACATGGTTTGATATGGTACACAAGGTACTTCATACCATTTTTCATCATCTCCACCTCTATACCAAAAAGGCTTTTAATATATGCAATTATTTCCATGTCATGACATCCATGAAAAATAATAGACTTTTGAACACTCATATGCAAGCTAGTGGCATTAGCAAATTTCCTGAAAATATGAAAAAGACACAACCATGCAAATTGATTTAACATACCCGTGATGAGTACATCATCGACAAAGAAGCCATGTGATATTTTGATGTTGTTCCCCATATGCAGAGCTTGGAATTGATCATGCACCACCACATTTTTGATATGCAAGCTCAACCCATCCATCACCAAAATGAATAAAAGTGGAGAAAGGGAGCAACCTTGACGAAGTCCCCAGCCATCCCGGAAGAATTGAGTTGGATATCCATTGATAATCACAACATAATTGAATTTTATTACACATGCCATTATCCAATCAACACATCTGGGCTGTAAGCCAAATTCTAAAGAACAAATCTAAGATATCCCTAATCCAGATAGTCGTATGCCTTCTGTAAATCCACCTTCATAATGGTAACATTGAGATTTTTTGTATGTACCGAATGCATACATTCTTGTGCATTAGCAACTACATCACGAATTTGCATGTGCTGTAGGAACACATATTGTTCTGGAGATATATGGTGCGATAGTATACTCCGTATATGACCAACAATAGTTTTTTATATGACTTTGTACGTGAGATTACACAGTGATATGGACCTGAAATCCGCGAAGCAGGATGATGGGCAACGCTTCAAGATAAGAGCAATGTATGTGGAATTTATGAGCTAGTGTATATTCCCCGTGACCCTCGACTCCTCCACCATGTCAAGTAGGTCATTTTTAAAAAGATCGAAGAAATGTGTAAATAGTTCCACCATCCACCCATCCGACCCCGTACTTTTATCGCCTTTGAAAGATGTAAGAACCTCATGTAGTTCATCATCAGTGACCTTCTTGTACAGTTCAAAATTTGAATCCTCATCATACATAGTAGGATATGGATCAACCCCCCATATAATATCTTCCACTTCAATACCCTCGTTATGGCCATATGACAGCTGGAAGTGGGAGACAACGACTTTACTAATATCCTCCTGTGACTGAATACATTGTCCATCAACATCTTTTATCTCCCATATAGAATTTATGTTGCGCATGTGATTTGTGTATTGATTGAAGAATTTTGTGTTTCGGTCCCCTTCCTTGATCCATAAGGCTCGACTTTTCAAGCGCCATGTGTCTTCCTCCATAGATAAAAACTGTTTCTTCTTTAGCTCTAGGGTTTGAATGCAAGTCCGGGTAGATTCTGGTAGGATGTTGGTAGCCATCAAAGGGCACAGAGCATCCAGTTCACATTGAATATCATTTAGTTCCTTTTGTAAAGTCTTAGTCTTCTGCTTCTGCCAAGATTTAACCTCCCCATGAAGGATATCCAACTTGTCAAGGATGTGAACCATAGGAGATGGTCCCTTTGCACGTTCACGACTCCATGTAGTCTGCACCAATAAGTTAATGTCCAGGTCATCTAACTAGGTCCTATTAAATTTTAAAGGCATGTCAAGGCAAATGTCCTCCCTCCTCCATTGTAAAGTAATGGGTCTATGATCAAACAAAAAGTTACTAATAACCTCCGCTTGGACATCACCAAGATGAGCCACCAGCTGCTCATGCATTAAAAATCAATCCAGCCGCTTTGAAACATACACCACCCAAACTATACCATTGTCCCATGTGGGAGCCATTTTAGTAGGACATATATCCACAAAGCTATGCTCTAGAATCATGTCACAAATCATCCCCACCAGTGGATCAATCTTCCTGGATCAGCCCCATACTTCATCCAATCTAGTATTGCAATTTAAATCCCCAACAATGATGAGGGAGGCTAGCTCCATAATCCCAGATGATATCGGCCTGTCCCAAAATGTCACCCTATCCCTATATGGAGCATATATATTCAGGATATGGACACGCCCACCCAGTCCACAGATATTCCCTTTAAGCAAAATGTCAACAAAACATTTGAAAGCTTTGATCTTAACCCTCTGAGGGTCCCATAAGGCCACGAGACCACCAAATAGACCCGCAGTGGCGGTGGCAGCAATATGCCAGTCCGGAAACATTTTCTGAAAGTATTGTACAACATGAGGAACAAAATGCATGGTTTCTTGAAGAAGAATGATATAAGGATGTAAAGAGAAGAAAATTCGCTTGAGAGCCAGATATTTCGGGGCAGCGCCCAGACCGTGAATGTTGAGAGAGATAATAAAAGTCATGTTAACCCTTGTTTGGGCAGCCGTGCTCCAAGGGACTGTGAGGGAGGAATGTCAACAACAGGTACATCAACCAGAAATCGATCCATAGGGGAGGTAACTGGGATAGGCCTGGGACTTCCCCAAAAATGCCAACTTCCACGGTTCTGTTTCCATCAAATAGTAATGCTCCTAGCAGAGGTCAGACTAATGTGAGGAGATGAGGAGCCAGATGGCTTATGGATAGTGAACATACACAAGTCCAATGTTTTCCTTTGTAGAAGTAAATCCAGGTCACTGCCAACAGAGTTTGTGGGAGAGGAAAGTGGTGAATTAGGCGGAGTGATGCTATTTCTAGGCCCCTTAGACTAGAAATATTTGAAGCCCTCACCAACAATATTATTAACAATGCATTTTTGTATTGTATTGCTTCAAGGCAATTTAGTACATTTGGGAAGAGGAGGGAGAATTTTAAAATAGGATTGTAGGCTTAAGTAGGGAAAAGTAAATTGATTAATTAGGGATGTAATAAATTGAGTATAATTTAAATATTTAATCGTTGTATTTGTTAATAATTTTTGTTTGAAATTCAATAATAATAAAAAAATGTTGAATTTATAAATTTCAATTTTTAATTCTTAAATATATATAGATTCGGCTTATAATTTATTTTTTATAGTTTTAAATATGCTTGTATATTTATAAATACGTTTTAAATTATAAAAAAAATAGTAATTCTACTAAAAAGATATAATAATTAGATTTCACTAAATAACATAATAATGATAAATATGTATATAAATATTTGAATAGTATGTAAAAATGTATATAAATATTTGAATAGTATCTAGAAATGTATATAAATATTTGAATAGTATCTAAAAAAATCTAATTAAATAAGATCTTTTTTTTGGATGTGGGTGGAGGTGAGAAAGAAATCAAATATCCATTAAAAGAAATATAGTTCATGTAATTTTATTGTAATTCTTGAATATTCCAAAAATTTGATGAACTTGAGTTGTATCTATGACAAATTTCCAGAATATTTAAAGATTTTTCAATTAGAATAACCAAATTCAAAAAAAATCAAACAACAATATCTCTAACTCCAAGTTAGAAATGCCGCAAATGTTCCTACATACTTTTCAACTTCTAACAACTCACGAGTGCTACAATTTACAAAAATAAACAGCAATGTTTCATCTATTAACTCTGATTTACAAGTTAAAGGGCAGTACAAAAGAATCTTTTTTCTAGCTTATCAAGAAAAACTATATGAGATGTCATTCGCCTTGCCTCATTCAACTTATGAACTAATGGTGAAACAAGCTTGATATTTACTCATATGAGGATCCCTGATATGAAGAAACACTGCTTTGAAAAGGAGGAAATTCAATTTCAAGAACTCTACCATCATCATCAAGTGCATAGATAAGAGCTTCTATTGCATCAACAATTAAAATTTGATAATATTTAGGTTCTTTTACAAAGTAATTATAGCCATTAGGTTAATCTATGATGATGCTTCTTATAGATTGCCTTTACTTTTATACACATTCCTTGTCAACCCTTTAGTTGATTTACCTCACATAGAGAGCTATATTCAGGGGCTTGGAGAAAAATTTGGTCTAAGATGTACTCCTTTCATGGGATATAGTGGATATAATCCATGCATGCCATACAAATTCAAGATTTATGAAGAGATCTACCTCAAATTTTATTGGGGAGAAGATGTCTCTTAGGATTTCCCATTAAATTATATTATAAGATCTACATTGTTACTCAGTTATATGAATTGAATCAAAATGATCTATTTAGTGTTTGAATTTAGGTTGAAATACATTTTAAGAAATGTGTTTTTCTATACGAGGATTTTTCTGATTTCATTTCAATGATCTAAACATAACGTCAATTGCAGGAAATTAATTACTTTGTAGAAACTCACACAACAATTGGAATTAATAGGGTCAATTTTATCATTATTGCTTATGCATCATTTTCACACCTCTCGTCTTTATTTCAAAACACCATGCTCTTCATGCACCATGGGTTACTAAGTGATGATGTTTACAAGTATCTGAAGGCATTTTGTGATTCAATCCATGTGAAGGATTGTTTATGGAAGTAGCTTCATAGCCAATGGCACAACAACAAATATTATAAAAAATAAAATAAAATTTTGAATTTATATAATTAGTATCTAGACCTTGACATATCAAAGATAAAAGCAATTGTTTTTTCTTATTTTTTGTATTTATTGGTTTGGGTTGGGTTACATTATGGAGATTCATGATTAATTGCAATTAGTCATTCAAATCCAATGGTGGAGGAGGCGTTCAACCCAAGCCTCTATAGGGATTTAAAATCTAGGCAAGTAGTATGGGGAAGAATGTCTTACCCAAGAAGAAAGGATCCAAACTCATAATAAAAGAAGAGTGAATGGTATTTTTTCATGGAGAATATTAATCCAATAATTCACCTTGAATATAGTATATTACTAGTATTACTAATATTGGGATGGAACCTACAAAGTTACTTTTCTCTCTATTATACTTACTTTTCTAACTTCTCATGCAAATAATAGGTTAGGTTTATTATTCTTATAAGGGCAATTTCATACTGTCTTAAGGTATATACAAATTGTTTTTAATTTGACTTCCACTTAAATGTAATATAGAGGAATTGTATTGTTATTGTCTTGAACTAACTAATTATATATTCCCTCACATATTGCCTTAATAGTCAGTTTGTTCCCTGCTTCTTCAAGTTATCTAGACTGCTTTAGCTTATTATTTCACTGCATGGTACTTTATATCTAATTTTCTCTTTTCAATCTTCATGGTTACGTCTCTAAGGATTGTATTATCAAACATAAGGAATACAATAATGATACGTCTTAATTCTTCTTATAGTTATGCATAAATATAACATAATTCCAATATCTTGTTTCTTTATGTATCATTTAGATCAATTATAACCTTCTTTTACTACCTAAATGTATGGAATTTCCTTTAATGTTATTTCTATTTTATTTATATCCTAATTTTCATTCTACCAAAGGCACGCCTATCTTCCATTGCCTAAGCAACATCAATGTTCTAGCCTATCATATACTTCATATCAAATGTTTCAAACCATTAATTATACTTTTATGAGATTTGTGATTAAGTGTTTGAGTATAGGTTTTAAGAATCAACCATGCATATTATAATCAATCACACATATTAATAATAATTCATACATATTAATAATTAACCCTGCATAGCCATATTAGTGATCTATTTTATTTCCTACCACTAGTATGAAAATAGAAAAAAACAAAAGAAGATGAATTTATAGAGGTCTAGGGACATAATTTTCAAATCTCCCATCCTCGTCAATCAACAATTTTAAAGGACTCCACCAAGGTTTTTCATATGTTCCTATGTTGATTTAGGCATATGCTAGGACATGTGTATTGAACACAATGTAATATTAAGGATGCATTTGATGTCTTTGGAAGCTTACGGAATTATGCTCCAATGATAGGCGCTTTAAGTATTTGAAAGAATTTCAAACAAAAATCGGTCTCAAAATACACCATTTCTTTGGGATGGCTCGAAAAATTCTTTAGAAGACCAAGGGTTTATGATCCTTCACATTAAATAATAAGATGGAGTATATTTAATCATTGATAGTGAATGCAAATGGTAAAATAAAATGATTCAAATAAAATAAAAATCCATAATAAAATGATTACTTTATTTGTTGCATTAATTAAATTTAGACAAACAACTTATTTGCACTACTTTAAATCCTTGTAATCATAGAATTCGATGCTAAATGCATTTTACTCACACTAATTGACATAGAAAATAATGTATAGACTTGCCATATAAAAAAAAAAATGGGTCAAAAAGCCCTCATTTGTTTTGAGTTGATTACTCCACTTCTAAATAAAAAATTATAATTCTGCCCCTCTTCAATAAATAATATCTTAAAAAAAAATCATTATAAATTAAAGTATGATATATTTTAATTTTGATATTTTTTTTTTAAATGTTATTATTATTATTTTTAAATTATCTCTAAAAAAAAATTATTTATATAAAAAATACTTTATGATTTTGTTTTTTTTCCATACTTATAAATTTACTTTTTTTAATTACTAAATTCACTTATTCATATTAAAATGTATACATTACTCTCTTCCTGCATAAAATTATACAATTCACACTCATACCTAAATCATACTTCAAAGTTATTATTAAACACAATTTTCCATCAAATTATACATTTACTCTTTGGCTACGTAAAACCTTGTTTAACTCATATTCATACCTAAGTCATACTTCAAGGTCATTATTAAACACAATTTTCCATCAAATAACTTCATAAAAATTAGTTGGATTACCTAATTGAGCTAAAAAATTTAGGCATGTAATTTATTTACTTTCCTTTTATTTCCATTCCATAGTTTATAATGTCAATATTCATAGATTTCTAGCTTAAGCTCTTGAAATTTTTCCTTAAACTAGAATATGGATTGGTAACAAGTCACACAATTAAATTATAATACTTTATTAGTCATTTGAATTTTAGAGAAATAATATTTAAAAAAATATATTTGATAATAAGTAGTTATTAGTGGTGGTCAATTGGATTGTTCAAGGTTCCTTCACCCATGTGGTTCTATATGCACTATACATGTGTTATCGTTGCTACAACACCCTCCAAATTTTACCTATCTTCAAATTTTGGAGCCTCCTTATGAGCATGCCATCTTTCATTTTAAGCCATTAAGGCCATGCTCTGTCATGTTGCCTAAGTGTTCAAGTCTTCCTTTGGGAATCCTAAGTGTCAAACTATTTGCATTCAGTTGCCCAATTCTTGATGTCTTCACAAGCACATTTCTTCCAAATAGTAAAGATAGCACATCTCTTGTTGAGAGATAGTGATTGTGCAATCCATAAAGATAGTGATTGTGCAATCCATGCTCACAGTCACTACGCAATCCTTGCTCACAATCACTACACAATCCTTGCTCACAGTCACTACGCAATCCTTGCTCACAGTCACTACGCAATCCTTGCTCACAATCACTACGCAATCCTTGCTCACAGTCACTGCGCAATCCCCAATGACATTGTAAGGGAATCCTCTACAAATAGTGATTGTGCACTCCTTGTTGATAGTGAGAGTGTTATTCTGCAAGTCAGTATTGTTGTACCTCTTAGTGGCAATAAATTCACTCTTGGCTCATAGTTTCCCCACATGCACAAACTCTAAATCTAATTGCAGGCCTTCTCACCCTATGTAAAGAGTCCAATCCATAGCTCATTCTCACATTCATTGTTTGGAGCTCTATGCATTATTAGAACATAAGGAGCATTCTTGGTTACAAATGTGCCATCTCCCAAGTGAGTTTCTCAACTATCATTTTTGCTTTCTTTTTCTCTTACATGTGTCATTTTTGCTTGCTCTATATTTTTCAAGTGTCGCAGTTGCTTTCTTACACCCTTGCATGTGTTTCTCGTGTTTTCTTTGTTTTTTCATGTGTCGCATTCACTCTTACATGTGTCATTTTTGCATGTTTTCACATATCCTAAGAGCACCATGGAACATCTCCTAGAAGAAGCTCTATTGAAATTTGTTGCACTATTTGATGTTATTTATCATTAGAACATGTGTTGGACACATTCTCATGGCATAACGCACCTCTTGGTTACAGACGACACTTGTGTCGTAAAATTGCATCTTAAGTGTCGCACTTGGAGATAAGTGTCGCTTTGTTTTCATTTCAATAAATACATGTTGATTTCGAGTATTGTGTATCTTCTTGTTAAGTGGTTGATTGAATATGTGTGTGAGATCATGTTTAGGACTTGTTGTATGCTCTTACTCTTACTCTTACTCTTTTGTCTCATTGATCTCACACTTAGTCAATTTTGGAGTTCTCTTTGTCCTCACTACTTGTGCAATCAATGACCAATCTTCAACCACAAGCTACAATGCACTACACATTCCTAAGTCACAATGATGAAGGCCTTATCTCCTGGAACTGCACACTGCCTAGAGGATAGCCTCCTTCAACTGCGCATTGAGTAAATTCAAAGCTTAGTTACTCAATCTTGTTGGTTACACTTTCCCAATGTGCAATTCTAATCAACCCTTCCTTGCATTGCACATTGCACACTTTTAGTGAACGGTGGGTTCATTTATGGACCCTTGAAGAAGCCAATTTCTCAATGCCTAAAACTCCTTCTCAGCCACTATGCATTGTGCAGTTACTGTGCCTAAGCTTTCCTCTTCCTCCATTTCCACTACACATTGTGCGCTCCTAGTGCCCAGTCCCTCACTCCTTGCCTCTTGATCCTACGCACTACACCCAAGAATTTCTCTCTCTTAGCCCTTACACATTGTCCTATCAGAGTCTGCATCTTTCATGAGAAAACAACATAGAATAGTTGATTTTGGGACCGATGTTGTCTTGTAATGAGTGAACTTCATGAGCAGGTGCTATCACCCTATCATGGCAAGATGGTGATCAAGGGGGTCAGCAAGAAGAGGTTGAAAGAAGGACACTTGTGGAGATGAGACACAAAGATGTTGTCATGCAAGAGTAAAGGAATCTTGGACCACAATAGAGAGATGGAAATATATGATGACTTAGATGGTTCCAATACTTATTCAAACCCTTTGGAGGGTGAATAAAAAACATATCTCAGATTAATCATGAAGAGTTGAAGACATGGCAGCAAAGAGAAGAACTCAACATTAATACATTGCAATAAAGTCTTATGTCATAGTCGCAAAATTATGGCTTCTCAATGTTTCATAACAAAAGTCTCATGTTGTCCATGTATTTTTCCACAATTTGTGGAATGTAATTTTTTATTTCCAAAAAAGGAGAAAATGTATAATACGTGGAAGCCCAAGGGCCACACATGGAATGTGGAAAGTCACTAGGAAGTCCTAGAGTCATGTAGGAGCTCAAAGGTCACATAGAAACTCAAAATTCATATAGGAGCTCAAGAGTCATGGGGGAGATCAAGAGTAACATGGGAGGTGGGGAGTCACCTCATTATTTATAAATAAACCCTCATAGCTCAAGGAAGTGGACTTTTTACCTTGGCTTCTCTAGCTTGGCATAGGAGCGAAGATCATCCTTTAGAGGAGAAAGTGGTGGTTTAATGTTCCACTATTGGAGCAAGTGTTGCATCATTTTAATTATGTATCTTGGAACTTTCACTTAATATTTGAAGTTAGCAAAGTCAACACACTTCCATGCATGTATCATGGATGTTGTAAGACTATTCTTTTAACACTTACGGTATATGTTTGTGTTCATACATACTAAATATAATGAACTATTTCATTGGCTCTGGTAGACGTGTTGAATGTGTGTTTTTACTTGCTTTTATAATCATTGTTACCCTGTGAACTACTTTTCAAGTTAATTGACAACTCTTTCTATGCCCGTGTGTGTCTTTATTAGGATAGTACTACTATTTTTCTTTTAAAGACTCACTTTCTCTCTTCCCATCTGTGGAAGTACCTTGTATACATTGCAATTTTATGATTCATAGTGTCACTTGCTTGTCTCAAAGGTTATTTGCATACCCTCTTATGTTGTTTATTGCAACCAAGGCAAACCTTTAAGTTATGGTGATTGGGCCTATTGTCCAGATGGGGCTCATATCCCAAACATTGTGAGGTCTAGTTGGGACTTCATACCAAGGAGACCCCTTATGTTGGTGGACTTCCAACTTCCAACACCGTCAACAACATCAATCCATAAACATTTCTCATGGTTTCACCACCTTTTTAACGATTCCACCACAAAAAATTCCACCTCCAAATGCATTAGTCGTGGTTCCACCACCAACTTTCCTCAGGGTTCCACCATCAATTCACGATTACAACAAATCTGGTCAAGGTTCCATTGAAATTATTCATGGCTTCACCACCAAAATGTTCATGGTTCCACCCTCTTCATTGCTCTTCTCATGGTTCCATTCCCAAATGTTCACTATTCCACTGACTTTGCTCAAGGTTCCATATGAAATGCTTATGGTTCCACCAAGAGTACTCATGGTTCCGCCACCAATTCTCGGTTTCTTAAAGTTCCTTCACCCCCCTGTGGTTCTATATGCATTATACATGGATCCATAAACATTTATTATGGTTCCACCAACTTTGTTAATGGTTCCACCTCCAAATGCATTAGTCATGGTTCCACCACCAATTGTCCTCAAGCCTCCATCACTATTCACGGTTCCAAAAAATTGCTCAATGTTTCACCGACATTATTCATGGCTCCACCACCAAAATGTTCATGGTTCGATCCTCTTCAATGGTCTTCTCATTGTTCCATTCCTAAATGTTCATTGTTCTGCTAACTTTGCTCAAAGTTCCATATGAAATATTCATGATTCTTCATAGAGTTTTCATTTGCTTCTGGCTTAGAGCATTGTGACTCTCCTTTCTTTCCCATTAATTTCCTGCAAATAACAAACAAAAATTTAGAGGAGGCATGACTTTTAAGATAGCAAATGAATTTAAAAAAACAAAAATAAAAATAATGCAGGAAATCACTAACCAAGATAAATTATTGAAATTAACAATGGTTTTGTCAAAAACTTCAAAAAAATGGAGCATAAACAACAAAGAAAACGATGTGGACAGTTAAAACCCTTTATTGTGTAGTAATTCCGATGAATTTTGGAAAGAAGAGTAGAGTAGATTACGAGTAATGTATTAAAAATATTCCCACGTCACGTTGATAATGTATCGATGTAGGGGTGGAAACGTTAGTGATAATAAATTCTGCAATAAATTGACTACATGAGTGTCATTTCCGTGTTCAATAGGGCACAAGGGTTCAGGTTGTTTAAATAATAACATTAACATTTTCCAGAATATCGATCTGTTGAACAAGTTTTATTATTAAAAAAATACAAAAGAAAAGAAAATAATCTTTTATTTATTTCCTCAAAGTTCAAACATTAAGGAGTTCACATTATTCGTGGTCCAGGACGAAATGAATACAAAAATGAAGAGAAAGTCCTAAACTCTAAACTAAAATATCTTATTTATTTATTTATATAAGATATTTCGGGTGTTCGGGATGCTCCAAATGTTCAGGACGTTCAGGATATTTAGGACACTCGTGAGCTAGGGATGTTCTCGTGAATTTATAGCATTGCCTCCACCCCAACTCTTAGATTAGAAGAAACCATTTTTTTCTCTTTTTAAAAGGTTTTTACTATGTGTTTTAGAATTTTAAAAGTAACTAGAAGTGAGATAGAGATTTATTCACCGTGAGAATTTCACAATAAAATAAAAGAGAAATTTTGGAAGGGTCCCCTTTTATTTAAAGGAAAAATTAAAAAATGGGGTTGTTCTATTTCACACAATATTGTGTAACCACAAGTACTTTGGGTGGAACCATGAGCATTGCATATGGAATTTTGAGCAAAGTTAGTGGAGCAATGAAAATTTGAGAATGGAACCATGAGAAGAGCATTGAATAGGGTGGAACCATGAACATTTTGGTGGTGGAACAGTGAATAATGTTAGTGGACAATGCATATAAAACTATGGCTTGTTTAAGGCATCTTGAACAAAGTTAGTGAAACCGTGAATTGGTGGTGGAACCATGAGTACTCTTGGCAAAACCATGAGCATTGCATATGGAACTTTGAGAAACGTTAGTGGAACAATGAACATTTTGGTGGTGAAACCATGAGAAGAGCATTGAAGAGGTGAAACTATGAACATTTTGGTGGTGGAACAGTGAATATAGAACCACGGTTGGTTGAAGGAACCTTGATCCAAAGGTACGTCAAGGTTCCACCTTCATTTCTCATGCTCATGGAATCTTCACGTGCCTTTGGCGAAACCATGAGCAACAGAACCGTGAGCTCACAGCTCAGATTTAAGGCGAGTCGAACCACAAGTACTGCATTTGGAGGTGAAGGAACCTATAGCAACATTTGCAGAACTATGAATTGGCAATGGAACCATGAGCATTACATATGGAACCTTGAGCAGAGTTACTGGAACAATGAACATTTGGGAATGGAACCATGAGAGAAGCATTGAAGAGGGTGGAACCATGACATTTTGGTGGTGGAACAATGAATAATGTTGGTCGAAAATTGAGAAAATTTATTGGAATCATGAATTGGTGGTGGAGCACTAAGTATAATCGGTAGTGGAACCATAGCAATGCCTATATATTATACAGGCTAATATTAAATGCAAGTTGTCAGCTCATGGTTCCACTGCTCATAGTTCCACCAAAGGTATGACAAGGGTCCACTACTCATGTTCATAGAACCTTGACATACCTTTGGTGGAATTGTGAGCTAACAATGTACATTTAAATTAAGTCTCTATAATATATAGGTGTTTCCATGGAACCACAGAGACGTCTATCCATTATATAGACTCGCCTTAAATGTGTGTTGTCAAGTACAATCCCTCATGCTCATGGTTCTGCCAAAGGTACATTAAGGTCCTGCTTGCAATGCTCATGCTAATGGAACCTTGATATACCTTTGGCAAAACTATCAGTTGAAAACTTGCATTTAAGGTGAGTGGAACCACAACTAAAGAATTTGGAGGTGAAGGAACCTTGAAAAATGTTCATAGAATCATGAATTGGTTGTGGAACCATGTGTACTTTGGAAAAACCATGAGCATTACATATGGAACCTTGAGTAATGTTATTAGAACAATGAACATTTGGGAATGGAAGCATGAGAGGAGCATTGAAGAGGGTGGAACCATGAACATTTTGATGGTGGAATAGTGAATAATGTCATTGGACAATGCATATAGAACCATGGGCAGTTTAAGGCACCTCGAGTAAAGTTATCGAAATCATGAATTGGCGGCAGAACCATGAGTACTCTTTGCAGAAACATGAACATTTTGGTGATGGAACGATGAATAATGTCAATGGAAAATTGAGAAAAAATGTTAGAACCATGAATTGGTGGTGGAACATTGAGTACAATTGGTGGTGCAACCACAACAATGCTTATATGTTATACAAACTCACCTTAAATGGTAGTTGCTATCTCACAATTCTGCTAAAGGTATGACAAGGGTCCACCACTCTTGTTCGTAGAACCTTAACGTACCTTTAGTCGAACCGTTAGCAGTGAAACCATGATTTGACAATTCACATTTAAGGTGAGTCCTTATAATATGTAGGTGAGGTATCATCCCTCGTGCCCATGGTTATGCCAAAGGTACATCAAGGTTCCACCTAGAATGCTCATGCTTATGGAACCTTGGCATACCTTTGGCATAACCATGCACTGAAAGCTCACGTTTAAGGTGAGTGGAACCACAACTAATACATTTTGAGGTGAAGGAACCTCAAGAAACATTTGTGGAACAGTGAATTGCGGGTGGAAACATCATTACTCTTGGCGGAACCATGAGCATTACATATGGAACCTTGAGTAGAGTTATTGGAACAATGAACATTTGGGAATGGAACCATGAGAGGATCATTGAAGAGGGTGGAATATTGAACATTTTGGTGGCGGAACAATGAATAATGTCAGCCAACAATTGAGCAAATTAGTTGGAACCATGAATCTGTGGTGGAACACTGAGTATAGTTGGTGGTAGAACCATAACAATGCGTATATATTATACAGACATGCCTTAAATGTGAGTTTTCAAATCACAGTGCTGCCAAAGGTATGACAAGGGTCCGTTGCTCATGCTCATAGAACCTTGACCTACATTTGGCGGAACTGTGAGCAGTGGATCTGTTAGTTGATAGCTCACATTTAAGGAGAGTATGTATAATATATAGGCATTATAAAGGAACCACATAAATGCCTATCCATTATACAGAGTCGCCTTAAATGTGATCTATTAGGTATGATCCCTTGTGGTTATGGTTCTGCCAAAGGTACAACAAGGTTTCGCCTACAGTGCTCATGCTCATGGAACCTTGACATACCTTTGGTGGACCTATGAGTAGTGGAACCATGAGATGACATCTCACATTTAAGGCAAGTGGAACCACAACTAATGCATTTGGAGGTGAAGGAACCTTAAGCAACATTCGGGGAACCTTGAATTAGCAATGGAACCATGAGTACCTTTAGCAAAAATAGGAGCATTATATATGGAACCTTAAGCAGAGTTATTGGAACAATGAAAATTTTGGAATGGAACCATGAGAAGAGCATTGAAGAGGGTGGTCCCATGAACATTTTGGTGGTGGAACAATGAATAATGTCAATGGAAAATTGAGAAAAAAAATTGGAACCATGAACTGGTGGTGGAACATTGAGTACAATTAGAGGTGGAACCATGATAATGCCTATCCATTATACATGCTCACCTTAAATGTGGATTTTTATGTAGAATCCCTCATTCTCATGATTCCACCAAAGGTATGACAAGGTTCCACCTGCAATGCTCCTTGATCTACCTTTGGTGGAATTGTGAGCTAATAGCTCACATTTAATGTGAGTTTGTATAATGAATAGGCGTTGTCATGGAACCATAACTAATGCATTGGAGGTGAAGGAACCTCAAGAAATGTTCATGGAAACATGAATTTGTTGTGGAACAATGAATACTCTTTGCATAATCATGAACATTAAATGGAACCTTGAGCAGATTTAGTGCAACAATGAACATTTAGGAATGGAACCATGAGAGGAGCATTGAAGAGGGTGGAACCATGAACATTTTGGTGGTGGAATAGTGAATAATGTTGGTGGAAAATTAAGCAAATATGTTGGAACCATGAATTGGAGGTGGAACACAGTAGAATTGGTGGTAGAATTGTGACAATGCCTATCCATTATACAAACTCCCCTTAAATGTGAGTTGTCATGTACAATCCCTTGTTCTCATGGTTCCACCAAAGGTATGTCAAGGTTTCCCCTACAATGCTCATGCTCATGGAATCTTGATGTACCTTTGGTGGAACCATGAGAAGTGAAATCGTGCACTGTCAACTCACATTTAAGGAGAGTATGTATAATGGATATGTGTTGCCTTGGAACCACAACCAACTCATTTAAAAGTGAAAGAGCCTCGAGCAACGTTTGCAGAATCGTCAATTGGTGGTGGAGCCATGAGTACTCTTGGTAGAACCATCAACATTACATATGGAACATGGGTAGATTTATTGGAACAATGAACATTTAGGGATGGAACCATGAGAGGAGCATTGAAGAGGATGGAAACATGAACATTTTGGTGGTGGAACAGTGAATAATGTTAGTGGAACCTCGAGAAAAATTGTTGGAACCATGAATTGGTGGTGGAACACTGAGTACAATTGGTGGTGGTTCAATGGCAACGCATATCCATTATACAAATTTTCCTTAAATGTGAGTTTTCAAGTACGATCCCTAATGCTCATGATTTTTCCAAAGGTACATCAAGGTTCCACATGCAATGTTCATGCTCATGGAACCTTGATGTACCTTTTGCAAAACCATGAGCAACAAAACCGCAACTTTCATTTAAGGTGAGTTTGTAAAATGGATAGATGTTGCTATGGAACCACAACTAATGCATTTGGAGGTGAAAAAACCTCGAGAAACGTTTATGGAACCGTGAATTGGCAGTGGAACCATGAGTACTTTTGGCGAAACCATGAGCATTGAATATGACACCTTGAGTAGAGTTATTGGAACAATGAACATTTGGAAATGGAACCATGAGAATAACATTGAGGAGGGTGGAACCATAAACATTTTGGTGGTGGAACGATGAATGATGTCAATGGAACCTTGAGAAAATTTGTTGGAGCCAAGGAGAAAGGGGTGACCCAAGAGTTGAGAAACAATCCATATGTTGCAAGCATCCCTGTGTAGACAACATCAAACGAAGCTCCAAAAATGGGTAGATGTGATTAAAGGAGGAGACAATGAATCCTCGTAACAAATTGTGTAGATAATAGTTGACCACTTTTCCTTTTTCCTAACCACCAGAAATGAAAAATACCTTATATAACACTCTAATAGACTCAAGCCCAAGCTCCTTGTATTTCCCACATATTGTCGGCATTATGATGCATGTGTTTTCCTTGATGGCAACTCACTTGTAGTAGAACAAGTATAAGGTAACTAGATGAATCTACATGACAGATCAAAGGTGACGGAATGATGGAACATAGATGAATATACAGGTCAAAGGTGACAGAATGATGAAACAGAATAATAATCAAAGGTTTGATTTAGGGAGATTGTTAGTATGTTTTTTCCTTGATACAAGGTGTCCTTAATGACAACCTATTTAATGAATGGACTAATTGATAAAGGTATAAACATGATGAGATAGAATGCATGATAGTTGTGTTTACATATGTGAAAAAATGCAGGGCAGTTCAAAGGAATCAGTTTAGAAGTAATGTACAATGACAAATCACATTATAACAGGTCTATTCAGATGTAACAAAATGATAGTACAGAAGAACAGGATGATGGAACAAAGGACTACAGATTAGAATCATACAATTGAGGATGAAGAATGTTTTCAGGTATGTTCATTTGTATATGCGGGTTCATTGTACAATAAGAGCATATACAAGCGGGTTCACTGTACAAAAAGAGTGTATATGTATTCACGCACTTTCACAAGAGGAAAAGTGCGTATGGGATGGAAAATTAAGGAAATTAAGGTGAAATAATACCAAGGGTCCATACCATGGTATTAGCCCACAATATTGAGCGGAATAATGGTTACTTGATCCCATCTACGAATACCACAGGTTCTAAGTTTTGTTTTGGTCCGAGGTATTGAGAAAGGATAAAACTATATAAGGAGGAGAAGATCAAAGGGCTAAATGGAAAAGTAATGAATATCTTATGAAGTGTTAGATCAAAAAGAAAATACGCATGTTATGGGTTTGTGATGCTTTGCTTGATCTGGACTAAGTATGCACTTGAGTGTTTGATCATGGATGAGATCTAATGATGGATCAAGATCATAATGACTTATTGTTATGTGATATGATAATGGATAGACTAGATCTGAGTGCTAACAAATGTTGCGTGCTTTAAATACTATGATATGGGTATATATGAAGTCTGGAATAGTTGTGAAGTTATAAGTTTTTATTTGGAGATCTATACGCTGGTTAGCCTTGGTGAAGGCACGTATACATGTTGGTTCGACACTTCCAAGTAGTGTATACAAAATAAAAGCCTGTTATTTAGAAATGATTGATCTATCTGATCATTGTTGTTGTTTTACTGTTGTCTATCAATTATGTCTTCTTAGATCTGAAAGTAGAACTGAATGCATAAGGAGATTGAGTCTGATTGATTGATTGATTAAGTGAGAAGGGTGATGTTTGTTTTTGTCTCCTTAGATCTCTATAATTTGATAGTAGATCTTCATAATGTTACTAGTTGGTACAATTTTGATTCAGAGGTTTTTATGATTCAGTAATTTTGGAGGTTTACGCAGGTTTGGTTAAAGAAAGTAGTGTATACACACAGGTTCGCTTCCTAAAGTAGCGTATACATTTTGACATATGATTTTTGAGATTGCAATTGGTTCTAGAAGATGATGTAGGTTTTTGGGTTCATCACAGTGTTCTGGTGACAGTGATCTACTATTCAGATTGACTGATTGTTGGTTGATGCAGTTATTATTATTGAGTTTGAGCTTGAATGTTACGGATGGGTCCAGTGTGAAAATTTGATGAAACACGGCCTTCATATTGTGTTGTTGTGTACCAGGAGTATCCAGTCTAAAAATTTATGAAATCTGGTCCCCGGAGGAAGAGACAAGGTCGTAGCCTTCTGTAGGCCAGTGCCTAAGTACTAGTAAACATATTGACTAGTACAAGAGCTAGGGGGTTGTAGCTCCCTTCCAGTAGAAGATGGAGAATGAGAGAAGGTTGTAGCTTTCTGTAGGTGGGTACCTGCATACCGGTATGAGTCTACACCAATAGAAGATTGTAAACAGGTTATTCTTTATATTAAAAGAAGACAGAGACAAAACAATAGGTGTTTTTTCTCTCGCATTGGGTTTCCACCTTAAATCTTGGTGTTCATCTATGTTTCTTATGTGTGATGGTTTATTCTATTATTACTGCACATGGTTATTGTTGAATGTTTAATAAAGTATTGATGCACTGATTAAAGATCAACATATGATGAATTAACTAAATCATAAGTTCACTGGATATATGCTAGTTGCCTTAAGAACAGTTGCGTGCACACGCGAGTTCCCTTCACTGAAGTAGTGTATATAAATCTGATTATGAAATGGAAAAATTTATTGATTTTTAAATATTGATTCACCCCCCCCCCCCCCCCAGTATTATTTCCAACAATTGGTATCAGAGCATGTCCTTTGGCAGAAGCTTGATCGCTTGAAGGAGATCTGTAGTAACAATGGGAAAGAAGCAAAAGAAGAAAGTACCTCAAAAGAAGAAGACATCTCAAAGGAACTGTGACTGTGGGAGAGAGGATTGGCCATTATGTAGAAGAAACTCTTCAGATTCAGAATTACCTCAGAATGAAGATGAACAAGCAAAAGAATTATCAAGTATGAATTTGTTGTCCTCTTGTCACACGGAATGAGTCGATCTTGCGGGCAAGATAGACCTTCCTAGAATCTAACGATATCTAATGACAAGCAAGCCAATCAAAAACTATCTTTCTCTAAATATGCAATTATAAACAAAGGCAAACAAGTGGTTTAGGCCTACCTTGGATCCAATGCAAGTTCGTGGAAGCCTCGCTCCTTTGATCCAAATGAGCTCCCTTGTAGCGAATCTGCAAACACAAACAAGCAAACAAATTAAATAGCACCTGAAAAGCCAATATCATAAAGCATACTTATCATGATGATCAAGGAATTCATGAAACAAAAGACATAAGACAATTTGTTGAGAAAAATGAATCTGATTGTATTAATTCAAGTCAAAGAAGAACTTTACAACCTGTGCCTTGATGTTGTACAAGCTCCTCCCAGGGTCCAACAAGAAGTCTCCTCTACTTTGACAAGTTTCAATCTCTTCCCAATGAAGCCAAAAGGTATGTGATCTCTCCTCTCAAGCTTAACTAGGAAGTCTCAATTCCACCAGCATTTACCCTCAAAATGTTCAGCTTCTAACCTCCCTAGCAACCAGCCCAATGCCTTAATTTATAATGCAATGGAGGGAAGTTACTAGGTCCTCCTTCAAAGGGATAAAGCCCTCCTTTAAAGGGATAGCTCCTCTCATCAAGGGATTAGCTCCTTCTCTTTTGGGATGCATGAACCACCTAAGAGTGACCAATCCATGTCAAAATTCCTTCTAGAATCATCTAGAATTAACCCAAAGTGAGTTTTTTAGAATAAACTTGCGCCTTTTTGACTTTCACAGGGGTCCGCACCCACTCCTTTAGGGACAAAGCGGGCAGGTCCGCAGGTAATGTGAACAGGGGGTGCGGGACCGCAGGCAACAGTGAGAGAAAGTGCGGAACCAGAGCTTTGTTGATTTTCAATGTCTTTCTCTCATTTTCAAAGCTTGACTTGGAGAGCTAAGGTCTGAGACTTGCTTAGGAGGACAGTACAAGTGATGATAGACCCATACTGACTGCAAATAGTCATGGTGACGATATTTTTGTGTAACAAATTGCCCCCTAAAGTGCGAAGTCTGTAGTAGATGAGGATTTCATTTATCATTTAGGAAGAGTGAAGTACTTTATCATTTTGAGGATCATCTTGTGGAGAGCCTGGTTGGAACCTGTAAAAACATTCAATGCAAAATATACATATGAGATCATATCATCGCTGAGGTAGGCATTCCCATACTCAGATCAAAACTGACTAGAAAACTAACTACTGGTCTGATATATTAATGATCTTGTAATACATCACAAGTATAGACACATGTAGACACAATATGGACGCAGCCATATGTTTATGAATAGTCCACAATATAATGAATACAAAATTCCTCGTAGCCTGGATTGCAGGAACTAGATCCAGGGTCTTCATTTCTACTTCCCGAAATAGTATGATTCTATCCATGCGAATGAATGTGTTGGAGTCGAACATGGTAGAAACCACTTGATTACCAGTCAATGATGTAAACTTTTAACAAGTGTGAGAGAAACCACCAGTAACGTCAATGGCTCTCAAAGTACCCAGTACAATCCATGAGATGTGAATAGATGTGTTGATGTCGAACATGTCATGGAGTCCTTTGATCGAAAGTCAATGATGCAACCTATCGTCGAAGGCGAGAAACCTGCCATTGAGGCATGCAGATCCCAAGGTACTGACGATTTCTAGATCATATTTCTAGATAATGAGCTGAAGTCGATAGAAAGCGATCTGTCATAGGCAAGCCCACAACACGAAATCATAGATCAAGTTGAAGAAATTTAGTTGCAAGGACTGACTCAGGGATGGTCAAGATGGATGACAGATATTTTGCAGATGAATGGCTTATTGGCACTGACCTCTTGAACACATAACGACACAGTAGATGGTTTGGTGACAATTGACCCAAAGTTAATACCCAGAAACCGGCTTAAGACTTTCAATGTGGTTTGATCAACTGTTAGGCAAAGGATTTCCCAACCTAGGTGAAAAAGTGTCGTGTTCAAGAGTGGTTACAAAGTATGACAAACAGGCTCATTTTTCTCTCTTTTCCCCCACCATTTCTGGCAAGTACCTCTTTATTTTTGACAAGCTTGAGGAGGATAACATTTGCTTGATTATAAGCTCATCCTTCGGATGAGTCCAACTTAGTTTAAATTCGAACCCTAATAAGGAGTGGTCCGTTCCTATTTGTAATTGAACAGGTCCTTTACTATTAAATTTTAACAAGTCCAGTATAGGAGAAACTCGGCGTTTTTTCAATTTTAGAGAGTCTGAAAAAACTTAAGAAGACTCCAGGGTTGACTTTTTCGTAAATTTGTGTCTCCCAAGCCCGAAAAAGTATAAAATAATAGTTGAGAGAACCGCTTGATATTTACGACCAAGGAGTACTTTTCGTAATTAGTGCCTCTGATCCGAAAAAGTAAAAAAGCGATCAACGACACGTCGTTTTATGACCAATATCGAATTTGAAACAACAAAAATCCGACAATCTTTTCATGTTTTTACGGTCAGAAAAAGAGCTGTAAGTGGACCGTCTTTTTAGTTCCGTTTTAACGAGTTTAAAAAGAAAAACTCAGCGATCTTTTCATGTTTTAGGAGTCAGAAAAGAGCTTAAAGGTGACTCTAAATGTTTTTTTCGTCGAAAATGACCGACTTCGCTTGAAAAATCCGTTATCCTGAACAAAAATGAAAACATTACTCATACCTGTTTGAGATGGATAAAAATGCTGCAAAATTTACCTTTCTAAAGTGAAACATAAACAAATTTACAATTCATTTATTCAAAAAACTTATAAAAAGGGCTTTCGTCAATTCATTTTTACCATTTGAGATTTGGGTGAGAAAATAGTGCTTTTGGTCAGAAACTTCCCGTGAAGATTGCGGAAAATCCATCCATCGGAATCGAGCGTCGTCTCCTCCAGGTAATCCACATCATCCTACTCTTCAATTTTATCCATTTCAAATCATTTTTTAGGGTTTTATTTCATTTTTTAGAGGGTTTTTAGGCTAGAAACCCGTGCATGGGGGCCCGCAGGCATAACACAGGGAGCCCGTGGACCCTGACTTTTTCTCAATGGGGAAAAAGTCTGGACCCACGCACTGTCTCTAACAGAGACGGTGCGGTTCACGCAGCAAGGGTTTTTAACCCTAAATTTCTCAAAATTTACCCAAACAATTCAATTTTTTGCATTCTAACTCGCCTTTTTGTTGGATGTAGAGTATACATCAAGCTTGATTGGCGAGAACGGGAGCATGAGGACGTAGATCTTGCCGCGTTAAATCACCAACCTTCGATCGATGCATTGAAGTCATGCAGCTTGTACAAATTCTGGGCCATACCTGGCATGAGGGCCCAGGTGGACTTCTTGCAGTGGCTGGTAGACAGGTGGAGCATACAGGACCAATGCTTCTTCATTGGTGGCCACCAGCTCGAAATGGAGCCGGCAGACATATACTTTTTGACTGGTTTGCCTAAGAGAGGCAAAGACTTGACTCTATTTGGGACTAGGCCAGGTGGCCAGTCTGTCGATAGCCTCCGGCTAGAGTTCTGCAACAACCAGACTAGAGACAAAGGGATAGACATTAAAACCATATCCCGTCCTAAACTCATGGTGATCGCGTTCACTGTTACCAGGCTTTGCGGGAGCGCCGCACTACATATGGCCACCGGATCCCAGATGCGGATGGCAGTTGACTGCTTTCGAGGCACCATCTTCAACTGGTGCGATGCTGTGTTGGCTAATGTAAAAGGCCAACTGACCAGAGCCAAAAATGGACAACTGAAGACCTTTGGATATGGTGCTTTATTTGTGAGATTTGGTCTGGAGAGGGTCCCAATGTTGGTCCCGCAGCACCTCACTGTTGGAGCTGGACTTCCTCGAGAGCCCAAACTGATGCGATGGGTTGCAGTTATGGCCCGTCATCTTGACGAGGGGACAGAGGTCGTTTGATTCAAACCTGAGTATTTCCATTGGTTGGAAAACCAGGTTTTTGCTATTCAGGACTTCCCTTACGCTGGGGTAGATTTTCGCAGTGACCAAGACATGGCCCTTCCACCAGGAGAGTAATGGGATGACTAAGGTAAAATCATTTTCAACATTTTCCTATTTTATTTTTTTTTTGTTTTTATCTCGTCCCAAAACTGATAGTAAAAGTTTCAAATGCAGATGTGGGTCCACAGCGACTAGCCACTCTCCAGCCTTAGGAGAGGAAACAACCAGCTGCAGCAGCACCAGCCCCACAGGACGAATCAGCAGAGACCTTGGCCGAATTGGAGAGCCATCTAGAGCGTTTGACAAGAGACATTCCAGAGACTAGCATAGATGACATTCCTTGTCGACTACATCGCTATGTGATTGGGGTCCCATGACCTTTTAGGAGGTTCCTTTATAAGGTGGCCCGTACAGTGGTTTCTTATCGAGATCATCACCAGTGATAGGATGATCGCCTATTGTAGACACATATGACATTTTTGCTTTTTGTACTTATCATTTTTGCCGATCATAAGGTGTTTTTCAACCTATGATCGAGGACGATGTATATTTTGACACACTCCTATATTATACTATATCACTATTACCAGCTTATCTTGTAAAACATGTTATGGAATGCTTTTAAATTTACATGTATGATTATTGCAAATGTCTACTTAACATTCGAGAAGCAATTGCATCTGCTAATGTATTTAAAGATCTTGGAATATGCTGATATTCAATATAATCAAATTCACGTTCCAAGAGACGCACTCTCAAAAATAATCTCAATAACACTGGATTTCTAATGGCATATACTCTATTAAGCTGTAATACAATGAGTTCAGAATCTAACCTCAGTATCAAACTCCAAATCCCAAATGAAATAGATTCAGATAATAACTCAATCACTGCACTATACTCTGCAATGTTGTTCGTTATTTGACCGAGGCTTACCCCATGCATAGATACCAACTCGTCAGAGGGCGAATAGATAACCCAAGCTGCGGAAGAAATGTTCCGTGTATTACGACAAGCACCATCAGCAAAACCAATGTATGTTTGGATAGGCATCGACATCTGCAATATCAAGAGTAAAACCAAGATAAGCAAGAATAATGATGAAAAACACTCTCTAAGCTAAGCACACTTTTTAAACTAAAACACACCAGCTAGAAAGAAAACTAACCTAACTAAAAATCTCCACACCCATTTTTTAAGCATAATACCTCTTTAGGTAAAGACCATTTCTGGGTTTACCTAAAGAGTGCCCGTCAAAGTCTACCAATTCATAGGCCCCTTTTGCTAGCTTTCGCTTGACAACATAGGGACCATGCCACATAGGAACGAATTTCCCAGCACCTAATTTATCATTTGCTTGATCGTACAATAAGACTAGGTCTCCTTCCGAAAAATTTCGAGGGGTCACATTTCGATCATACTGAGCTTTAATACGTTTTGCATGAGTTTCGATCGCCAATGCAGAATCATGTTGATTCTCATCTAATTGAGCCAAGTATGACAAACTTTTTTCCTCTTCGGAAGTGGCTGGAAGTAACTCGATGGCCATTTGCAATGACGGGATTTCGCATTCAATGGGTAACACAGCTTCCAGACCATAAACTAGTTGGAAAGGAGTGAACCCTGTTGACGTTTTTACTGAGGTTCAATACGCCCAAAGCGCTGAAAATAGCATGTTATGCCAATTCGACCGATGAATCCCAATGATTCGTCGGATCATGATGACTAGAACTTTGTTGATGGATTCAACCATACCATTAGCTTGTGGATAATAAGGAGTTGAACTATTGTGACGCAAGCCAAGCTGGCCTGTAAGTTCAGTCATCATAACGTTTCAAAAATGACACCCATGATCAGTGATAATCGCTTGTGGAACACCAAACCTAACAATTATATGATTGAACACGAAAATCACAGCTGTTTTACCGTCTGCCTCAAATGTAGGCATCGCCTTGGCCCACTTGGTAAAATAATCTACCGTAAGGATGATATACGCATGCCCCCCGGCCGAGTGAGGGTTACATGTAATAAAATCGATACCCCATTTTGCAAATGGACTGACGACAATTATAGGGTGGAGAGGAGCAGGTGGAGCGCGCATCTTTCGATCAAAAATTTGGCAGTTGTGGCATTTTCGGACCGCGTTAATACAATCTTTAAACAAGGACGGCCAGAAGTAGCCAGCGCACAATATCTTTTGGGCTGTGGCATACCCAGACATATGATCGCCACACGCTCCAGAGTGACAATCATTTAGAACCCTTTCAGCTTCCTCATGAGTTAAACAACGTCGAAAAACAGAGTCCGCCCCACGACGATAAAGAGTATCTCCAATAATTCTGAATTGTTGGGACTGGAATCGTATTTTTCGACGTTCTGACCTTGAAATTTCTGGCCGAAAGGATTGGGTCTGGAGATAAACGATGATATACCCATACCATGGATCTAAAGTGCTGATTAGAAACAAGGATTCGTCCGCAATGGGCTCCTCCGCCACAGTTTCCATGTCAGCACGCGGGAAGTCACACATTAACTCCGCAAAAACTAAAGATTTCTTTGACTTAGATTTTTCAAATTCCAAGTCGAACTCCTGCAGGATCACAATCCATTTGGAGTACTTGCCCCCTAGCAATTGCTTGGTCAAAATGTAGATCATAGGGTTGCAATCAGAAATTACTGTAGTTTTACGTAGTAAAATGTAGTGACGAAAACGTTGGACAGCTTAAACCGCTGCCAATGCCAATTTCTCCACATGTGAGTATTTTAGCTCAGTTGGATTTAAAGTTCGACTAAGGTAATATATCACATGTTCAGTACCGAATTCATCTTCCTGAACTAACACCATTCCAATGGTGGAATGGGAGGCGGCGAGATACAAGAAGTAGCCCTGGTTGTAGTTGGGAGGATGCAATAACGGTGCATGGGTCAACACGTGTTTTAGTGCATCACAAGATTTCTGAGCTATCTCATCCCAATAGAATGGAGTATTCTATTTCAACAACCGGGTAAAATCCTTTGTAACCTCGGCTTAGTTAGGAATGAATCGTCATAAAAAGTTTGCTTTCCCTTGCAAACTTTGGAGTTGGCGAAGACTCGAAGAAGGAGGCAATTTGACAATAGCTTCAACCTTCGAAGGGTCGACGTGAATGCCGGCTTTCGAAACAACAAACCCCAGTAACCAACCCATTTCTATGCAGAAAACACACTTGTGTGGATTCAACCTAATCTGATAATGCCTACACCTCATAAATATTGCTCGCAAATGGATGAGATGATCAGCTCAATGTAATGAATGAGCAGGCAAATCATCGAGATAGGGTTGCACAATGTGCTTGATGTCATGAAACGCATAAGACATGGCCCTTTGAAAAGTTTCCCCAGCATTCTTGAGCCCAAAAGGTAATTTGCAATAAGCAAATGTCCCCCATGGACAAATGAAAGCCATTTTTGGTTGATCGGCAGGTAGAATATTGATTTGATTGTATCCGGAAAAACCATCCATGAAGGAGAATATTTCGCTGCCGGCACAATCATCAATGATTTGATCGATATAGGGAGTTGGGTAATTGTCCTTTGGACAAGCTCGATTAATGTCCCTATAATCGATACATATTCTTATTGTCCCTTGCTTTTTGTTAACCAGAACAATATTCGATACCCAATCCGTTAACGGAATCGGATAAATGAAACCTGCTTTGAGTAATTTTTCAACTTCTGCTTTAATAGCAGCAACTTTTCTCGGGTGAATCTGACGCAAACATTGCCGGAAGGGTTTAGCGTCCGGGTAAGTTTTGATTTCATGAACAACAATTACGGGGTCAATTCCTGGCATTTCCTCATATGACCAGGCAAACACGTCACGGAATTCTTGAAATAGGGCCTTATATATTTGAATTTCATCTTCCGTACACGAGGCACCTATGTGAATGTTTTCAACAATTCCAAGCTTAATCGAAATATCAATAGGAATAGTTTGAGAAATGTTTCCCAAATTTAACTCTGAATCAGGATTTTTCATTGGATTCTGAGGTTCCTTGACATATTCAGTCGTAAGAATTGATGAAAAATCATTTTCAAAACGATCACTCTCGGGTAAAAACGAAGATCTATGATGGAGATCTTCCCATGGTAAATCATCAACACATAGGATTTCACGAATTTGCTCATCAGTGTGAACAAGTTCAGAAAACGTTATTGAATCCGAGTTTGATGTGAAAATTGATTCCTCATGGACCACATTCATTAAGTCAATTTTGGTTGAAGATGGGTCGGAAAATGATTGCACGACTTGATACGCAATTTCATATGGACTCAAAGGCATAACATCACCAAGTGAGTCTATCTCAGATTCGGAAGGTACAATCCAAGGATCATCATAAACAATTGTGTCTGACGAAATCATATGAATGGTTGCAAAAGAAGACGATGCATTGATAGGAGGAAAACGAAAAGTTTCCAGTAAACCAACATCTTTAACTAGTCCTACTCCAACATCCTTATACGGGATAGTCGTTTTGCCGACATGCTGAATTCTTTCAGAAGAGGCTGGGTCGGATGAAAAGTAAGCCAGCTGGTCTATTGTTACGATCTTTCCATTATGAGGAAACTTTATAACCTGAAAGACCGATGAAACGACAGCTATCATAGCATAAGACCAACTACGACCCAAGAGAAGGTTGTAATCTAGAGGGGCATCAACCACCTCCACATCTAGATTAACAGTTTTGCCTTCAACCCCTATAGGTAAATCCTGTAGAATGCCAAAAATATGAAACCCACGGCCATCAAAGGCCTTTAGAATCGTCGGGGATTGATTTAGCAAAGGAGAACCAAGAGACCTCCAACACTGTATCGACATAATACACGTTGAGGCTCCCTCATCAATCACAATCCTATGAATAGGTTTGTTTTTTACTAACACTGGGATCTGGAAAGCCATTTGGTGAGGTAAGCGTGGTGTACTATTTTCTAGATCGAAAATTATAAGGTTCGAGTCCTGAACGTCAACAACTCCTATAGCCAACAAAATTAATTTACACTGTGCTGGACATGATTGCAGCACTTCCAAAGCCGACATTGCTGAAGGTGAAATAGCTAAATCTTCAACAATGTTATAGTTCTGAGCCGCTCTCGCATGTGGGTTAAAAGCTGACTTTCGAAGTATACCCTTGGCGGGCGGTTTGATTACTAATTCTGGATTAGGTTTCTCGATCTGTAGCGGATCGGAACCGGGAGCTGAGGTTGATGGGTTAGAATGAGAAGATTTTGCTTCTTTACCATCAACACGACTTTTACTACCATAATCATGCAATCGAGTCGCAATCCTAACATGGGACATCATCAGTATGGGTTCTTCATTGGCATTTGAGGAAGAACCTATCATCTTACTGTCTTGACTTGGAAAAGGATCCTTCAAAACAGCAGGCATTTGGGAACCTTTGACAATCTTCACAACCTCTGCACGATGAGGGCAGTCTCTTGTAAAATGCTCTTCATAACAAATGAGACAAGGATAATGAGGTTTGCGTTTCTCATCAATTGATTCCACTTTTTCTAGTTTCTCTTTCGAATTTTTATCTGTTTTATTTTTCTTCTTCCCTTTCTTCTTACCACCGGATTTAGATTTGGCTGTAGATGACTCTACAACATGAATATCGGTGGAAATCTCCGCGGAAGAATCTCCTGTTGGGGAATTTGGCAAGGTTATAATAGGAGAAGAATTCCTGGAAGACTTCTTCTTACTTTTGGTATTAACCGTACCAATCATACCGTCAGCGGCATGAGACCCTGAAGGATCTGCAGCGATTTTATTTTGCTTAGGAAGATCGAGGATTTTCTCGTGTAACGTACTTGACTGAGTATAAACTAAGTCAAGGTACTGTGCTTGAGCAATTACTTGCTCCTCAATAATGACTCCGGCCTTAGCTACATCCTCAGTGATCTTTGGCAATAAAGATTTTACAAACCATTCAGCTAAGATATGATCCGAAATAAAAACCTTCACTAAACGCCGTCGACGTCTCCATTCATGAATGTGATTTGAAATGTAAGTGGACGTCGACTGCTTTAACGAAGTTAATAATTCCGTGCCATTGTCATATCTGACTGGCAACTGAAAATGAGTTAAAAATGAAGTAGCTAACTGACTAAAGTTATAAAAAGTGGCTCGCGATAACTCAATGTACCACTTGGCACAAGACCAATTAGAGTGCGCTGGAAAAGCCTTAAATGGATTGAATCATCTGAAATGGAATTAGACGCACACCGGAGGTGATAAGTCATCACATGGTTCGATGGGTCCTTTCCTGATTTTCCTTTAAACTTAGGAATATCACTAGGCAACTTATTCGGCATTGGCGGCCAAAACGGAAGATAGTTAATGGGATCGTTCGTTAGGCGCGACAAGTCAGGCAAGTCCAAATTTGCGATAAACGGTAACTGATGATTAGGGTCCCTAAAACTCTGGGTCATGAGACCAGCCCCAGGAGGAGGATATCCAGGATAACTAGGAATTGGAATTGCATTTGGGATATTGTATCCTCCCGGAAAACCAGGATTAACCGGACCGTACTGGGGTTGTTGAGGTTGTTGATATGTATACCCAGGGTACGGTTGATACTGATAGACTGGCTGCTGCACAGCAGGACCGAATTGGTACTGTCCCTGGTACGGTTGATAAGTAAATTGAGGTTGACTTGTGAAAACCGTACTTGAACTAGGTTGTCCTACTGGAATCTGACCAAAGTTTGAATTGTGGATCCAGACTGAGGTAAAGATGTCTGAGGCGTTGATACAGGAACAGTAGAAACCAGAGCTGTCGATACTCCAGAAGTAGGTGGGGTTGATTGAACAGATGTTGCAGCAGTTGCAGCAGCTGTTTGAGGCGAAGTACAAGGCGTACTAGGCCCAGGCTGAGAAACTACCGAAGGTACAGAAGTTTGAATAGAAGACTGGACAGGTTGCTGGGGTGAACTAGAAGCTAAGGGTTGTCCAGTTTGAGATGCAAACTGTACATTTGGTTCCAAGACCTGTTGAGTTTGAGATGGATCCCACACTAAGTTCATTCCGGGGTACGGACCCATAACAGGTTGAGAATATTGAGGTCCATAACCGGGTTGAGGGTAGGGTTGATAATTCAGAGGTACATTTCCAGTTCCTTGAACATATGATTGACCAGAGGGTGGTTGGAAACCTTGGTTCGAGTACTGACCCTGGGGTTGATAACCTTGAGGCACGTACTGATATTGGGGTTGACCTTGAGGTACATATTGATACTGGGGTTGACCTTGAGGTACATATTGAGTCTGGGGTTGACCTTGAGGAATGTACTGTCTCGTAGTTATGTACTGTCCTTGAGGTTGCCCCCCAGGCGATACTTGAGGATTTTGAGGTTGCCCCCTAGGCGGTAACTGGCCACCTTGAGGTTGAGGATTAGGAATAGTACCTGACATCATGAGAATATCTTCTACACTCAACGGCTTAGTACCATTGTTTCTAGTTAATAACCCTTGTTCAATGGGTTGAGGAGACGCTCCCGCAAAAGTACCAAAAAGTGACTGATACCTAGAGGGAACAGAAGGATCGTCGTACAAAAAGGTTTCTGGCGATTGAGAAAACATGGACGACTGTCTTGACATATTTAACAGAGGATAGTAACCTCTAGGTGTTGGGTGATAAGGAATACGAGGTGGTGAAAAACTTAGTCCCGGGTTTTCCAAAAAAATTGTTAATGAGAGATACCAAGCACTGCTCCTAGGTGGACTGTAAAAAATTGATTCACGCTCCCTAAGTTCAATAACAGGTTGATTTTCAGGGATAGGGATGCCTAGTTCTTCTTCCGGAGTAGCAAGTTCTTCAATAGCTATAAGTCCAGAAGGAAGATTTTGGGTAATTATTCATTCTAGCTTGGGTGAACCAGGACCACTAGAAGTTGGAGAGGTAAATCCCGATGTCAGAGTAGCAGCAAATTCACTTTCAGGTTCAGATATTTCAGGTTCTTCACCTATATCACTAGTAGATGAAAAGCTACCAGTAATTTCAGAAACAGACACAGATTGTGGATTATAATCTGCTACTAGAGCTTGAAAATCAGGATGTACCACTAAAGAAGACTCTCCTTCTTCAGGTGACCCAACTCTACTGTCTCTAGGAGTTACGAGGGCTCTTAACCCTTCAGGCTGGCTCGGTGAAAACTCAGGAGGTTGGCCCCGAAGTCTACGGGACTTCCTCGGTAATTCAGCCACGATTAAAAATTTTTAACTACTTCACATGCAAACAAAGTAAAATCTCAATGAAAACCACCTAAAGCCTCTAAAGAACCAAACAAATTTGAATCACATGCCTAAAGAATCTAGGAGATCAAACCACACACAAACAATAACTTTCCGTACTGAAAACACTAGTTGGTGATGAAGTCCAACGTCGTAGAGTTAAATACAGAAATTGTGGTTGGAACAGTTACCCCGGCAACCTACTTAATGAATAGACTGGCACAAGTTCCTCCACTAAACCGTCTCGAGTGAAGAGAACCCTCCAGAAAATCCAAGTGAGTCTAGCCGACGTCTGCTCCAGGTACAATGGGATCTTCCCACCACTGTCACCTTAGGAAGAATCCTATAGAATATGGTCACTAAGGTTACCAACGGAAACAAATATACCTGGGGGAACAGTCTACGATCCGATACGCATGCAAGGACAGAGTAACAAGCTCAATCCCCTTGAAGTTTCCTTGACATAATCCAAGGTTTACCAACAAGTGACCCCAGGCTACTCGACAATGGTTAATCTGAGGTTTACCGTTTTTAATACGTGAATATCTGGTGTCGTTCCCAATGAGGAAGGATTGATTCCCACACTGGTTCGGACACGATCTCGTGCTTCTCCTTTAAGAGGAGCTTTCCCAGAGCATAAATGCAACAATTGGATTTTTCTCCTACCGCAAGATACAACTACTTGTTTGTTTTACTGTCTTGGAGAGTTAATTACTCCCTACTCCAAGACACTAGCCTAAGCTATGTTGGTGTATTAGAGCCCTAGAAATAAAAATATTACTAAATAGATTTTACTTTAAGCGTTATTTTTATTGGTTTTGTTTAAGTCAAGAGGTGCGGAGATGAAACTCGTGGTGTGAAGACTCGACTCGAAATCACTAAAAAATGCACTTAAGATGATTAAGCAATCTTTTCCCTTCAATGAACTTCTAGCTAGGAAAGAGTTTGAGAATGCAAATTCTTGTAAACACAAATCTTTCTTAACAAACAAATTAAAAGAAGAGCTTTTTGTCTTTTCCAATGCACTCAAAACGAGACAACTAGTTATTTTCACAAAAATTTCCCTTTTCTTTCAAACAATCAAATACTACAAAAACAAACCTTTTCCAAAAGAGATTTTTTAATTTTTTATAAAACACTCAAAACTATGGAACTAACTAATCTTGAGATCTATAAACTATAAAAAACTATTTGAAGTCAAAGCTTACAAGATGTCTTTTTCAAGGATGTTTTACTTAGCTATAAACAAACTAAGGACTAATTTGTCTAGAATCACAAATCAGTCAAAAAACAACTAATTTTTGTTTTCTTTTCTAAAAATGAAATCCAAACTTTTAACACAAGCCTTTTCGAAGTTTCGCAAAGAGAAGACACAAGGTGGATTCCTCAACAAAGGTAGATTTTTCAAATGGTCAGACTCATAAGAAGGATAGTAAAAACCAAGGTGATCTAAGGCTTCTACAGCTTCTAAGCTCTGAGCTACTACAAGACCAAAATGAAAACCAAACCCAACAATTAAAACTTCTAAGAATTTCACCTAAAACCCTAACACCAATGGAATTAACCTAAGAAAAGCTTTTGACAGGTTATATGCAGATCCGACTTCAGTTCACAGGTGGTGCGGTACCGCTCTGTGCTAAAAGCAAAAGTGCGGATAGGTCTGCACTGTGTCGCAAGCCGAGGGTGCGGTCCTCTCCCAAAGTTATGAAAAACAAAAAATAATCCTAGATCTACTAAATCTACCCAATTCCACACACAACAAGCCAAAAACAGAAACAAAAACACAGTTTCTCAGGTCAAAGTAAAAATAAGGAAAAAGTCAAGTCCTCAGCGGAGTCGCCATTTTGTCACACGGAATGAGTCGATCTTGCGGACAAGATAGACCTTCCTAGAATCTAACAATATCTAGTGACAAGCAAGCCAATCAAAAACTATCTTTCTCTAAATATGCAATTATAAACAAAGGCAAACAAGTGGTTTAGGCCTACCTTGGGTTCAATGCAAGTTCGTGGAAGCCTCGCTCCTTTGATCCAAATGAGCTCCCTTGTAGCGAATCTGCAAACACAAACAAGCAAACAAATTAAATAGCACCTGAAAAGCCAATATCATAAAGCATACTTGTCATGATGATCAAGGAATTCATGAAACAAATGACATAAGACAATTTGTTGAGAAAAATGAATCTGATTGTATTAATTCAAATCAAAGAAGAACTTTACAACCTGTGCCTTGATGCTATACAAGCTCCTCCCAGGGTCCAACAAGAAGTCTCCTCTACTTTGACAAGTTTCACTCTCTTCACAATGAAGCCAAAAGGTATGTGATCTCTCCTCTCAAGCTTAACTAGGAAGTCTCAATTCCACTGGCATTTACCCTCAAAATGTTCAGCTTCTAACCTCCCTAGAAACCAGCCCAATCCCTTAATTTATAGTGCAATGGAGGGAAGTTACTAGGTCCTCCTTCAAAGGGATAAAGCCATCCTTCAAAGGGATAGCTCCTCTCATCAAGGGATTAGCTTCTTCTCTTTTGGGATGCATGAACCACCTAAGAGCGACCAATCCACGTCAAAATTCCTTCTAGAATCATCTAGAATTAACCCAAAGTGAATTTTTTAGAATAAACTTGTGCCTTTTTTACTTTCACAGGGGTCCGCACCCACTCCTTTAGGGACAGAGTGGGCAGGTCCGCAGGTAATGTGAACAGGGGGTGCGGGACCGCAGGCAACAGTGAGAGAAAGTGTGGAACCAAAGCTTTGTTGATTTTCAATGTCTTTCTCTCATTTTCAAAGCTTGACTTGGAGATCTGAGGTCTGAGACTTGCTTAGGAGGACAGTACAAGTGATGATAGACCCATACTGACTGCAAATAGACATGGTGACGATATTTTTGTGTAACACCTCTGGTGATATATTTCTCTGTTCATTCGAAGATAATGAATGTGACAACGAAACGACTAAATTTTCTCTTATGGGTGAAAGAGAAAGAAATCAAATAGAGGAAGAATTTAAAAACCTCACAGACACAATTAGAGATCAAAAATATCTAATTGATAAAAAGGAATGTGCCTACAAAGAAGAAGTTGCTAGGTTGAAATCTCAGTTAGAGGAAGGAAACAAAGTAAAGAAGCAGTGCAAGGAAAAGGAAGATCAATGTCAAAGGTTGCAGGATGATGTGACATCATTGAGAAATGAAGTAAATGAAAAGGATACAACAATCAAGAAACTTATAGAAAGATATGATTACTATAAAAATCTTGAAGCTAAGGTGGTCTCTCTAAAATAAGATCTTGAAAATTCAAATAAGTAGACTGAAGAACTACCTCAAGCAGATTAAGAACAAGAAAATGAGATTATCAAATTAAGGGAACAAGTGGATGAAGGAAGAAAGGCAGAAGAAATCATGAAGAAGCAATATCTGGAAAAGGAAGAGCAATATCAGGTTGAAGTAAATATATTAGAAGGTAAATTAGAAGAAAAAGATAAAATGTTACAATTTCAAGATAGTACTAATATTTTGGATAATATTCTTAGTAGTCAAAGGTCTCCTACCATCAAAACTGATCTTGGTTTTCATGAAATTGTTGAAGGTGAATCTAGTTTGCAAGATGAGGCAAGGAACTCTAATGAAAATTATGAAATGATCAACCAGGAGACAAGAGGTCAACTCCATCAACAACCAAGGAAAGAAAGTATTCAAATAAAATATTTTACTCCTAACTATGGAAGTGTTAATCTCATGAATAATGTTGAATGTTTTATATGTCATAATTTTGGACATGTTGCAGCAAGATGCATAAATATAATGGTTCAAGCTAATAACCGTCACACAGAAATGTCATCAGCTGCCAGGTGCTTTAAGGGATATTGTTTTTCTTGCAATATGTTTGGTCACAAACCCATTGATTGCTTTAGAAGGAATATGAAACATATAATATGTTATGCTTGTAACAAGTTTGGGCATATAGCAAAAGAATGTAGGAGCAAATTTTGGCCAACATACCAAAAGGAGCAAACATCATCACACTCCAAGGTATGGAAGAAGAAGGAATTATAATCAGAAAAATGTGGCATAACTCAGTATACAAATAGAACAGACTCAGGAGGAACTGAAAGTATGAAATTTCAGTGTTCTAATTCTCATACGCAATTATCATGAATACAAGTCGCGTATATGTTGGCTTGATGAAGATGTAGTGGGATAGACTCAGAGAAAAAGGGTCTGATATGGTTCAGACAATTATCAATTATCTTTTCTTTCTAGATGATTGATGACTAAAGTCTATGGATGTTACTTAGAAGTGATTTTGACCCTCATAAGTTGTTGATGACTTGATGTATAAATAGTTGATGATGATACCTTGATGATTCTTACTGATATATGCAATGATCAGATATGGCAGTGAAAAGTTGGCACAGGTTCAGGGGGAGAATATGATATGCTTCTAATAATGCATTGTTTGCATTATGTTTAGAAGTCTTTGGTACATAACAATTCTTATCAATGGTGAGGATGCTTAAGTTGTTGAAGTGTTTAAATGATACATCATGCTATGTTGCAGTCATGAATTGTCTATGAAAAATCTCAGATGATACTTATATTGCTTGAGCCACATAGTTGTTATTCAGATCAGATTTATGGATGATTGTGGATAACTCTTTTGATGATGCATATAGTACATATGGTATGTTGCTTACATGGTGATCTTCATAAGGAAAAGGAGAAGAACAAAGCTTGAGTACACAACTTCATTATTTGATAAGTGTCATTTCTTTTATGTTGCTATCATCATGCCTTCAAAGATGCATAAACTTCATATGGTGTAGTTATGGATGAGGATTCCTATAGTTCTTGGCTCTCACATGGTTGAGGATTGTTGCTGTTGATGGTATCAAGAAAGCTTGACAAATGACTATGAGCTCATGGTTTTCTAGATACATATTGCTATCTCTATGATGGATACATATTATGCTGATACATGAATGATTACTTAAATTACACATTGGTAAATATTGTTGGTTGGCCAAGAGAATGGTGTTATTGCAGGTTTCATGAAGACATAGCTATTTGAAGACATGGAGACATGGCTTACTTAGTCACATAATGATGATGACTTATTACTTTATGATGATAGGTTTGATTCTCACATATGTTGATTATCATGGTTGATGCTTATCAGATGTGGGATGTTGGAAAAATCCCTAGTAAAGATAAATGGTTGATATATTGAGGGATGTTATGGAAAGATCATACAGTTCTTGGTACGATGATGATGGTATAGTCATGGATGATGACTATGGTGTTTTCACATACATATGATATGATGTGAATGATTTTGTGTTACTGCTTGGAGATATGACATATGCTTAGTTGATTCATGGAAGGTTATGATAAGACTCTTTCTACTAAGGAAATAGAGCAAGTTGATCTTGAGGAGATCAAGAGGTTGAGTTGATATCTATATGCTGCATACTTTGTCACAGGTTGATGATATTTAAATTTTCATAACTTGCAAACTAATGATGGACATATACAGGTTGTTGTTCTGGATGTGGCTAACAGATGCTTATGGTGCAGATCATATATGGTGTATGATAGTTGCTGATGACTATCATGGTCTTGTTTAGATCTTTTCTATTTGTTATAAATGTCATGTATATCATTTGATGTAAAGGTCATGTAAAGACCTATGATGTAATAATTGTCATATTCGGTCATGTATGGACTTTTGAGATCATGTCAAATATGTAATCCCACTTGGTTAAGTGGTTGAGTCATTTGATGTATCCCCACTTGATGTATGTATGAGTCATTGGTGATAGGAATGTCATACTCACATAGTTGAGTTATAGAGTCGTGTTATTTTAAAAATATTTTTGCAGACTATGCATGTGCTCAGTGGGAGCATGGATAGTATAGTACATCTCAGCATGTACTGAGGGGGAGTTTGATTAGAGAATTCAGCATGTGCCGCCTAGGGGTAGAATGATCAATGTTGATATTCAGACGTTCAGATATGGAAGTCTTCATCTAAAATTGGTCAGTAAGCCCTTTTCCCTTGATGTCAAAGGGGGAGAGTAGCTTGGTGTTTGGACAGTGATGTTTGGAGAGTAGCTTGATGTCTAGAACAACTTGGTGCTTGTCTTGATGTTATTTACAAGTTGTGGTGACCAAACACCAAAGTAGTTTCCATCAAGTCCAAAGGGGGATATTGTTGGCATTATGATGCATGTGTTGTCCTTGATGGAAACTCACTTGTAGCAGAACAAGTATAAGGTAACTAGATGAATCTACAAAACATATCAAAGGTGACAAAATGATGGAACATCGATGAATCTACAAGTCAAGGGTGACAAAATGATGGAACGAAATAATGATCAAAGGTTTGATTAAGGGAGATTTTTAGTATGTGTTTTCCTTGATACAAAGTGTCCTTAATGACAACCTATTTAATGAATGGACTAATTGATAAAGATATAAACACTATGAGACAAAATGCATAACAGTTGTGTTTACAAATGTGACAAAATGCAGGGTAGTTCAAAGGAATCAGTTCAGAAGTAATGTACAATGAAAAATCACATTATAACAGGTATATTCAGAGGTAACAGAGTAATAGTATAGAAGAACAAGATGATGGAACAAAGGAATACATATCAGAATCATGCAATTGAGGAAAACTAAAGTTTTCAGGTATGTTTAGTTGTATACGAGGGTTCACTGTACAAAAAGAGCGTATATGTATGCACACACTTTAACAAGAGGAAAAGCGCGTATGGGATGGAAATTTAAGGAAATTAAGGTGAAAGAATACCAAGGGTCCATACCATGGTATTAGCCCACAATATTGAGCGGAATAACGGTTACTTGATCCCATCTATGAATACCACAGGTCCTAAGTTTTGTTTTGGTCCGAGGTATTGAGAAAGGATAAAGCTATATAAGGAGGAGAAGATCAAAGGGCTAAGTGGAAAAGTAATGAATATCTTATGAAGTGTTAGATCAAAAAGAAAATACGCATGTTATGGGTTTGTGATGCTTTGCTTGATCTGGACTAAGTATGCACTTGATTGTTTGATCATGGATGAGATCTAATGATGGATCAAGATCATAATGACTTATCGTTATGTGATCTAATAATGGATAGACTAGATCTGAGTGCTAACAAATGTTGCATGCTTTAAATACTATGATATGGGTATATCTGAAGTCTGGAATAGTTGTGAAGCTATAAGTTTTTATTTGGAGATCTATACGCAGGTTAGCCTTGGTGAAGGCACGTATACACGTTGGTTCAACACTTCCAAGTAGTGTATGCAAAATAAAAGCCTATTAGGTTAGATACTGAACTTACAAAAAGGTAAGGATCACATGCCCTAAGCCTCCTCAACCCGTTGGCTAGACAAGGAGGGACAATCCCAACAAGCCCAACTTGTGGATATGATGCCAACTGGGGTAGACTCTCTAAAGACCAAGATATGGGAGAAACATCTCCAACCCTATGGGTAACATATACGGGAGAAACATCTATGACCCTACTATCCAAAGATCCCTCAACCCCAGGAGCTCTCCATCTCAATTCCACACCCTAGGAGCTCAAACGGGTGGGAGAGCTAGCTCATTGTCCTCGATCAGTGATACTATTTATATATCATAAACATGTCATCTTGCTCATATTCGGTATTCATCATGTCTCAATAGCACCAATCTCATGTTCATACATGACCTCAAATTAAATTTTTTATTAGAACAAAAATATACATATCACAAAAAGGATACCATAATCATCCTGCATCTCACGGAGGTAGCAACCACAAGCCTAATATTGTCTCGTACAATAGTACCAGCTGATGATATATGTCAATCGTATCCCACTCATTATTATCACAATGTATCCTTATCATATCCATAACCTACTCAAACAGATCCCTAAAGAGCTTCTTCATTCTGCCTCACAGCTAGCCATGCTAGCAACATCGTACTCAACCTCGATCATGCTTAAATCTACAGACCTCTCATCCAAAATATCATAGAAGATCATATACTAAGGCATCACCCAAATGTGTTCGTCAACAACAATCCCAAACATCATCAATACATCCATGAAATCACATATCATAGAATGAATATCTCAGATAAAAAATTGATCGTCCCATGCAAATATCTCAAAGGGTTCTTTGCGACAACCCAATGTGTATGAAGTGGCTCAATCATGAATTCACTCACAACATACATATACAGATGAGTGTTGGAACATCAATGCTTCAATCAATTGTGGGTTTTCAAGCCAATTCCAACAATATATCTTCATAAGTTCTTGAAATTCAATCAAAGTGGCCAAGGATTTGCATTTCCACTTTCCAAAAAATCTTCAATAGCTTCACGATGTAGATTTTCTTTTCCAAACTTTAGAAAGTAATTCATCATACCATGATTCTTCACTTTGAACTTCAGAGGCTATCTCCCTATTACTTTGATCATCAGAGGCTCATTACTAGTCAAGAATAGACCATCAGTATATAAAATCAAAATCAAAGTCATCCCTTGGACCCCTTTTGAAGTAGATGTTTGGATGGGCCAATCTTCCTGGCTCCATAAAATGACTGTCAATACAGACATATCAGGCTTGTGGAGCTGGCTTCATACAATTCTTTCTGCAAACATAACACTTTACCAAACCAATATGTTCAACCTTACATAGATCAGTATTGTGCAATCAAATCAACTAAGTCATCTTATCAAAGTTTAGAAGCCAGATCAGAACTAATATCAAAAGTATCAATATCATTGTATCAAATTATTTAGACCAGGTGACAAGTAGAGCTCTTGTCCAAATATCAAGTTATGACTTCATCTATTTTTATGCCAACAAATTGTAATTTATCAAGAAATATCAAACCAAACTCCATCAAGTCATCGTCAAGATCATAATATAAATCATTTATGTCACTAGATGCAAATTCATACACCAAGGATAAGTCATGCATGTTCCATCCATTTATTGTGAGATTGTTTCATACTGAATCACAAATATTTATACTTCATCCAACGTGTCAAAGTTAATAATGTTAACATAGAATATCTATTGAATAAAAATATAAGTTATTGAAAGACACTATGCCCATATAGCATTGTTACCAAGACAAATAATCAGTTGTCAAATCAAATCATTAGTCATCGGGTAAAATCCCAAATTTTCTATCATAGTGAGATCTACAACCTAAAACATAACATCAAGTCAAAGGTTTTAATCATTATCAAGCATCATGTCCTAAACTCCAAACACTATTTATCTATATCAATTAGCCATATCTTGTCAAACTCTTTCAGACAATTATCAAATATTGTCATACACTAGCTTCAATGGTTAAATAAGAATGACATATTGATATGCATATTTTGTTCCCCTCCAAACACAATTTTAGTCAACACATTCACATTTTCTATAGTAAGTCAAATATTCAAACTTACCTACTCATATAACTTTTGGAAGTCTGCTTCATATCTATAGGACTATCATACTTCATGTGCACTTTTGATTTCATGCATGAGGATTCATATTTTGTGACCTACATGTATAATTGCACCCATAAGCCTTCCTTCGTGTGGTTGACAGGCTACAGTCGCACCCTTTAGTCTTGCTTCCGTGTGGTTGAGGCTTAGAGTAAGGAAAACTCTTTCTTCTTAGATCAGAACTTTGTCGCGGACCAATAATATCATATATTTGTAAATTCATGTCCATAAATCTTACTTCAACAATAAATAATATTGTATACATATAATGAAAATGATAATAGGTGTAGGGATCTTATGGAGAGATTCTCCCTCTCAGTGAGTAGCCCCTTCAACCATTATTATTCACGTCATCGATTTGTCTATCATAATACTGTCATGCTTTAGCAAAATAGTGATATCATGAAATTGAACTATATATCAGGTTCTAAAAAATATATTCATCATGGTCATAACATGTTAGCATCATCCACTTTACAATTACATCATGACATGGGTTAGTGTTAAGTAGCTAATAGGAGTTTACTTCAAAAATCATGATCACAACATTACTCCTTTGTCACATAACTCAATCCATCAAGTCAGTGCATTCAATTTTACCATATGCCATAATTGCCAAGCTCATCAAAACTTAACCACGGTGTTGATGGTGTTAGAAATCCATCAACCAAGGGGGTATCCCCAATGTAAAGTCCCAATTAGACCTCACACCATTTGGAATAGGAGCCCCATCTAATGTATCGGCCTAGTTGCCATATATTCTTATAGATTTTCCTTAGCTTTAGTTGTCAGCAAGAGACACAAAAGTGTGTATGTGCCTTTGTGAAAATGATCCAGGTGTCTCCAAAAACATTTAGAAAACAAAGAGGGCTCAGGAAAATGTCAAAACTCAAATTATTTGTATTACATGTATACTAGTATCAGGTCGAAGAGCTCGTCATAAGATTTCCAACGACGCAAACAACACCTAAATCCGAGTTCGTTTGCAAAAGTTATGCTGAGTCAAAGTTTTGGTTAAACTAGGCAAAAGTCATAGTAAAAGTCAACACAAGGTGCCATGTGGAAATTCCATAGGCTTCCACATGGAAAAGAAGTCATCAGGTTTGGTGGGACCCAGAAGGCTAATGTGGCAGCGCAGTTAGCAAACCAGGTGGACCCACAAGCATGTGATGTGGTAGCACCACAAGTCGACACATGGAAAGTAGGTGGCAGAGGTGGCATATGATGTCGACCAATGGGGGCCTACCACATGGTCCAATCACATGGTTCCACATGTCACCTTAAATTAGGCCGAAGTGGCCTTGACATGGTGAAACCTCGATTTTTGTCTTATTCTCATGGTTTTGGGAGTCATTACAATATGGACATATGATTTCCATATATTATATGGTTTGAAAACTATACTAAAACCAAAATTGGGCTTTAAAACCATAATAAAGAAAAATTAGGAGTCCATTGGTTTTAAACCCAAACCCTCCCCAACAACAAGTATCTTAATATGACTATGCCAACTATTGTGCCAACCACACACTTTGTTTTATTATCCCTCACACTTTGTTATAAAATGTCATTCAAATGGTTCAAAGGAAACCATGGAGAATGATGGAGAATACATGCGAGATGAGGCACAGGCAGGGAATGAAGACATGAATCTCAAGAAGATTATAGGAATATTGTTAGAGCATATGTTAGGAAATTTTCAAAGAATATTCTCTATGAGGAATCTTTAAGATTCCTTGGGGGTAGATTTTTTACAGTGTCAGAATTATGTCAATTTTATACTCATTTAAACCATTTTTGTGTTAGGAGTTTAATGGCATAGTCCATTGCCATATCTGAGTAGCATGTTTTTCATCCATGTCCAGAAGAGAATCTCGTGAGGAATCTAAAAGGTTCTCATGGAGCCCAAATTTGACAGTGACAGAAAGGGGTTGTGTCTATACTCAAATTTCATGGTTTTTCATAAGGAATGTGATGGTGTAATCATTTTCTTCATCTAAGTAGCCTAATTTCAATCAACCTACAGAAGTGAATCTTGGACGAATATTTGAGATTCTCGGGGAGCCCAGATTTGACTGAGTCAGAAAGGGGTCGAGTTTATACTCAGATTTAACGGTTTTTCGCAAGGAATATGATGGTGCATGCCATTTCTTCATTCAAGTAGTCAATTTTCAAGCCATCCCCAGACTTGGAGGTATAAGATGCATTGTTTCCATGTCTCCATTTGATTTTTTTTGAGATTATGATTTGTATTTGAGATCCATGTATGCTACTTTGTGAGAGGATCATTCTATGCCACTTTATGTGAGAGATTGTTCCTTTGTCATGCTGAAGGAGAGATTTTATGAGTGATATTTCTTATAGGAGAATGTCTCACGGAGAGACATGCCACTCTAGATAAAGGGGTTCATCATTGTATTGAAAGAGATTACATCATGTACTCATCATCTTCTTGCAACAACTAATGAAGCAACCTCCCCACTTTTGGCACCAGGCCTAGAGATGTAACCCACATTGTGTGAACTCCGTTATCAAGTTGTGTGTGTTCTTTGATTTAATGATTTCCTTTATGTTTCCTCCTCTTTAAATTATGCACAAGTGGGTTTTCCATACTCTTTCACGTGCAATTTTTCTAACATCATAGAAGTAAAAGATCTTGGTTACTTCTGCTAGTTGATAGATCTGAATCAATTTTGGTATCAGAGCAGTCTTCTCGCTGATGTGAATTGCGAGCGTGAATGATAACCAAAGATTGAACGTGAAATAAGAAGGAAAATAAAGGATCAAAAACATATCTACGAGGACCATCGCATTGTAGATTTAATGTATGCAGATTATGAGGAGAAAATTGCAAAATAGGAACTAAGGACGATGTTCCATCTCCATCTTTGAGTGAATATACTCCTTCTTCATCTTATTCTCATCATTCAAATGAAGAGATCAACTAGATCCTTCAAGCAGAGAATGTTGAATTGAGGAGACCCTTTTAAGAAACAAAAGAGGAGAAACAGAGATTGCAGCTTCAATTATGAGCCATGGAAGAGGCTTTGGAAAAGTTGAAGTGCAACGAAGGCATAGTGAAGCCATCATCACCTGTCTCAGAGTCAATAGCTGAGGTAAACCTTGTTGGTAGTTATTCAGTTTCAATTACGCATTATGTTATTTATGTTGGAAGTAAGGAGGTAACCATTTCAGGAATTGGCATGAGACTCCTTACCAAGATGCGGTATAAAGGAGGAGGCCTTGATGTTAATGGTGAAGGAATGACTCAACCAATGGAGGTTGTACAAAGACCTCAATTTACAAGTTTGGGGTACATTGAAGCAGAGTGTTCGAAGGCAACAGAAGCTTCAAATCCATTATCAAAACCATCAAGGAAAGAGGATGTCGAAAACACATCACAATCTTCTTGTGAATGTGAACATTGTATAAGAAGATCTAAGGCAAGTTCTTCTCATCAAATTCGCATTAGAGACAACAATGCAAGGTATAAAAAGTCTCATTATTTTAATTTTCCTTTTGATTACAAGAATATTGTTAATGATGAACTAAATTTGTGGCATAAAATACCATTTACATTTTTTGGCTTGTATAACCATGTTGTTTGAAAGTGTTGGAAGAGAATGACAACGAGGAAAAGAAAAAGACATGTGGACCCTTCTCCACATCAGGGGAGGAAGAAGGTAAAGAAGGTCTGGAGGAATAAGATTTTTCGTAGTTCTTGTACCAAGCATGGGCATCAGAGAGTTACGTGTTGGGAACTGCATCCAGAGAAGCGACCAAAGGAAGAACAGAAAGAGCTTGTGAAGAAATAAGGGCCAATCAATGAAGTTGATCAACGAAAGAAATATCTATAGGAAGAAGACTCATTAACCTAGTTGGGTAAGAAATGGGGATTTATAAGTAGTTGATCATGGTCATATTTATGTAAATCATATGTTGCGAATAAAGCGATGATGTGTTTTCCATCACATATGAAAGAAACATGATGATGTTTTGACCTTTTTTGGTTGATAGTTGGGGTATTGGTTTCTATTATGATTATGATGTAAACTTGACCAATGAGTGTGATATAAACTCTTGGCAAGCATGGGGTTTTCTTGGGTCATGATAGGTCATGTAATTGAGCATGTATTTTACAAATATGTATTACAGGTTTGCAAAGGATACAAGTTTCAATTCATTACTTATGGCTCCAAAGGACAAAGGTGAAGGAGAAGGAAGTGCGGTCTGTTAAGGCATTTTCTATGCAGATGAGGGAGCACAACAAATTGCAGATAGTGTCATGCTTTTGGAGGACTAAAAGCTCCTCAGTTGGGAGGAATGATCCAAGTGGATCCAGAAATGTTTAGAAAACAAAGAGGGCTCAAGAAAAGCTCAAAAATAAAAATTTTTGGATTGAAATTAAACTAGAATAAGATCAAATATCTCATCGCAAGCTTTCCAACAATGTAAACAACACCTCAATACGAGTTCGTATGCAAAAGTTATGGCTAGTCAAAGTTTTTGTCAAACTAGGAAAAAGTCAAAGTCAACATTGGGTGCTACGTGGAAATTTCATAGGCTTCCACGTGGCAAGAAAGTTAGTAGTTCTGGTGGAACCCACAAATCTAATGTGGCAGCCCAGTCAGTGAACCAGGTGGACCGACAAGCAGGTGACGTGGTAGCACCACAAGTTGATACATGGAAAGTATGTGGCAGAGATGGCATATGATGTGGACTAATGAGGGCCTGCCACATGGCCCAATCACATGGTGCCACATGGCACCTCAAATTAGGCCCAAGTGGCCTTGGCATGGTGCAACCTCCATTTTTGTTTTATTCTCATGGTTTTGAGAGTCGTTACAATATGGACATGCTATTTCCATATATTATATGGTTTAAAAACTAAATTAAAACCAAAATTGGACTTTAAAACTATATTAAAGAAAAAATAGGAGTCCGTTGGTTTTGAACCCAAAACCTTCCCAACAACAAGAATTTTAATATGACTATGCCAACCACACACTTTGTCTTATTCTCCCTCACACTTTATTATAAAATTCCATTCAAATAGTTCAAAGGAAATCATGGAGAATGATGGAGAATACATGAGATATGTGGGCGCATGCAAGCCAATGAAAACATGAATCTCAAGAAGATTCTAGGAATATTGTTAGAGCATATGTTAGGGAATATTTCAAAGAATATTCTCCTCGAGGAATCTTTAAATTTTTTGGGGGCATATTTTTTATGGTGTCAGAATTACGCAGAGTTTATACCCATTTAAATTGATTTTTCATCAGGAATCTAATGGTGCAATTCATTTTTTAATCTGAGTAACATATTTTTAATCCATGTCCAGAAGAGAAACTTGTGAGGAATCTAAAATATTCTCAAGGAGCCCATATTTGACCGTGACACAAAGGGGTCATGTTTATACTCAGATTTCACAATTTTTCACAAGGAATGTGATGGTGTGATCAATTTCTTCATCTAAGTAGATAGATTTCAATCATCCCCTAGAAGAGAATCTTAGAGGAACCTTTAAGATTCCCAGGGAGCCCATATTTGATCGAGTCAGAAAGGGGTCGAGTTTATACTCATATTTCATGATTTTTCAGAAGGAATGTGATGATGCATGTTGTTTCTTCATCCAAGTAGCCAATTTTCAGGCTGTCCCCAAACTTGGAGGTATAAGATGTATTTTTTTCCATATCTCCATTTGACTTTTGTTAAGATGATGATTTGTATTTGAGATCCATTTATGCCACTTTTTGAGAGGATCATTGTATGCCACTTTATGTGTTAGATTTTTCCTTTGTCATACTGAAGGAGAAATTTTATGAGTGAGAGTTATTATAAGAGAACGTCTCGTGGAGAGATATGCAACTCTAGATAAATGGGTTCATCCTTCTATTGACAGATATTACATCATGCACTCATCTTCTTCTTGCAGCAACTAATGAAGCAACCTCTTCACTCTTGACATCGGGTCCAGAGACATAACCCACACTGGGTGAACTCCGTTATCAAGTTGTGTGTGTTCTTTGATTTGATGGTTATCTTTATGTTTCCTCTTCTTTAAAGTATGCACATGTGGTTTTCATACTCTTTCACATGAAATTACGCTAACATCACATAAGTAAAAGATCTTATTTAATTTCGGTCGCTGAGTGATGTAGATCAGAAAAGCGAGTGTGGCTAGTGAAGGTTCAGTTGCAAGTGTATCAAGGTTCTTCTACAGCATAGGGAGGAAAGGTGAGCATCTAAGAGAGAGGTAATAGTACCAAACTAGTAGAGGTGCACACAAGGAAAAGAGAATTGCCTATCATCAGAAAAAATATTCCACATAGATGTGACAATTGTTACAACCATTACAAAACAATTTCAACAAGACAAGCACTAAAATAACTAAAATAGTTCAACTACTTTACTACAGGTGAAAGAAAACATGAATCATGAACATTCACAAAACAGTCTTATAAATATCCACAATCCATGCTTGAAAACATGTCGGCCATCAAGCTTCGAGTATTAAGTAGAAATCCCAAGAAACATGTATACAACAAACATCACTGGGTCCAATAGTGGAGCATTGGAGCCACGACTTTCTCCCCAAAAGTAATAACTTTGTCTCTCTGATGCCTTATGGGAGAAGCCAAGGTGAAAATTCCTTTGTTTGTACAATGAGGGTGTATATATAACAAATGGTGCAATCCTTCACCTCTCTTGTGACTCTTGGATTACCCTTATTATTGTTCAACTTCTCTATGACCTTTTGACTTACTACATGACTTTTCACATTACATGAATGACTCTTGGACTTCCACTTTACATTATATTTCTCCAATATTGAATTACATATTCCACAAAATGATGTGGCACATGATGACTCATGACATGACACTGATGACATGGACTGCATGATGACATGGAAATGTCAAGCCATTCTTTGTTGTTTCTTGCTTTATGTCTTCTAAATGATGGATCATAATCTTCTTCTTTGTCCTCCAAATGGCTTAGAGATGAGGAGTCTTTAGTGTAACTTGATCTCTAGTTGTTGTCTCAATTTGATGTCCCTTTGCTTCCTCTTGATTGATAAACTTATCTTTGCAGCTAATGAAGCGTCTTTTGGAATGGTCTCCTTCTCCATGTTCTTCATCATCATCTTGTCGTAGCACGATAGAGTACCTACATTTTCAATTCACTCATGACAAGAATATATCAGTACAATAAACCCCTACTCTAAGATGTTGCATGATGATCCACTGACTGAGCTGAAATCGGGTGGCAGGCTAAGGAAGAGGCTCAGTGACTACACAATTGTGTAGTCAGGTAGTCAAGGGCCAAGCTTGAGGCTTGATACTATGTAATGTGCAGTTCAGGATGGATTGAGAAATTCAACTGCACAGTTCTGGAGTTGAAGGAGCCAAGCTGAGGGATTGAGCATTGTTTTTACTCACTGCTCAGTTCTAGAAGGTAGAAGAGGTTAGGTGATTGCGCAATTGTGCAGTTCAGGAGCTCAAGATTGAGGCTGAGCCTCAAGCCTATGCAATCTGCAGTTCTCTTATTGAAAAATAAAAAATAAGTTACTCCAACACATTTAAACAACTCAACTCCTATTATGGAACAACCTTCAATATCCATTTCAAAACCACCTTTTCCTGAGAGATTAAAAATTGATGAAGTGGTAGAAAAACATATTGTGTTGCCTAATTACGACATGTTAGATGAATTGAAGAATGTTTGCATAAAGACTTCTTTGCTACAATCCATTAAGGAAATACCAATTTTTGCAAAGACGTTTAGGGAATTTAGCATAAAAAAACCAGGAAGAAAAAGAAAAGAAATCAAAAGAATCCAATTCGTTGGAAAAATTGTAGATATCATGATGGGTAAGACAACAATTCAGAAATATCTTTATCCAGGAAGTTCCATTGTGAAAACACACATCAATGGTGTAGAGATCCCAAATACATTGATTGATCTAGGAGCAGCTATAAACATCATGAGTAAATAAAATATGAATAAATTAAAACTTTCTAATCTTCAATATAAACCTACATTGTTACAATTGGAAGATAGATCTGTAATCAAACCTAATGGTGTATTAGAAGATATATATGTATCCTTAGATTATTGGGAATATCCTGTTGATTTTATGATTTTAACACCCAAGAATAACTTAGGAGGACATCCATTGATTCTAGGAAGACCATGGCTAGCTACAACCGATGCTTTTATAAGTTGTAGATCTGGTGATATGTTCATTTCTAATGGGAGCTCAACAAATAAATTCACACTATATCCACTTGCAAAAACAACAATAGAGGTTGAAAATGAAGAATGGATAGATGATGACATTGATATAAGACCAATCTTTGCTACTTCACAAATAGATGAGGAAGATCAAATTTTGAATTTAATAGAAAATAATGAATCTTCATCATATTGTGAATCTAGTCAGATTTTTCAAGAACAATACAATATTGAATATTTATCATCTCGTCAACTATCCTTGCATTCTATGGAAAATTTTGGCAATTCTACAATTGAAATATTTCAAGGAAAAACTTTGAATATCAACAATAATTTGGGAGAATTTCAAAAGAAATAATTAATAAATATGTTATAAGAACATTCCTCTTCTTATGCATCGGAATAAACTGACATGAAGGGAATTGATCCTAATACTTGTATAAATCATATCTACATTGAAGAAAATTCCAAACCAATTCGATAACCTCAAAGAAGAATGAATCCAAAACTTAGGGAAATTATTAAGGAGGAACTACAAAAACTGTTGAATGTCAATTTCATCTACCCAATATCAGAAAGTGAGTGGGTTTCACCCTTAGTAATTGTTCCTAAAAAGAATGGAAAATGGAGAGTGTGTATTGACTATAGGTAATTGAATAAAGCCACTTTAAAAGATCACTTTCCACTTCCTTTCATAGATCGGGTTTTAGATACATTGGCAGCAAAGAAATATTTTTCATTCTTAGATGGTTTTAGTGGGTATAATAAAATCCAAGTAGCCCCAGAAGACCAAGATAAAACTACCTTTACATTCCCATGGGGAACTTATGCTTACCGAGTACTTCCTTTTGGATTATGTAATGCACCTGTAACATTCCAAAGAGTAGCATTAGGCATTTTTTCTAGTCTAATGCATGATTGTGTGGAAGTGTATATGGATGATTTTACAGTTTATGGAAATTCTTTTGAAGGTGGTCTTAAAAATTTGGAAAAAAATATCATTAGATGTAAAGAGGCAAATCTCTCAAAACCATGAAATTTTTTTTATGATGTTTACTGAGGGAATTGTTTTAGGACATCATATTTCAAGAAATGGAATTAGGGTGGAAACATCCAAAGTAGAAGTTATTTCTAAATTATCAATTCCAACATGTCAACGAGATGTTAGAAGTTTTCTTGGTTTCACTGGTTATTATAGAAGATTCAAAGAAAAATTTAGAAAAATTGCATCTCCACTTTTCAAACTGCTCACAAAAGACTCTGAATTCAATTGGAATTTTGATTGCCAAAAGGCCTTCGAAACATTAAAAGAGAAAATCTCTGAAGCACCCATTCTTAGAGGACCAAATTGAAAATTACCTTTTCACATTTCAATTGACGCTTCATACACAACTTTAGGAGTTATACTTGGACAAAAGGATTTAACTCCTTATGCCATTTATTACACCAGTAAAAATTTGAATCTTGCAGAGTTAAATTATACTGTAACAGAAAAGGAGTTTTTAGTGTTTGTCCATGCTATCAATAAATTCAAACATTACATTACTGGCTATGAAACTTTTGTACATACAAATCATTCTGCAATTAATTACTTAATGAATAAACCAATCACTAATGGTAGAATCACTAGACGATTGTTGTTGTTGCAAGAGCTTAACATTACTATTTTGAATCGACCTGGAAAACAAAATACAGTTGCTGATTTTTTATCAAGGATTCAAAATGATAATAATGACATGTTTGTAGAAGATAATTTTCCTGGTGAATACCTTTTTTATAGTATCTACTAAATCTCCATGGTTTGCAAATATTGCTAACTATTTGGCTACAAGTAAATTACCATCATAATTGTCTCCTCAAGAAAAAAGAAAGGTAATTCAAATTAGTGCATCTTATTCATGAATAAATGAAGAATTGTATAAAAAAGGGCCACATATGATCATTCGAAAGTGTGTTAGAGAAGATGAAGTACCAGAGATATTGAAAGCATTTCATGATGAGCCATGTGGAGGACACTTCGTTGACAAAAGAAATTCCTGCAAATTCCTTCTCTTAGGATACTATTGGCCTTCCCTTTTTAAGGATGCCAAGGAGTATGTTAAGAGATGTGATAGTTGTCAAATAATTTGGAAACATCTTCCTTATGATGAGATGCCTCTACAACCTCAGGTACTTATTGAGCCTTTTGAAAAATGGGCTCTAGATTTTGTTGGTCTAATCAATCCACCTTCAAGACAAAAAATGTACATTCTTGTTTGCACTGATTATGTTACAAAATGGGTAGAATCTAAAGCACTTACTTTTGCTACTAAAAATGATGTAGTTTCATTTCTTTTTGAGGATATCTTTACTCATTTTGGTGTCCCAAGGGAAACTGTAATAGATCAAGGTACTCAATTCACATCCAAGTTGGTACAAACAAACAAACATTGGAAGTCCACTCCATACAATGCACAAGAAAATGGACAAATGGAGTCCACCAATAAAGTAATTGAAGCAATTCTCACCAAAACTGTGCATCTCCATCGAAGAGACTGGGAAAAAAATATTCCAAAAGCTTTATGAGCATACCATACCACATGGAGAAACACTACAGGGCACACTCCTTATGAGATTTTTTATGGGAAGCAAGTCCTGTTTCCTATTGAGTTTCAGTCCAAAACTTTCAAGACCACAGTTAAATTGGGTCTTGACATTTCAGAAGCACAAAGACAAAGGATGGAACAGTTAAATGAACTTGATCAAATAAGACAAGATGCAATCCAAAGAACTAGTCTAGTTCAACAACAGAGATCCAAATGGCATGAAAAATATATCAAAGAAAGAAAATTCCAACCAGGAGATTGGGCATTACTTTTTGATTCAAAGTTCAAAGATTTCCAAGGGAAATTTAAAACTCATTGGCTTGGGCCCTATGAGATTGAAATAGTCCTTGATAATGGTGCAGTTAGGATCAGAACTATTGATGAATAAAGAACCACTTTTCTTGTGAATGGTCAGCAATTGAGAATCTATCATAAGCCATTAACAAAGGAGGATTTTATCAAACATTTGCAAGACAACACTAATTTCCCGATTTCTAGTTGGTTAAGAAGGATTTTCCTTCTCCTCCAACTTGACTTATAAGTCTTTTTCTTCTATATATGTATGTATGTATGATTTGTATAAACATGAAAACCAACATTGTTGGCATGTTTATACAGAAAATTTAGGGTGAAAACCAAGTAATTTTGGCATTCTAAATTTTCTTTCCCATTCCCATTTTCTTTTTGTCCTTCTTTTTCTTTTCAGAAATAAAATAGCTACAGAATAGCAAGAAATATGCAGCTTTCACAGAATTCTACAGCTGATGTTTAACAGGAACCACCAATTGGAGCAATTGAAGCAGTGATCAAATTCATTCTTGAAAGCACCTGAAGACAATGAAGAAAGGAGCAAACAAAGGTCAGAAATATCAATGTAAGGGTATGCAAAGGTATGAAAACATTTAATTTAGTAATAAGGATTAAAAAAACATTAATTATATGAATTTTATGATGATTGTACCACCGGTTTAAAACCATCATTGCCTAAGGTTGAAAGATATTTTGGTCATATCACCATAACACTGCCATTTTTCTCCAATCATTTCACAACACTCCCAACTCAAATTTGAATTCATTGAAGAGATCGCCGAAATCGCCAACTGACATTCATTAAATACTCTAGAACGATCATTTCACTTATTCATCTCTCATCCTCATTTTCGTTTATACCCTTGTTGAAACCCCTCACTCTGAAACCTTAATCCATTTTCTGTCAAGAAGCAAGTCAGAGGAAAAACTTTCCGATCATGGCAGTCATTGTAAGGTCTGAACCAAATGGAAGAAAGTTCATGGAAGGTTACTCACAAGTGAAAGAGATGATGTAGAAAGTGCAGTCGCTACATTTCGTGGAGAAATTTGATGGTTTCAACAAAGAGGTGACCAAATCCTTAGCCAGAGCTTTTGATGGAGTAAATGTTGAGATTGGAGATATTAAATTCGCAGTGACAGAGTCCCTTTTTGCTGAATCTACCAACCTATCCAAAGGAGGAGAACGATGGTTTAAAAATAGAGGCATAGAAAGTGAAGAATGGAGAATTTTCTTAAAGAATCCAAGTATAGACATATCCATTTTCAAGAAAGGAATCCCAAGCACTGCACTTAAAAGTAAATGGAGAAATATATTACTGGTTATTCAAAAATTTATCTCTTGTGAAGGAAGGTTTGGTTACATGTTCTTTTATCACATTTGCCTAATGATGCATTTTCTGGAAGGAAATGAGATCAATCTCCCATACTTTTTGTTGAATAGATTAATAAAAATGTCAGGAAATGTATAGAAAAAGATTCAATTTATAGAAACCACTATGTATCATCATGGCCTCATCAAAATTCTTATTGAATTCCACCTTAAGGGTTTAGGAGATGATTGGGAAAACTTCTTACTTAGAAACCATTTTAAGGAAGAAGAAGAAGAAGAACAAGTCAATAGTAGTAAAAGAAAAAGAGGGAGAAAAAGAGTATTTGAAAGTGCTATTAAAAAGTTACATGAAAAACAATCCCAGGAACAATCAAAGGATGAAATTCCTATTGCAAAAATTTTAGGAAGAATGAAAAAGAAAACTGTTAGAAGAAAGAAATTCAGCAAAGACGAATAAAACACATCCAAGGAGATAGAGCAGGTCAAAGTAGAAAAGAAAATAATTCAAATAAAAAACCCTCCTCCATCAAATGTTAGAAAAGTTCCAAGCTTATTCAAGCACTGAAGGAACTGTCTCTAAATGTCATGGAATATGAGGAAACAGAGAAGCAAAAGACTCCCTCACCTATCGTCATTTCACCCATTCAAAGCCTAGGCTGAGGAACACTGGAGATAGATCCAGTATTGATCCAGTTGGATATTGGTGGCCACCCTCCAATTCCACTTGGACCCCCACCATTTCTTCTTTTAGTTTTTCAGTTTCCTTAATTGTAGCACAGTTTACTATTTTTAGCAGTTTTTCAGGTCCTAAACTTCCAGAGCCGTTTTGAGGCCTTAAATGACGGTTTTTTGGAAATCTACCACTAGCAATTTTCTATCTAAAATTGTCTTTCCTATCGTAGTCCTCGAAGAGATCTTTCCAATGGGCTATCATGCACGTCAAACAGATATAATATGACCAAGTCGCGACCCCGGGAAGTTGGTTGTCCAACTCACCATACGGGGCCCATAAACTCTTGGTGTTACATCTCCTCGGGTTAGGGTTTTGGTTGTTTATGGTTTGCTCTTATTGTTCAATAATAAAAATGCCCTTGAGCCTCATTGTAAGGCAATTTAGAGGCATGTAGCTGCCACATCTCTTCTCAGAGATAAGCTACCATCGCCCTAGCCGGTTTATTTCCATTCTTGTTTGTAAGCATATTTCATTGTTTTACATTAATGAAATGAAGTATTATTTCTGCTGCATCTCTGTGTTTATGGTTATCTCTGTAATTTGTTGCGTTCTTGTTTAAATTCGTATCAGTGGTATCAGAGCGGTCTGTTTTTTTTCTTTGTTTTTCTTTGCATGTCCCGAATGAGGTCGAGATATAAGGAGTTAGGGCTTGAACTGGTCGAACCTTTGCAAGACTAGCCTCGCAAATCGCGACAGCCTCCCATGGCGGATGAAAAGAAAGACAAGGGGGCAGGAGATCCTATCAAAATCTTGCTTGAAGAAGCCCTCGAGTGACAAAGGAATGCGATTATGGACAACTTTGCCCAGATCCTTCAGCGGCTACCCAGGGGCGACACATCGACATCCAACAGCTACTCTGGAAATGCCACACCATTTAAGGTACAAGTTGATTTTGAAATCCCCATATTCAAGGGTCAGATAGATGCAGATGTCGTCAATAAATGGTTAAATGTGCTAGAGGGTTATTTTTCTACTCATGATTTTTCTAGTCGGGAAAAGATTATTTTTTCTCTTCTCAAAGCAACCCCCCACATCAAGGATTGGTGGGAAACCTACTGCGAACATATGGATGAAAGTACAAGCTCACTATTTTCAGTTGCACCCACTTGGAATTCATTTCGGGATGCCATCAAGGAGCAGTACTACCTTGTCGGAAGCTATGAGGATCAATACATAAAGTGGACCATGGAGTGGCAGGGAAGGGACCAAGACGTGCCGAAGTTTACCAATATTTTCCATACCCTTCACACAAAGTTGGGTATCAAGGATACAGAGTAGCATTTGGTACTCAAATATCATGGTTGCCTGCACAAGTACATCCAGGAAGAAATAGAATTTCTAAACATCTCCTCGCTCGGCACGACATACCGAGATGCCGTAAAGGTCGAGCAAAAGTTTAAACAGAAGAAGCGAGACTTTCAATCAGAGAATCTGAAGCAAGGGAAAGGTGCCCCCAAACCGCAGAACAAAGGACAAAGCCAAGGCGGGGTAGCCCAAGACAACCCGCCAAAGCTGCAATCAAATAACAACACCGCGAAGCTGAAAAAGGACACGGGAAAGTGGTGTGAGTTCCATAAGAGCTCCACTCACAACACAATTGAGTGTCAGGCCAAGTAGTCACTAATGGCCAAGCTAAAGGTTTCATAATTAGATGCATGTTCCAACTCTAAGTCAGAACCCGATAAGGGGAATGACAAAGGGAAGCAGATTATCAATGCGGAGCCCAATGCCACCATGAAGATCCAGAAGGAGGAACTCGAAGATCCAGAGGAGGAAGAGCATCTCTTCGAGTCCCATATGTGGGTAAAGGGCTCCCCACTACAGTTCATTGTCGACAGCGAGAGCGAAAAGAACCTCATTTTGGCAGAGGTCATGAAGCGGCTGGGCCAACCGACCAAGGCACATCCACAACCATACACCATCGGGTGGCTTCACCAAGGATGTGATCTTCGCGTGAGCCAGTAGTGTCGCCTTCCATACAACATCAAGCCCTTCACGAATGAGGTATTGTGTGACATTTCTCCCCTTGAAGTTTGTGATGTATTATTAGGACAACCATACTTCTAGAAGTGACATGATGTGTATGAATCAAGGCCCCGCGCTGTTATTGTTACTTTGGGAAATAAGTTGTACAGGATACCAAAGGTAGCATGGTCTACCGCCATCTCTTTGGTTACTGCAAAACAATGCAGTAAGCTCATTTCCAAAACCGGGAAATTTGTTTTCCTGATTATACGCCCTCAAGGAAAGAAGAAGACAGTGGCCACGACCTCCAGACAATGCCCCTCTGCATGACAACTACAGATGGACAAGGTCGTGGAGGAGTACAAGGACATCTTCACCTCCCCCGCAGGGGTTCCTCTGCATTCTCAGGTCAAGCACTCCATCGATATGACCCCAGGTGCACTGCTGCCCAATAGAACAATCTATCGGTGCTCTGTTTTGGAGAAGAATGAAATCAAGAGGCAGATTCAGGAGTTACTACAAAAGGTCACATTCATCCAAGTTCATCACCCTGTGGGAGCCCAATCATGTTATATAGAAGAATGATGGGACTTGGAGACTCTGAATTGACTATCGGGCACTGAACAAGATCACTTTCCGTAATAGGTACCTGATCCCATGGATTGATGACCTCCTGGACCAACTGAAGGGGGAAAAATATTTCAGCAAGATTGATTTGAAGTCAGGATATCACTAGGTACCAATCGAACCCTCCGATGTGTAGAAGACTGCCTTCAAAGCCAAGGAGGGCCTTTTCAAATTGTTGGTTATGCCTTTCGGATTAACGAATGCTCCTGAAACCTTCATGAGGCTAATGGATGACATCTTGTGGCCATTCACCAACTCATTTGTAGTGGTATACTTGGATGACATCCTGATCTTCATCCATAGCTGGGAAGAGCACCTCCACCACATTCGACAGGTTCTCCAAACACTGCAGCAACACAAGTTATGTGCCAATTTGGAGAAATGCACTTTTGGCATGACCCAGGTTTAGTATCTGGGATACATTATTGATTAACAGGGGGTGCATGTGGATCCAGCCAAGATCGAAGTCATTCAGGATTGGTCATTTCCAACCACTCTGACAGAGCTTCGCAGCTTTCTAGGTCTTGCCAACTTCTACCGCAGGTTCATGTTGGGATTTTCTCATATCACTTGGCCCTTGAGTCAAGTCACCAAGGGAGGAGCGAAAGCAAAATTCTTTTGGTCTGAATCTCAACAGAAGGAATTCACAGAGTTGAAAGATCGCCTCTGCTCGGCACCAGTGCTTGCATTACCAGACTTGCAACAACCATTTAAGGTTGAGACAGATGCCTCTGACTATGCTATTGGGGCAGTTCTTACTCAACACAGGCATCCAGTGGCATATCATAGTGAGACACTTTCAGACACAGTCTAGAAGTATCCCACTTATGACAAAGAGATGTATTCCATTGTGCAGGCCTGCTGACAATGGAAGCATTACATTTTAGGGAAGGAAACAGTCATCCACACAAACCACCAACCCCTGCAGTTCATACAGACCCAAGGGAAATTGCAGAATGATCGCCATCAGAAGTGATCCACATACCTGCAATAGTTCCATTTGAATATCAAGTATAAGAAGGACAACACCAATAATGTTGCAGATTGCTTAGTTGACCACCGATCATGGCGTTAACCACCGTGCTCAACTCTTGTGGGCACGAGACTTCTCATTGGCCACATCTCTACAAAAGCGACCCAGAATTCAACCACACATACCAGACACTCTTGGAGAGTCAGCATGTTCCAGATTTTCATCTCCAAGATGACCTGTTATGCCACCTGGGTCACCTTTGTGTTCCTTCAAGCAAGCGTGCCAAGATGATTTTGGAAGCACACTATAGTCGGGCTGGCTGGCGTTTCGGGGTCAAGAAAATGGTGGCAGTACTGTAGAAGTATTTCTATTGGCTGAATCTTCGACAGGATGTCGGGAAGTACATCAAATCATGCACTACCCGCGTCATTGCCAAACAGACCATCAAGAAGCAAGGCATCTATACCGCGCTGCCTACCCCTAGTCAACCTTGGGAATCCATCTCCATGGATTACATGTTAGGCCTTCCTTCCACTAAGCATGGAAATGACTGTGTTTTTGTGGTCATCGACAGGTTCTGGAAGTTGGCCATTATGGTGGCCTGCAAGAAGAATATCACGATAGAAGCCACTGCTAAACTCTTCTTTGAATGAGTGTGGGTACACTTTGGGATCCCACAGTCTATCATCTCAGATCGGGACAACAGGTTCCTCAATACATTTTGGTCTAGTCTCTGGTCGATGCTGGATACCAAACTCACTAAGTCCATAACCTTCCATCCTCAAACTGATGGCTAGATAGAGGTTGTCAATAGGATGATCGTACACATTCTATGCATGTACAACTCAAAGCATCCACGCACATGGGACAAGAGCCTCCCCTATGTTCAACACAACTACAACCAGGATCTCCACAGCTCAACTGGCCACAGCCCTTTTCAGGTGGGCTTGGGTTTCTAGCCACTATGTCCCATTGATGTGGCCATGCCATTTGCAGCTACTCACGCAGATACGGCTCATGTCCAATCCGAAATAGATAAGGCAAACAACTTCATTGAGAACATCCAACATATTTTCTAGCAGGTCCATGACATTCTGGAGAAATCAAATGCCAAGTACAAGCAACGACATGATCAACATCGGGTGCCACACAAGTTTCAAGTGGGCGATAAAGTCTGGTTTTATTTGCAAAATGAATGCCTTACCGGAGCCTATCAAAAACCCATACCACTCTAATATGGTCCTTACACCATTACTAAGGCTGTGGGAGATAATGAATTTGAGCTCAGCATTCCCCCATTCCTTGGCCTGCACCCAGTGTTCAATGTGGACTGCCTTCGGCCATACTTTCCACCATTACTAGACACATCCGACATTGCAGAACGGCTCACACCCACAAAGTTAAATCCAGATTGCATGGAACAAGCTGCAAATGATCGGATCATGGACACACAGATCAAGCACACTCACCAGCAGAATATCCAACTGTATCAAGTTGTCAAATCAGGCCAACTCCTTCACTAGGGACCAAGTTCAGCAGAAGTTCCCTCATCTCATGGAGGAACTCAACGCAATGGGGACCATTGATTCCTAAGGGGGGGAATGATCCAGGTGGATATTGGTGGCCGCCTGCCAATTCCACTTGGACCCCCACCATTGCTTCTTTAAATTTTTCAGTTTCCTTAATTGTAGCACAATTTACTATTTTTAGCAGTTTTTCAGGTCCTAAACTTCTGGAGCCGTTTTGAGGCCCGAAATGACGTTTTTTTGGAAATTTACCACTAGCAATTTTTTGTCAAAAATCATTTTTTGGTCGTAGTCCTTGGAGAGATCTTTCCAACGAGCTATCATGCACGTCAAATGGAGATAATATGACCAAGTCACGACCTCGGGAAGTTGGTTGTCCAACTCACCCCAACGGGGCCCATAAACTCTTGGTGTTACATCTCCTTAGATTAGGGTTTTGGTTGTTTAGGGTTTGCTCTTATTGTTCAATAATAATAAAAAGCCCTTGAGCCTCATTGTAAGGCATTTCAGAGGCATGTAGCTGCCACATCTCTTCTCAGAGATAAGCTACCATCTCGCTAGCTGGTTTATTTCCATTCATGTTTGTAAGCATATTTCAGTGTTTTACATTAATGAAATGAAGTATTATTTCTGTTGCATCTCTGTGTTTATGGTTATCTCTGTAATTTGTTGCATTCCTATTTAAATTCAGATCAAGTATAAAATGAGATATACAAAGTTAGGTCCCTATAATACTAGTGATTACCCCATTACTATTGTAGTTGTATCCCATATTAATATTGTTGTGCCCCTATTGCCCCCATATTGTTATTACTGTGCCCCATAGGATCCCTCTATTGTTATTTTTGTGCCTTTCTATTATTATTGTTAGGTCGGCTGGGTTATATTGTGACTCCTTAGACTCCTATATATAGAAAGGAGGTTTTGTCATTTGAATGATAAAAGAATCATTCATTTGTGTAATGTAAAGGAGGTTGCCCCCTCGAAGAGGCTGAATTCTAAGGCTTTGATCTATCTTTTCTATTTTTTTATGAGCTAGTTTCATAACATTTGGTATTCGAGCTTTGGATTCTAGGGTTTCGCTGCTCCAAATAGGTCATCTTGGCATTTTCGCTATAACTTTTTTCTGTGACGTTTCTGAAGCGAAAAAAAAAACCCATTTGAGATGAAATCGCACTGAACCTTGGTTCTGAATTTCAGAGCTTTTCGCGCTATATTTTTGGAGATATGATCTGAGGAAGTTGGTCTTTTCGCAGACTCCTGAATTACATTCCAAACAGGTGACCTGGGGAAAATCGTCATAAATTTCTCTCTGAGTATTAGATTGAAATTTCGTAAGAAGGTGCAAAAATAGGATGGACTGTAGCTTCTTGTTTATATTTTTCAGAGCCAAAGGTTGAAACAAGGACACGTGGCACGTCGTACAAGTTCGCTCTACTGAACTAGTCTATAATGAGGTCACTGTGGGAGATTTGGCATAACTCTTCCCTGGAGAATCCAATTTGGATCAGACTGGTGGCATTGGAAAGAGGGCACAGAGGGCTACTGCAAATCTCAATTTCAAAACTAGATGATCCGAAATTACAGAGATACATCAGAGGCAATATCAAGCTCCTACAAAGTGAAAAAAGGTGTGTAGATTTTTTTAAATTTTTGCTTAAGCCTGGTTTGAAAAATTATTTTGAAGGAATTAAAAAGGCATAGTAGAGCATTATTATCGGTAACTGATGCCCCAAGGAAAGAAAATGTAAACACCTAGTAAGCAACCTGAAAGCTCTAGCATGACTCATGAAGAAGAGGAAGAAATGTTACATGATATATCAAAATTACAAGACCAAGTGCAACAAATGTCACTCTCACAAAAGCTAATAGAAGCTAAGATAAATGGTGTGGAATCTAAGATAAAGGGCATGGAAGCTAAGATGAATAGCGCAGAAGCTAAGATGGATGATTTGAAGATATATTTGAAGACAGATTTGAAGACAGGCATGGCAGATTTGAGGGCAGATTTGACAAATTTTCTACAATAAATACTTACTAATGGAGAAAGAGTAGTAAAAGAAACTCATGATGCGAACAAAATAAATGTTAATCATGATTTCATAGACTCTAATGTTGGATCAAAGACCCTCCATATTCTAAAAATCGATACGAGGAAGTTTGATGGCAAGGATCCCTCAACATGGATATTACAGATGGAGCAATTTTTCGATCTCAATAATGTGCAAAACACACAAAAGGTACATATTGCAACTTTATATTTGGAACCAAATCAGTTTGTATGGTATCAATGGCTTTGCTCTCATAAACAAATTATCACTTGGGCAATTTTTACAGAAGAATTGACAGCACATTATGAGGATACAAAAAGCAACACTTTTTTTAGCCAATTGATAAGTCTCAAACAAAAGGGTTCAATAATGGAGCACATTGAGGAGTTCCAAAAATCGAACATAAGGGTAAAAAAATATTCCAGAGGAACATAGGATTTATGTGTTCATAGGGACGTTAAAGGATAATATCCAACATGATGTTTGCCTTTGGGAACCTGATTCATTAGATAAGACATTCAGGTTAGCAAGAAAAATGGAAAGAAAAATTATGGCAACCAGGAAGCATACCACTCACAACTATAAAGACGGAAGTGTTGTTGCCCCTAGTCTTCCACAACCTATAAGGTTGACACCACAAAAATTGGAAGAAAAAATAGAAAAAGGGCTTTGTTACAGTTGTGATAGAAAATACACTAAAGGTCATAAGTGTGCTGAGAAGAAATTATTCTACATAGATTGTGAAGAGGAAGAAGAAAAGGAGCAAGAAAGGTCAAAATAAGAGGATATACTCCAGGAACAAAGCCTATATAAAGAAGAAATGAATCTGACCATATCTTGTAATGCATTGGCTAGAATTACCACTCCTCAAACCATCAAGATATAAGGACAAATAAAGAAGAAAAAGGTAATAGTGTTGATTGATTCAGGAAGTACCCACAATTTTATTCATTGTAAGGTAGCAAAAGAATTGAATTGCTTCCTATATCCAGCGCCAGAGTGTCAAGTGATGGTTGCAAATGGAGGAACAATAAATTTCCCTGGAAAGTGCCATAATATCAAGCTATCCATGGGAGAATATGTATTGAATAGCCCAATTCTTTCCATTCCAATGGGAGGTGCTAATGTTGTACTAGGAGTCCAATGGCTACAATCCTTGGGTACAATAGATTTTAATTTTCAAGAACTTTTCATGAAATTTTCTGTGGAAGGAAATGAAGTTGAATTAAGGGGTATTGCAGGGAAACCGGGAAAGATAATCATCTCTGACAGTATGACAAAGCTTCTAAAAACGGAACAAAGATGTGTAATTGCACAATTATGTTCGCTAGATGTTTCCACATCCAAATCATCCATTTCTCCAGATCTCCAAAAGGTCTTGGACAATCATTCCAAGGTATTTGAGACCCCCAAAGGTCTCCCACCTATTCGTGATCATGATCATGCTATTCATCTGATTCCAGGAAGTGTTCCTCCAAACATCAGGCCGTATAGATATCCCTATGCCCAATAGAGTGAAATTGAACGTATGGTTGCAGAAATGCTAGAGGCTATTATAATTCAACCTAGTCAAAGTTATTTCTTTGCTCTAGTAGTATTGGTGCACAAGAAGGATGGATCATGGTGCATGTTTCCGGATTATAGGGAGCTCAACAAGCTCACTATTAAAGATAAGTTTCCCATTCCTGTCATTGATGAATTACTGGATGAATTGCATGGATCAATTTACTTCACCAAGTTGGATCTTCGTTCAGGATATCATCAAATCATAATGAAGACTAAAGACATTCCGAGAACAACATTTAGAATTCATGAGGGTCATTATGAATTTTTGGTCATGCCTTTTGGCCTTACTAATGCACCTTCTACATTTCAAGGTTTGATGAATTCCATTTTAAAACCCTTCCTTAGAAAATTTGTGTTAGTATTTTTTGATGATATACTAATCTGCAGCAAGTCTTGGAAGGATCATGTTGAACATTTGATATTTTGCTACAACTATTGGAGGAGAAACAATTATATGCAAAAAGATCCAAATGTTTCTTTGGAGTACAAGAGGTGGAATATCTGGGTCATATTACATCTCATGAAGGAGTTAAGGTAGACCCTACCAAAATTAAAGCCATTAAGGAATGGAAAATCCCCACATCCATAAAGCATTTGCGAGGATTTCTCGGGTTGACAGGGTATTATCGCAAGTTTGTTAAGAATTATGGGAGAATAGCAGCACCTCTAACAAAATTATTGAAGAAAGATGCATTTTCATGGACTCCAAAAGCAACAAAGGCCTTCAAACATCTTAAAGAGGCAATGTGCCAAGCACCGGTCTTAGCTACACTGGACTTCACAAAAACCTTTATGCTTCAGGAAATGGAATTGGTGCTGTTTTAATGTAAGATGAAAGACCCATTGCTTTTGAAAGTCGTCCAATCAAGGGAAATTTTTTACACAAAGCTATTTATGAGAAGGAAATGTTGGCAATACTGCATGCACTTAAGAAATGGCGACCCTACCTAATGGGAAGACACCTTAAATACTTTTTAGAACAAAGATTATCCTCTGAACAGCAACAAAAGTGGGTCACAAAGATGTTGGGTTATGACTTTGAAATAATCTACAAAAAAGGGAAGCAAAATGTGGTGGCAGATGCACTCTCAAGAAAGGATGAGGATGTGGAAGCATTGTCGTGTGCCATTTCTATTATCCAACCAGAATGGATAAACGAAGCAAGGGAGGAATGGAAGAATGATGAATAAGTGTGGGCACTTATTTAAAAGGTACAACAAGATTCCAGTACATATGATACATTTAACTGGCAAAATGATTCATTATGGTACAAAAATCGCTTATACCTCTGTAAGAATTCCCAACTCAAATAAAAGATTCTTATGGAATTGCACACTTCTCCCTTAGGAGGGCACTCAAGATTTTTAAAAACTTACCACAGGGTTAAGAAGGAATTTTTTGGGATGGCCTTAAATCAGATATTCAAAAGTTTGTGGTGGAATGTTTGGTTGGCCAAAAAAATAAAGTTGAAACAATTAAGACCCCGGGTCTATTACAACCTTTATCCATTCCAAGCCAACGTTGGGAGGAGGTTTAAATGGATTTTATCATAGGTTTACCCAATTCTGAGGGAAAGAGTGTCATCATGGTGGTAGTTGATAGACTTACCAAGTATGCACACTTTTGTGCATTATCACATCCATTTAAATCCAGTACAGTTTCTATTGCATTTATGGAAACAATTCAAAAGCTACATGGAAACCCAAAGATTATTGTAAGTGACAGAGATCCCATTTTCGCTGGAAATTTTTGGACAGAATTATTTTCTTGTCTCGATACTCAGTTAGCTCATAGCTCATCTTATCATCCTAAATTTGATGGGCAAACTGAGATAGTAAACAACTGTTTGGAAGGATATCTTTGTTGCTTTGTATCTGATAAACAGACATAATGGGTCAAATGGTTGCCTCTGGTTGAATGGTGGTATAACACTTCCTTCCATACAGCAACAAAAATGACCCCATTTATGGCACTTTATGGATATCAGCCACCATCCATCACATCATATTTAAGAGAAAATTCTAAGGTTCATGCAGTGGAACATCACATCGAGCATCAACAACAAGTCCTCCAACTCTTAAAGGATAACTTCGTGTTGGCATAGAATAGAATGAAACAACAAGCAGATCAGCATCGTAGTGAAAGAAGTTTTGATGTCGGTGATTGGGTATTCCTAAGGCTACAACCATATAAACAACTGTCCCTCAAGCAAGCTAAGAAGGATAATAAATTATCACCAAAGTATTATGGTCCATACAAGGTGTTGCAAAAGATTGGTACTATGGCATACAAATTAGAGCTTCCTGTAGCTTCTCGAGTGCACCCAGTTTTCCATGTTTCATGTTTAAAGAAGGTTATAGGCGACAAGCTCCCAGTTCAAACAATATTGCCAGAACTTGAAAAGGAAGGAAAAATTATATTGGAACAGGAAGCAGTCACAGAAACAAGAACTCGACAGCTATGAAATCGATCAATTTCGAAGTATCTCATCAAGTGGAAGAACTTATCCGTTGAAGATTCCACGTGGGAGGATGAGAATTTTATACACAAGCATCCATAACTACTCAAGCATTGAGGACAACAATTTTTTGAAGGAGTGGGGCATGTTAGGTCCCTATAATACTAGTGATTACCCCATTACTATTGTAGTTGTATCGCTATTAATATTGTTGTGCCCCTATTGTCCCCATACTATTATTACTGTGCCCCATAGAATCCCTCTATTGTTATTTTTATGCCTTTATATTAATATTGTTAGGTCGGCTGGGTTATATTGTGACTCCTTAGACTCCTATATATAGAAAGGAGGTTTTTTGATTTGAATCATAAAAGAATCATTCGTTTGTGTAATGTAAAGGAGGTTGCCCCCTTGAAGAGGTTGAATTCTAAGGCGTTGATCTATCTTTTCTATCTTTTTGTGAGCTGGTTTCATAACATACGATTATATCGAATCTCTAGAAAAGAAAATTGTAGAAAAGACATCTGGTTCAACAGTGCATGAAAAGGAAGATCAATCTAGTAGCCCACAAGAACCTCTAGTCATAAATATTTTAAAACAAGAAATATTTGAGCTGGAGATGCTAAATAGACACATACAAAAGCAACATGAAGCCTTGAAGATGCAGAAGGAAATCGAAAGAACCCAAAATGACAATATTCTCTTACATTTGGGCCTATGGTATAAGAAAAATAAGAAGCTGAAACAAAAGAATAAGGTCCTTAAAAGAAAAGTGATAAATCTGAAATACAAAATTTGATGAAGAAGCCAAGGATGGCAGTGACAAGGAAAAAGGTAAAAAAGACATATTTAGATGTGCTAGATCGAGTTTCAAAGGAGATGAAGTAGTTGACAAGGGCACTAATTTTTTAATTTTTGCATGAGGACATGCAATGAGATCCATGTGGGGGAATGCAGAGCCTCATGAATGCTTCATCTTGACACTCTTCTTTACTTATTTTCCTTCTCCTTGACCATTATTTTTTACTTAATAGGCATCGAATCACAGGTTTTTGACATAGGTAAGGTACAAATTATCCTATTTTTCATATTTAAAAAATGTTCCTTATTATTAAGTTAAATTTTGCATTGCCTACTGGATTCGTGCAATTCTGTAGCTAACATTTGTTTCTGCAACCAACTCCATTGTTGAACAGGGTCTTAGGTGTCATTCAAGGAAAGAAAGATATGGGCAGAAAGAGGTTGATCCCCTCAATGATTTCCTCCTATTTATCTATAAAAAAATCATTAGAAGAAAGCCCAAATCATGTGGTCAAAGGAAAAAGTCAACACGTATCTGGAGCAAGCGATGGAGAGTTCGAGATGAAAACGCTTCATGATTTGCTTTACCAAATAGAAAATCATGAGCGAATCACTATCTGTTAGAAGCCAAAATTAGGAATCTCAATTTGATAAGTTTGAATTAGAACTTTGTTAGCCGAAAGTAGGCATGAAAGCCTCAAACATTTATTGATTGGATTTTATAAATACCGTAAGGTAGGACAAAACAAGGAATGATGGTGAATGAAAATTTTGTGACTATAATCATTTTGAAACTTTGAGCTTTTATTTAATGGAAGCGCTTTTGAAGACTTGATGAGCAATTCACTGTTCGTTAAATCTTGAGACCACCTGGTTATGGAGGGCCCCCGCAAACAGTGAGGTTTTTAACTTGTAGATTTTCCTTTTTGTTATTATTCGTTGTAGCATTTTCATGTATGTTCATTTCATAATTCATAGATTTATTTCTTATCTTAGTTTGATCTTAACTCTCTTTTATAGTTTCTGAAGTTGATTTGAATCATCAAAATACCAGTGATTTCCTTGTGATTTCTTTGGAATTTCATTAAAAAGCATTTCAACTTCATAGCATAAGATGTTTCTCTCTATAGATTTGGGTATATAGATTTCTTTCAACTTTATGTTCAGAGCATTTTTATTCAAAAGTTTTCTTAGTTTAATTTCAGAAGAAGAGTGGTTTGTTTGCAGTTACTTTCTTGAACTTTCAATTTTGAAGCAAGAGTGAGTTAATATAGTTTCCATTCAACAAGTGAGAGTTAATTTATTTTTTATTCTGCAAGTGTGAATTAAAATAGTTTTCATTCTGCAAATGTGAGTTAATATAGTTTTCATTCTGCAAGTGTGAGTTTATTTTGTAAGTGTGAGTCCTTTATGGTTATATCTTTTTCAAGTAAGAAATAGCACTTTAAACTCACAATCATTTTATTTTCACTAGATAGAAATGTTAATTTCATTTTGAAATAGGAATACAAAAATTAAAGACACATTTCCAATAACTCAATCAATTAGTAAATCCAACCGAATAAAAAGGCTTCTAGCATATATTGTGCACTTTCACTTCACAAGCTTACCAACTTAGGTCGATAATTTATGTAATCAATTTAAGACAATTAATTTGACAAACACTCATTATCACAAAAATTACCCCTTCAAACAATCCAAAACTTCACTTTACATGATAAGTTACAGCTCCCACGCCAAAAAATTGACACTTGTGATATGTGAACGACAGTGAAAGCAACGCATGCCAGAGCGAAGATAACATGAAAACGACACTAATTAGAGTGAGAGAAAGAAAAAGCGATAGTCAAAAGCATGAAAGCAACACTTGCGAAAGAAAGGGTGCGCATAAGCGACAGTTTGCAAAACTCATGAAATAGAAGTACAAATGTAGCTAGAAGTGAGATATTGTCAATGTCAGTGTGCACTGACTGTTGACATGGATTGAACATAGCGCAAGAACTCTCTTGATCGATTTTTCTAGGCTTATTCGAGCTTACGTGAAGGGATGCACTCATGAAATCATTGTGGACTGAGCATGTGCAAGCAGGTGACTTCAACACTTACAATACAAAATGGAGATCAAAGGCTTAACTGAGCTAGAAGTGACTACGAAAAGGTTGATTGTAAGATCCACAGTAGGCTCGAAAATTCAAGTATAGTAGAAATTTTGGAGGGCATTTGTCGTAGTGACAACACTTGGCGACACATTGGTTGAACTCCAACTTCTCTGTCTTGTTCAATTCTTTTGTGCAGGGTCTAGTTCTTCAGGGAGTATTGATCCATTGTTTAGATTACCATGGCTTCCCCACTTAGATGTACATAAACATAGTCCCCTTCATTCTTTTACTCGGTTAAACATAGACATAATATAAGCGAGCACACAATGTTTGGAATTAGGATAGGGTAATGAAGCTCACGAGCTTTATATTTTCATATTATATATTTTCATCTCTGCGGTTGCTCTACTGCTAGTAGGCCTAGACAGTACTCTGATAGAGTCACTTCAGGGACACAAACATTTCTCCATTGCCAACAGGCCTGAATAGTACCACAGTGGAGTTGTGTGCTTCACCTCTCTGCATAGGAAGCATTTCTCTTCTTTCACCTTTATTTATTTTATATAGGACTGTGCATCGATACTTATTTATTTCATGATCTGAAGAGGGATCCTGACTTATTGAGAGCATAAGAGGTTGTCCCTTCATAGAATCATATATAGGACCTATGATATTGGTTTACTCGTTTAGATTTTCCCCTTGTCCTTCTCTACTTAATTGGATTATCCTAAAAACACTGAAACATAACGACTGAGTGTAGGGATGAGGTTTCCATAATATACATGGAGATCATGGTTTGACACAAGGCTTTCCTTTTGCAAGGATCGTATTTTCCATCGAAACATCATTGAACAAAAGTTCTAATCAGGACAAGGAAGAAGTACATAGGGTTACCTAAATATTGCAGTGTCATAAATTCCTTTTCTATTTTTCCACATTGACTTTTGAGCCAACATGGAATCTTCATGCAAGGTCTTACAAAATGAAAGAAAAGACAACACACAACAAGGAAACAAAACCAAAATTCATACAAAAGGAGGCTAAACCAAAACATGATGCGAAACAAAATCAAAAAACACAAGACAAAATACAGAAAATGAATGGAGGATGAATGTGTAGGTAAACTAATATAAAACTAGACCTACTCCTAACCTAACCAGCTAGAAGGTTGGGGTAACATATAATGGAATTTTCAATGTAGCCGTTGTAGTTGTTCTCAACTTACAATCACAAAGATATGATTGATTAAAATTGAGATAAAGAAATGTGCAACAGAAAAGATATGAGCTTGAAGAACTTGCACAACAAAAAGAAGGCCTTGCATATCTGCAAAAATATGTGTCACACCCACTACTTCTAACCAGTTCGAATTCTTACCTTTTTTATGAAGACCATAGCTAAACAAACCTTGGAAGTTTCCATAAAATGTATCTTCATCTACATCGTACTTCTTAGCAAGCATAAGGAAATATCAAAACTTGTTATTCACAATGGAGCTTTCTAGGTAATATTGCTCCAACCATTCAACGACTTGGTCATGAAACCTAGAACAATCCTCTTGAGAATATCGAAATCTTTGAAAAGATGAATTTGCAATTAAAAGCACGGGATCAAGATGAGAAGCTTGTAAGGGAAAATGGATCTAATCATATTCAGAAGGCTTCTCAAGATAGTGAGGACCTGGCATAGCCATCAGCATAGACTGAAGTGTCTTAGCTGCTTGACAAGTATCTGAATGGTGAAATAAACCATAAATATTAATCAATGTGAAACAATTGTCATCAAATATACTGGTGGAAAAATGAAAAAACGAATGAAAGTTAATATTATGATAAGATGGATTGTTTATGGCATGATATTCTCAGTTCATAGATGGATAAACTTAAACATATTTACGAATGCCATGAATAAATTAATCATCTTCCTTGCATGATGGATATGACAACCCATTTCCTTGTAACCAGTAACATACTACACTAGCATTGTAATCATCAAAAGAAGTGAAAATGAATGCCATTACAGCAAACTCATGAACCCAGTCAGGATATCATGAGTAAATTTTTTTTCCAAATAACTCATGCATTCATTATTACTCAGGAGGATTTCAAGTGCGATGAAGAGAATATTTACAATATAACATTCGCAAGAGAAAGCAGGAGTCGACTGTTAAGAAATGAATATGATAGGTAGGATTCTTTCGACCAAAGATAGCCTTTGAAATGATTAACTTCGAAATTCCATGACTCTATGAGAGAAACACATTCCAAACCCAAGTTAAGTAAAATATATTTGCATGGAGATGAATCATGTGAAATATAATCTTGAATCCAATCAGAAATTGATTTATTAAAGTTCGAAAGATTACATCCGAAATACCAAACATTTTTCATAAACAAATTTACATCGAGTGAAACAATAAAAAGAGAAGGATTGTGCGAGAGAAACCAGATATGAATCAGTTCAGGGAGCTTACTAGAGTAAAGAGGTCCTGACACAACCATCAACAGAAGTTGAAGTGCCTCGATTTCCTGACAAGCCTCAGAATTTTCAAGGATTGTAAAATCACATTCTGAAAATTGAATCAGATCATGCATGGTGTGAGGATATATGCTTCCTCTAATATCAATAGCACCAATACTAACCAGATGGAAGCCATATTTGTCATTGATTTGACTGGATTTTACAACTTCAACAACTAGATTACTCAAGTCAAAAGATTCTTCTGATCACAAATACGAAGATGAATGAATCATAGAAATTTCATGAGCAAGTTGATTTGAAGAGTTTCCTTCATGCAAGAGAAGAGATGATGAGGGATGGAAAGAGTACTCAATGATTTGATTGTTTTCATTTTCATTATGCATTATCTCACCACCTTGTGTCAATTTAAAAGTTAACTCTTCAGATGGAGAACTTGAAGAGCATGAATCATCATCATCGCAAGTGGAAGCATAGAAAATAGTAGAACACAAGGGATCATGAGATGAAGAGGAAGTTTTGATAAGAAGATATTCCTTCATCGAATCATATTCTATATCTAAATTAAAATATTCATGAGAAATCGAAAGATCAGTTGATGCACCTGGGAATTTGTGGTCGCATACATCAACATAGTCATCATCATTAGAATGATTTTTTCCTAAGGCTATATGTTGATTGAAAGAATTGATTTCATTTGATTCACTACTGAGATTAGCAGATTGAAAATAATCCAAGAATGGAAGCACATTATCTTGACATGGGGGAATCAGTTGATGCACCTGGGAATTTTTTATCACATACATCAACATAGTCATCATCATCAGAATGATTGTTTCCTAAGGTTATATATTGATTGAAAGAATTGATTTCATTTGATTCACTACCGAGATTAGCAGATTGAAAATCATCCAAGAATGGAAGCGCATTATCTTGACAAGGGGGGCCTTGAAAAAGAGAAGAGATCAAGAGTCTCTTAGCTTTCCTCCTCCTCTACCAGTGTAATGTGGTTGCCTTGTATTTGATCACAATTGAACCAGAAACTCGAAAATCAAGAGAGCATGAAGATCTAGTTAGTGGCGGAGATTGATTAAGAAAATCATGATACACATAGTCATGACATGTAGATGATAGAGGATGATAGATGTCCCTTGAAGAAGTAACAATTTCAATGGAACCAAACTCAAGATTGATGTTAAGAGTGCTAATGTCATCTTAAGGAATGAAAGGATTAGCCTTCACCCTAGGCTCCATGAGCCATTCTAGGGTTTCTTCCATTAGATCTAAATCGTTAAAACCGGAAGGAGGATGAAGAGATGGATTAGGAATTTGATTGTGTATTTCCAAATTTTATTATCATTGCATGAAGGCACACTCATCAGAACTAGAAAAGGAGTAGGACAAGGAATAAAAGGATCAATAAATTCCTCCTATGAAATTAGATGTATCTCATGATTCACAAGAATTGGGAAAGTAAAAACACCAAGGGGTTTAGGTTTATTGTGCAAATAAATGTGAACCAAACACTAAAAAATTTGTTTCAAGAAATCCCAATCTATATCTTATTTAGGAAATTCACAACAAAGGTGAAGGAATTGATTAGAGAAATCCTCAATTGATTCATTAAGCTTCATTATTAACTAATTAATTCTTTTAAGAACATCCTGGTAATCATACCTATCAAAATATTGATGAAGCTCCTGGAGGAAATGATGAAATTAATGGATGGAAGCAGATGGTAAGGTATGAAACCATCAGCTAACTCGGCCTTAAAGGATGAGGTGAAAGAGAATACAAGCCACATCTTCACTATCAACTTCATAATATTCATAAAATTTAAGAAAATTAGAAATTTTCTCGGTTATGGACATTCCATCCTAACCACCAAACTTCAATTGGGCCAAAAGATTAAGAGGTTCATCGGGGGTTGAAATTTCACCAGGGGACAAGTTAGAAAAACACCTCGGGAGTATGATTTTAGGATGAGCCATTTAATATAAGAGATTCAAAATAGACTCAACGGGTGAAACTTATCATCTGGCCCTCCTTCTAGCACCATTTGTTGATGGTGTTGGAAATATGTCAACCAAGCGGGTCTCCCCAATGTGAATTCCCAATTAGACCTCACACCATTCAGAATAGGAGCCCCATCTGGAGTATCGGCATGGTTACCATATATTCTTATAGATTTTGCCTTAGCTTTAATTGTCAACAAGAGAGAGAGAGAAGTGTGTATGTGCCTTTGCAAAAAGTAAGTGTTCCTAGTGAAGGTTCAGTTGTAGGTGTATAAAGGTTCTCCTACTGCAGAGGGAGGAAAGGTGAGCCTCTAAGAGAGAGGTAATAATACCACACTAGTAGAATCACACACAAGAAAAGTAGAATCACCTATCATCAAGTAGAATATTCCACATAGATGTGACGATTGTTACAACCATTACAACACATTTTCAACAAGATGAGAACTAAAATAAACAAAATAGTTCAACTACTTTAGTACAGATGAAAGCAAACATGAATCATGAACATTTACATAACAAAGTTACAAATATCCACAATCCATGCATGAAAATGTGATGGCCATCAGGCTTCGAGTATTAAGTAAAAGTCCCAAGATACAAGTGTACAACGAACATCACTAGCTCCAATAGTGGAGCATTGAAGCCACAACTCCCCAAAAGTACTAACTTTGTCTCGCTGATGCCTTATGGGAGAAGCTAAGGTGAAAATTCATTTTCTTGTACAATGAGGGTGTATATATAAAAAATGGGGTGATCCTTCACCTCCCTTGTGACTCTTTGACTACTCTCATGATTGTTCAACTTCTCTATGACCTTTTGACTTCCTACTTGACTTTTCACATTACATGAATGACTCTTGGACTTCCACTTTAAATTATATTTTCCAATATTGAATTACATATTCCACAAAATGATGTGGCACATGATTACTTATGACATGACATGACATTAATGACATGGTAATTTCAAGCCATTCTTTCTTGTTTCTTGCTTTATGTCTTCTAAAATATGGATCATGATCTTCTTCTTTGTCCTCCAAATGGCTTAGAGATGAGGAGTCTTCAATGTAACTTGATCTCCATCTGCTGTCTCAATTTAATGTTACTTTGCTTCCTCTTGATTGATCAACTTGTCTTTGCAGCTAATGAAGTGTCTTCTGGCATGATCTACTTCTCCATCTCCTTCATCATCATATTGTTGTAGCACTATAAAGTACTACATTTGCAATTCACTCATGACAAGAAGATATCAGTCTTATAAACCCCTAGTCTAAGATGTTTCATGATTATCCATTGACTGAGCTAGAACTAGGTGGCAGGTTGAGGAAGAGGTTCAATGACTGCACAATTATGTATCTCAGGCATTTAGGGGTCAGGCTTGAGCCTTGAGACTACGCAATGTGCAATTCAAGCTGGATTGAGCAAGTCAACTATGCAGTTCTGGAGTTGAAGGAGCCAAGCAGAGGGATTGAGAATTGTTTCTACTCACTACGTAGTTTTAGAAGGCAAAGGATGCCAGGTGATTGTGCAATTCAGAAGCTCAAGGTTGAGGCCTAAGCCTTGAGATTGTGCAATGCGTAGACTAGCTAGGTAGGAGAGAGATATTGCGTAGTTTTAGAGGTCAGAGGTTGAGCTTAAGCATTGTGATTGCATAGTGCGGAATCCTAGAAGGAAGGGACTGTGCATTGTGTAGTGCCAAGGGAAAAGGGTGTTTATTGAGTGCTAATATTGCACAATGACCAGTTCAAGTTGGGCAGAATGAAGCTAAATGGCTCAGTCGGGGAGTTTTCCCAGTTGGACTAAGTGTTGGATCAATGAGATGAAGATGAGAAAAAGAGATACTTTGAGCATGATCACACACTTAGATCACTTGATGACATGATAAGGAACACTCAGAACATATGAACAACATACCTTCCTCAATGCAACAACTTTGCAACGGCTCCTACCAAGTGCAACACAAAAGGTACACTTTGCGACGAAAGCGACGACACTTGTGTGAAAACACTTGAAACTTTGGAAATAAGTGCACAACATGTCTATATGATAAGAAAAACTCATTACCACAAACATTTACCCTTGAAACAAGAAAAAACTTCACTTTATGTGATAAGCGATAGTTCCCACACCAAAAGACGACACTTGCAATATGACAAGAAAAGTGCGAATGACACTTGAGATATGCAAACACTAGTGAAAGAAACACATGCCATAGCAAAGATAACATGAAAACGAAACTAATTAGAGTGAGAAAAAGCAAAACAGATAGTCAAAATCATGAAAGTGATACTTGTGAAAGAAAGGGTGCACATAAGTGAAAGTTTGCAAAACTCACCAGAATAAAAGTACAAACACAACTAGAAGTGAGAAATTATCAATGTTAGTGCGCATTGACTGTCGACATGGATTGAACATAGTGAAAGCATTGTCTTGATGGATTGTGCTAGGCTTATTAGAGCTTGCGTGAAAGGATGCACTCATGAATTCATTGTGAGTTGAGCATGTGTGAGTAGGTGACTTCGACACTTAAAATGAAAAAGGGAACTCAAAGGCTTAACAAAGCTAGAAGTGACTACGGAAAGGTCAATCATAAGATCCACAGTAGGCTCCAAAATTCAAGTATAGGCAAAATTTTGGAGGGTGTTATCCGTAGTGACAACTCATGGTCAACATGAAGATCATGAATATCAATCTCATTATTACACTTCTGATTCAGTAAAATAGAGTACAATGATCCATAGAAAACTTAAATAAACAACATCCATGAGATGAACCCAACCATGATCATACTCAAAACCTTGATTCGGAAGCCTGTAATGAACTGTCACTATCTGTGGTCAACTGTCGAATACTCCATTCAACGAGCAAAAACTTCAGACTACTAAAAAAAAAAACCCTATCTTCCAGTCACATGGAGGAGGAGTCATCAAATGAATGAGATGTTCCAATCACTCCCTTGACCCTGAAAGACAGCGACTATAGACGAATGTATCCTTTATCAAGCTAGCGACTGTAATCTAGAACCCTAGTATCCAATCACACGGAGGACGAATTGTGCAAGCGACTGAAAAGATTCAGTCGTACTAATGATCTTGCTAGTGAGTGACTACAGTCGAGATCTCTCTGTTCCATGCCTACCACTGAGGCCCAAAACCCTAAAACAATGATGCGAGCTTTGAGCCCTGCAATTTCACCTTCCTGTGAATCCATTCTTTCGCGGATCTCCCTCAGGCCTGTGTGAGCCAAAAACAAGAAAGAGAATAGAAGAATGTCTCATGATGATTTCAAAATGAGGTTGAGGTCACTTGCATTTATAGCCTTCACAAGGTGTCCAATTTTCTTTAGGGCTGACTTGATCAAATATGCACATGTGGGCTTATAATTCAAAATACACTCTCCCTTGTCCAAATTTGATGATCTTTAGGTCGATTTTGGTCCTTTCGAAAAGAGGAATTCAATGCAATCATCATCTCTATCAAATGAGTTATCCAAAGTGGAATTGTTCCCTATTTCCAATTGTAACAATAAGTAGATGAAGCTTTGGTAAATTTGGAGGAATAAATGTTTTTGTAGTAACAAATATTTTGGGCCAAACATAAGAAACATAAAAGCAATGTCGAGCTTCTCTTTCTTTTGAGAGATGTGAGTGATTTGAGATAGACGAAACCCAATTAGGTACAACGAGAACTTGTGGATGACATTGCATGAAGTGTCATAATAAAAAAATTGTTTAATCAATGAAAGGACTAAAATATGATATTTCTTTTAATGGTAATTAATTTTGAAAACATTTGACAATGGAATAGTGTTTTTATTTTTATTTTTAAAATAAATTTTATTTTCGACGAAATTTATTTCAAACTAAATAAAAATAATAAATTTTTATATATCAATTAATAAAAATAAAAATTATTTAATTTAACATTTAACTTTTATATAAAACTTACTCTTTATACATATTAGTATTTGCAAACTAATTAAAATTAAATTAATTTGTCTATGAAGTCTTGGATAGACAGTGATGTGGTGTTCTGTTAAATTACTCCTTGATATGAAGTCATTGGTTTAATTCCCTGCCCTAATTGAAATGATATATTAAACATAATAATATAATTCCACCAAGCTTACAAAATTTTTTAAATTAATTTAAATAAAAACTAATTAAAATATAATAAACTCATAAAAATATATAAAATATTATATATATTTGTAATAATATTTACCATAATCATCTATTTCAAATTAATGTCTTCCAGAAATTTTACACAATTTATTTTATATAAACAAAACGACCATTTTAAATTTGAATTGAACTTTCATTTATTATTTTACATTTCAATGTCACTGTTAAAACTATTGTATTTTGAATCTAAATATTATACATTTCAATGTCACTGCCAAATATATTGTGAATTGAATCTAAATGTCGAAGATATAAATAATGGTATGAATCTAGAAAATACGAAGAGAGTTGTATGAATTATAAATTTGTATGAATTATAAATTTGAGTTTTTGATGATGATGATGATGATGGTTAACGTCCGCTAAGACCAAACATCTTAATTACAAGTAAGATAATTAAGACCAAACATCTTAATTACAAGTAAGATAATTATTTTTGTTATTTGAAATATGTTTTTAAATATATAAATCGTATAAAATATTTAATGTTTCAAATTTTTATTAAAAAAATAAAAAATAAAATATATATATATATAAAATATATAGTATGTGTTTGGAAAGATTTTTCTTTTAAAGAAGATAGTTAGTTGGGAATTATCATTTATAACAATTATTATGTATTGTAAAATATGGTAGATTAATCACACGTGTTTGAGAAAAAAAATGTGTGATGATGTTTAAGAGGACAGAATTTGTGTCAAGTATTATATTATTATAGCATTTAACCATAGTTCAGTGGGCATTTTGGAAATATTGGAACGATGATTATAATTGACTAAACTAAATATTTTATCCATGGTTTAGTGAATATCTTGGAAATATTGGAATAGTGATTATAATTGACTATAAACCAAATATGTTCTTGTTTAATATTTTGCTGGGAATGTATTTTCATATAGTGCAGGATTTTATTTAACATATTTTTATATTGAAGGGGTGCTGAAGAACATGCGGTGGAGAAGCATGATGTGAAGAATTAGGTGGTGGAGAATTATGAGGTAGAGAATTAGGTGGCGGAGGATTATGATGGGAAGGAATCGTAGTATTATTTTTAAAAGATAATATGAATTAAGTATGTTTAACAATAAGTAAATTAGTTAATATGGATATTTAAATAGTTTATTTATGTCTTATATGGAATTATTTTTAAAAGGTATAGGAATTATAGATGTTTTTATGGTTAAAAAAACAATGAAAATGTAAGATTTTTTTATAGCTTTTAATTATTTTTTCTCTCTCTAATTTACATGGATAATCAAACATTTTTATTTTTTTTGTGTATTGTCTAAATATGTTAGGTTTTTGCAATTCTTTGCTAGAATCTAGCAAATTTGTTTTTGACCAAATATTAATTTTGTTATTTAAAATGGGTTTTTGACTACATATATGGATTCAATATCTAAAGTATTTTGAGGAACACAGATTTTGGAGCATTTACAATTCAAACCTATGATTCTAAAAAATCCCTGCAATAGGCAAATTAGATCGGAAAATATGGCGGAAACCTCTCCAAAACCTAGAAATTGATTATGGGGTTTCGTTACGGGTAAAAGTTCGAACGAAATATTTGTACCTAGAGACACTCTCCCACCCACGTAATATGGTAGAGATGTTGTGATGTAATGTAATTTCCTATAAACATTTTGGCTATATCAAAATAAAATTAAAACAAAAATAATTATAATTATAATTATAATTAAACCATTTTGATTAGATTAAATTAAAAAAAATAAAAATAAAACACCACATGATCATTACAAATTTAAGACACTCATATTTTTTAAACACCGACCATTCAAAAATTGTTACTTTACATTTTGTGAGGTTTCTAAAAGCAAGCATGAAACGTTGATATAATTCAAGTGGATTCCAAAGAGATTTCTGAGTCTGAAGAAGGCATACGATTGCCTGGATTGGAGATTTCTAAAATGTGTTCTCACAAAAATTGGTCTCAGTCCCATATGCATAAACTGGGTAATGGCATATGTGGAGAAGGTTGATTTTTCCATTCTTATTAGTGGATACCCAACAAATTTTTTCAGAGCCGCTAGAGGACTGAGACAGGGTTTTTCCCTTTCACCACTTTTATTCATCCTGGCTATGGATTGTTTAAGCTTGCATATCAAAAGAGCTGTACAGGAAGGTCAATTACAGCCTCTAATGATAAGTAAAAACAATAGCATATCACACAGTTTTTTTGTCAATGATATACTAATTCTGGGTATGTTTTGCCGTTTCACTTGGTTATATCTTTTCAACATACTAAATAAATTTTCTATGGCCACTGGACTATAGATTAATGATCGAAAATCCATAATCTATCATGGGAAGTGTGACAACATAACTATTGAATTCATCTCTGCTTTATTTAACATCAAAACCTCTCCTTTTCAGGAGGGAATGAAGTATCTCGGATTTGATTTAAAGTCTGCCTGTTACTCGCGAGAAGATTGACAATGGATCATCGACCATTTTTACAAAAGAATTTTTGAATGGGAATGCAAATGTCTCTCAATGGGAGGGAGAGCAACACTCACCCAAGCAATTCTAACACAAACAATTGTGTATTGGGCCCACCCATTCTATATACCAGCCAACATTATCAAAGAACTAAACCGGCTAATATTTAATTTCATCTGGGGAGGTTCACATGACAAAAAGAAATATCACCTCGCCAAACTTGACAAAATTTCTCGACCAAAACAATTGGGAGGATGGGGAATTATGGATCTATGAAAGTTTGGAACTACCTTATTATGTAAATCCCTATGGAGGGGACTATTTGGGGAAGGACCCGGAGCAATACCATAAGAAAAAAGTACCTAGGAAAAAAAACTGAGTGTTGGTTCAGGAAAGGTACCATGGGAAAAATACAGGGATCCATGATATGGAAAAGCTTCCGAAAAATACAACTGTTTTTTATATGATAGCTCACATGGAATTTTCAGAATGGCAACAGAATTTTAATCGATGTAGATCCTATCCTTGGAGCTGGGGAGGGATGCTCGATTCCCCAAGGAATAAAAAATTTCTTCACAGCACAGGGTTTTTTGTTTGGGGACAACTTATTGAGGGCTGGAAAGGTCTAATTCTGATCTGGAAAGAAGAAAACAGAATCAGACTTCATGGCCAAGAGGCAATTCAATGGGATAAGATTATGGCTAACATCAAGAATATAGGTATTTGCCATACAAAAGCCCGCGACTATCTTACCTGGAAAGGAAAGATGTCCTCCAACAATATTAGCATGGCTAATACCTACCTTTCTTTAAACTACATGATACCTTCTCAAACAGACCGACAGTTCCCCATAGTACTATGGAAAACAGGAATCCCAAGCAAAATTACAATTTTCTCTTGGCTAGTTTTTCACAATAAAAATCTCATTTGGGAGAACTTACAGAAGAGGCAATGGCATGGACCAAGCATATGCTCCATCTGCAAAGCTGAGGACGAAAACAATGACCACATTTTCTTACATTGCAAGCTTACCGCACAAGTTTGGAAATAATGATCTAAATTCTTTGGTTTCTGCTTTATCTTGCATACATCCATCAAGGACTCACTGGAATGGTGGAGTGCTCAGAAGTCCTCTTGGAGACCCATTCCTCTCATATGTTTCTAGAAAATTTGGAAATGGAGAAATAATTTTTGTTCCAAAATAGAAGATAGGACTTTCATCAAATTTCTTACAAAATCATTGCAAATTACAGTTTTTTTGCCACAAACCAAACAGTCTTGCAGGAACCCTAGTAGGAATCGTCAAGCACTGCTAGATTTTCCAATGGCCTTTTTTGATGGTGTGGCACAAAAAGGTACATGTGGCTGTGGCTTTTTGATATCCATCAATGATCATCTTAAATACAGTCTTTACTGGAACAGAGGTAATGGAACAAACAACAAAGCAGGAGCTATGGCTCTTTGGAGTCTTCTATGGTTTAGCCATTTTCTAGATATACCTGTTCTGCATATATATGGAGATTCCAAAATTATAATCGACCATGTCTCAGGAAAGGTGTCTATTATTAATCCTCTTCTTTCAGGATAGATGAAGAGAGTAGAGACCTTCTCACAAAAACAAAACGGTTTCTCTATACAGCATATAGACAGGTCCCAAAACAGGCAAGCAGACAGTTTGTCAAAAAATGGCTTACTTTTGGTTCCTAGCAAATGGCATATGGACATCTACTGGGGGAACTGCATTTACAATTGTGGGGACTTCATTCCCCCTGGTACTTAGTGTTCGTATCTGTTTTACTGTGCATTGGTTTTTTTTCCTGCTGATGTTTTGTTTTGGCCTGGCCATTGGGCAAATACAGTGTCCTTTGCGAGGTGGGTCTCCCACTTTCGTAGATGGTGTCTTTTTCTCAACAGGTTTTTTCTCCACCACATCACAGGGGCAGTCTGCTTATATATGTCTTTTTCTCACTAGATGGACACCATTTATGCTCTGTTTTCTTCAGGGGATTTGTGAATATAACCCCTCTCGTCTAGCATATGTATCTGCTATGTTTTTTATGTATGCCACTTGTTTCGAATGAAACAAGCTAGATGTATTTTACCATATGTTTATAATATATTTTATGCTTTTTTCGTACTGAAAAAAAAAAAGAAGAAGAAGAAGATATAATTCAAGTGGATTCCAAAGAGATTTTTGACCTTGCATAATGAACTTGCATATAGTAATTAACAGAGAGATTATATGTAGCGCTACTCTGACATATATGTAATCCAGGTATATTTAGTGCTACATGTGAGAGGGCATTTACTAAAAGCAGCGATATTAGTATTGGTTAGTTATTTTTATTTAGATTGCGAATTTTATGAATATTTTGAAAATGTTTAAATTTTAATATTATTTTTATTTATCTAATTTAAAAATATTTCAAAAATTTAATTAAAGTTAAAGATATTATCTAACTTATAATAAATGTTGAAAATTTATATATATTAGCTAATTTGCATATATTATATTCAATGATGAGATCGAGATGAACTTTACTAATACTAGTATAAATTCATTTTAAATAAAGATCTAACATGAGCTGAAAGAGATCAAATTTCTTAAGTGCTCTATTTTTAAATGCTAAATAGAGTATATATAGGACCAAATAAAAATTTTAACCATAAAAACTTAAATTTTTTTCTATTTATAGATCTTCAAATAGTTTATTTAAATTTCTTGTTCAAATATTTTTGAAAAGTATAAGATTTAAACATCTAATTCACACATTTTTCTTTTTAATTTCTAATTACTTTAGTGCATATTCATTTTTTTAGGGGAGAGGTTCATTTTACAACCCATCAAAGTTGAAATTTTGCTCATGTAGGCCGAAGCACGTGAAGAAATTGGATCCATCTCTGCTCAAGTTAGATCCATATTTAAGATGGATCTATGCTGGTATAGTAGACATTATTTTTCTATTTAGAACATAATTTTTATTGTTATTTTTATTTTAAAGGGCACGGACCTATGGACAAACTTACACATCCTTCATATTGGATTTGTAGAATGAGCCTCTCAGCTCAACCAACATAGATTCATCTTAAATATAGATGTAACATAATCCTAGAGAGATCAAATTTACACTTCTTGAAATGCAAATACAATATGTAATTATTCAATGTTTAAATTATATTTTTGAATGCTATATAGAATATATGTAAAACTAAATACATATTTTAAAAACAAATTATTTTTCATAATATATACATAAATTTTTTATTATACAATACACTATTTTCCTATTTAAAACATAATTTATTTTTATTTTAAAAAATAAATTCTTCCGCACAAACCACATCCACATCTCTTTCATTATCAGATAACATTGTACATAATCTTTAACTTAATTGAGAAAACCGATGCACATTATCAGATAACATTGTACATAATCTTTAACTTAATTGAGAAAACGGATGCACATTAGTCCCAAAGGAAATTAGGCCCCTTCCGCAAATGAATTACGTAAAGCAACTGTCTTTATATGGGAACCAGGGAATTGTCCAATGATTAACAACCAACTCATGTTGCTCAGCAATACTCTTGCCACGAGCAGTTTTGCTTCTCTCAAATACTAGCTGTGGCCACTTCACCTCCTTTTGTTCCTTGGTGGTTGCATCAGAACAATTATACTTGGAGTATAATATTCCAACCCTTATGTCGATGGTTGATTCTTTGAATATTTTGGGAAACGGACATGAGGAAATGTCCATCCGATTCCAAAATATTCAGGGAATTAGTAATCGACTTAAATTCCGGAGCATGACATGCAATAGCAAATTCTTGATCTAAATTCCTTTTCAGGTTAGTAATCTTTGACAAGCTGAACTTCTGGTTTACAGAGGCAATTGCAAAATCTGGCTGATTTGGTTTTTGAAGTATCTTCTCTATAATCTCATCCATGAACCAACAACATGTAGAAAGAACACAGAATAACAGTCAAGAAACACAACCATTTCCTCATAAGGCAAACAATTGTTATATTTGAGTGTACCAACGAATGCTCTGTCCCGCAATTCATTACAGAACCATGTCATTGTTATGACTAGCATTCAATGGCTTTTGTTGGTGTAATTAGAACCCTGAAAAAAGTGGAATCTTAGTGCAAACACTGAGATATGCCATGAACATTCGTTGCATAATACAGGCCTGAAACATTTTGAATACACTTCGATTATATACAGTCAAAATTCTTTAGGTCATATACCAAACGCCAAAGAGATGAAAACACCGAAGGAAGCTGGCAAATTTCTGGCGGAGGAGTCATTTTTAACTACAACAGATTGATCAAAATACACCGTAGGAAGCTGGCAAATTTCTGACAAAGGAGTCATCTTTAACTACAACAGATTTGATCAAATTCTTTCGGCCATATACCAAACGCTTAAGAGATGAAAACACAAAAGGAAGCTGGCAGGTTTCTGGCGAAGCTCAAAATTTTGAGTGGGTCATTTTTAATGGCCAGAATCCTTGAATCACTAGGCAGCCTTTCTGAAGTGACGGATCATATACTGCAGCAGCATAAGCTCATGGCCTAAAAGCAACACAATTTGCTACTGCGTGCCACACACACTTCCGGTAATCCACAGACATGGCTAGAAGGATATGATCTTTGACAAAATATAAACGTTGAATGAAGGAGAACTACCAATCTAAATCTCAGTTGGCTCAGCTTTCTTTGGAATTAAGTGTGCGCTCCTCATTCAAATTTCAAATATTAGGGTTATACTTGTCAAAATTTCAATTCGCCTGTTTTCAAATTCATATTTGACAGTTCAAACGAACATGCCTACATTATATTGTATATCGTATATGTATATGTGGTGGCGGAACCACAATGATGGTCCCTGGCAGGGAATTTCAAAACAGAGTTAAATTTGACGGTTTCCACATTTTTTTTTTATCTTTGAAAGAATGATTTTGAAGTTTTTCAAATTTTCTTAATTTTATTTAACGGGTTTAATAATTTGTCTATCAAATTCCATCTTGACTATCAAAATCTGTATTATTAAGTGTGAAGCCAAACTAACACAGATGTATCTTGACAATCAAGATCCATGTATTGTTAAGTGTGAAGCCAAACTGACGCAGACTGTGAATGACGGCACCAAATCCCCAATACTCTGCCGTCCCAGCGATCCCCAATACTCTGCCGTACCAGCGATCACCGCCATCTTCGCACTAAATCTACCACACCGCCATTAGTTTTTAGATCTTCATCTAAATCACATGCAAGATTTTAGATCCTCCTTCCGCTTCTATAAATTTGTATTTTCTCAGTCTTGTATTTTCTCAGTCTGAGCAATGCAAGGCAAGGCAGAGGCCTGTTGTGTAATGTGTAATTAGAAGTGATTTATGTTCTCCATAGTTATTTGATTTATCTCTTCTGTTGTTTATGATTCTGCTGTCTGTGATTGAGTAATGTTGTTGTTGCTCCATTGTCGGTGATGCGTTTGTCTGTTGCAAGAATAGTTTAATTTTTGTTGTGCTTCTGCTGCTTTACTCTAACAACTGGTATCAGAGCCAGTAAGCAGACAACTCCTTGGTTATCCGTACCCCAGACTCTGCAAGAAACTCGCGGTCCTGTAACTATGTGAAGAAAAACACTGTTGTATGAAGCCTGTGCTTTTTTCTGTGGAGAAAGAGTAGCAAAGCGGTGGTAGAAGGCTCTGATGCAGGAGAGTGCGACATTGAATACAACAGAAAGATTGATTGCTCGAAGGCCTTGATGGAGAGCACGACATTGAATACAATAGAAAGATTGATTGGTGGAAAGCCCTGATGGAGAGCACGACATGAATACAGCAGAAAGATTGATTGTTGAGAAGAAGAGAGCAGAGATCCACGTCCATGAATGTGGAAAATAAATTACACCTGCGGCGATAAGAGGAGAAATAAATTGATCTGCTGCTTCTAATCCTCCTGCGGAAATCCCTTCGGCGCTGGCTCCGTCTCCGTTGGCGCAATTTCACACCCAAAGCTAAGTCATGGTCGTGAGTTGAAATTTGAATTTGCCGAAAATGATGAATTTTTATTAACGAAGTGGAAAAGTGATAGCCCTTTTATTATGGAAATTGAATGTCTCATTGGTTTCCATTTTTATATGTTTTATAATTATTATGAACATATATAATTATATATATGTTTTATAATAATTGTTAATTTTAAGTTTAGACATTAAAATGGTGGAAAGGTCATTTTTCTTTTTAAGGGGATTGATTTTGATTTTTCAATTTAGAGGTGGGCAAAATACTTTTATATCATAAGTGGAGTTTTTTTTGTGGGTGTGAATTTTATAAGAATGGAGACAATATTAACTAATATGGAGAAGTTAAGTGGGGCTAATTTTTCCCTATGGAAATCATAGATGGAGAATACACTGATTTTAAAGGATCAGTATTTGACGATTGAGGGCACAACAAAGAAATCCTTATCGATGACAGATGAAGAGTGGAATAAGCTAGATAGAAAGGTGATTGCAACAATCCGCCAATATCTAGCAAAGAATGTGTATTTCAATGTACCCAGAGAAAAGACAGCAGAAGGATTATGGAAGAAGCTCCATGATCTATACAAGAAGAACACGACATTAAACAAAGTGTTCTTGATGAAGAAGATTTATAATCTCAAGATGAAGGAGGGTGCTTCAGTTGCCGAGCACTTAAATGCATTTAATATTATTACTAATCAACTTGCCTCTGTTAAAATCATTTTAGATGATGAAATTAGAGCCATTTTGTTAATGTGTTCTATTCCAGACAGCTGGGAAAATTTAATTGTAGCTATGAGCACTTCAGCAACTGCAGGGACCCTGAAGTTTGATGATGTCAGCAACAGTTTAATGAATGAGGAGCTGCAACGCAAGTCAATTTCGAAAAACCAGGGAGGAGAAGCTCTAGCTCTAGCTGATTGTGGTAGGAGAATGGATCAAGGCCGACAAGGGTGATCAAGATCGAGAAGTCGATCAAAATCAAGGAGGGGAAAGATCATCTGCTTTCATTGTGGCAAACCCAGGCACATGAAGAAAGAATGTCGATATGGAAGAAAGGAAAAAAGGATCAGAGACCGGCCGGTACAAATCACAAGTCATCAAGCACAAATAAAGGTGAGATTATTGTTGTAGCCATAGATGGTGATGTGTTGTTTACTGTTTCAGTAGAGGATGCATGTGTGTATACATCTAGCAGTAGCTTTGATTGGATCCTTGACTCTGGGGCATCTCACCATGTAACCCCATGCAAAGATAGTTTTGTTGCATATAATCCTGGTGATTATGGTAGAGTGCATTTGGGGAATAATAATTTTTGTAGTATTGTTGAGTGGGAGATGTCTAGATCAAGATGAAGAATGGACAAGGTATATTGTTGAAACAGGTTAGGCATGTACCAAAAATGCACATGAGTTTGATCTCTATGGGACGACTGAATGATGAGGGCTATTCCACAGGCTTTGGAAAAGGAGGCTAGAAAATTAGCAAATGAGCATTGGTCATGGCCAAAGGACCCAAGACATGAACATTATACACATTGAAGGCACTGATAGGAAAATCAGATTTGGCTGATGTCACAAAAGAAGGAAATTCAATAGATCTGTGGCATAAGTGCTTGGGTCACATGAGCGAGAATGGCTTAAAAATCCTTGTTGGTAAAAATTTATTACTAGGTTTGAAATCCTACAATCTTGATCTCTGTGAGCATTGTATATATGCTAGACAAAAAATGGTTTCATTCCTTAGAGGTGGCCATGACAAAAAGAAAAATGTGTTAGAATTGATACACTCAGATGTGTCTGGGCCTGTTTACATCAAGTCATTAGGAGGAGCATCATATTTTGTAACATTTATAGATGATGCATCCAGGAAGGTTTGGGCATATCCTATGAAAAATAAAAGTGAAGTGTTTGGAATATTTCAAAAATTCCATGTTGTTGTTGAAAGAGAGATTAACAAATTGCTCAAATGTTTGAGAACAAATAATGGTGGAGAATATTTCTCAAATGCATTTAAGGAATATTGTAACAAGTTTGGCATAAAACATGAGAAGACTTTGCCTGGTACTCCTGAACAAAATGGTGTCATAGAAAGGATAAATCGCACCATTAAGGAAAAGGTGCGAAGTACGTTGTCCAATTCTGATTTGGAGAAGAATTTTTGGGCTGAAGCAGTCAGGATCGCTTGCTACCTCATAAATAGATCTCCAACTACAGCCTTGGATGGCGGTATCCCTGAAGAAGTTTGGACTGGTAAGAAGTTGAATTATTCTCACTTAAAAATCTTTAGATGTGAAGCATTTGTACATATTCCCAAAGAAAATAGTGTTAGGATATTCTGACACATAGGAAATAGTTAAGTATAGCTTGGTCTAGTGTAGAGTTAGGTAAAGTGTGTTTCTTTACTATGTACTTTTGTAACTTACAATCTGACAGTCACGATATGGAGTGATTCGACGGTTAATTCTCTCTTCGGTATTACCGACACTTGATATGTGGCTTAACACCCGATTGGTCCATGATCTCTATTTAAAGAGCATGGAGGGTCATTTGTAGGGTAACCGTTCATGAGAGAAGCTTATGTAAATTTTCATTCTTTTATTAATAAATTGCCTGAAGTGGCCACGTTGGCTCAGGCCGTGGACTATTTCCCTCTTCGAGGGTTTTAACCACGTCAAGAATACTGGTGTACTGATCTGTGATCTATTTGTGAGCGGTGTCCTTTGGTGCTCTGTTTGAAGAACTTACCCTATAAATTCCTACAAATAGAACTAAGCTAGATGATAAATCTATGAAATACATTCTTTTGGGATATGCGGATGAAGAATTTGGTTATCGTTTATGGGATCCAATCAAACATAAAATTATTAGAAGTAGGGATGTTATATTTAATGAGTCGGAAATGTTCAAAAGAACTATATGTGAGATGGAGGTCAAGGAGGTTATTGACAGATTTGAAGAGTAGCAAGAAAACATCCCACCAATGCAAGAAAACGAACAACAAATTCAAGAGCAGGAAGAACAACAAGTGGAAAATGATGAACAACAAGAAGAAGGAATCTTGCAGGAACCTTTACAGGAGATTCAACCTAATAATGCACCACCACAGTTGGTTCACAGATCTTCTAGGCCTCATAAGCCTTCACAAAGGTATCCTCCTTCAAACTATATTTTGTTTACTGGTGAAGGTGAGCCTAATTGTTTTCAAGAAGCTTGTAAAGTTGAGCACAATAAAGAATGGAAGAAGAAATGAACTTCTTGCTGGAAAATAAAACTTGGGAATTGGTAAACCTCCAAAAAGATAGAAAGGCTCTACAAAACAAATGGGTTTACAGGATTAAGCATGAAGGTGACAAAAAGAATGAGAGGTATAAAGAAAGGTTGGTGGTAAAAGGATTTTCCCAAAAAGAAAGTATTGACTTCACTGAAATTTTCTCACTTGTTGTTAAAATGTCATCCATTGGAGTCATTCTTGGTCTTGTTGCTGCTTTAGACTTAGAATGTGAACAATTAGATGTAAAAATTGCATTCCTTCATGGTGAATTGGAGGAAGAAATTTATATGGAGCAGCCAGAAGGCTTCATAGAAAAAGGCAAAGAAGACCTTGTTTGCAGATTGAAAAAGAGTCTCTATGGGTTGAAACAGGCACCTCGACAATGGTACACGAAATTTGATTCATTCATGTTGGAACATGGTTTTCACAAGTTGGAAGCTTACCATTGTGTTTATATCAAGAGGTATGATCAAGGAAAGTATATCATATTATTGTTATATGTGGATGACATATTCATTGTTGGGCATGATAAGAATAAGATCAATAGATTGAAGAAAGATTTGGGTAGCAAATTTGCAATGAAGGATTTGGGACCAACACAACAGATATTGGACATGCAGATTATGCATGATAGGAAAAACAAAAGGTTGTGGCTTTCACAAGAAAAATATATCAAGAAGGTGCTTGATAGGTTTAATATGAAGGATGCCAAGCCAGTTGGTACACCCCTTGCAGCCCACTTCAAGCTGATTACTGAATTATGTCCTAATGATGACAAGGAGAAGGAAGAGAAGAGCAGGATTCCTTATGCTTCAGCAGTTGGCAGCTTGATGTATGACATGGTATGCACACAACCATACATTGTATATTCAGTGGGAGTAGTGAGCAGGTTCCTTGCCAATCCAGACAAACAACATAGGCAAGCAGTAAAATGGATTTTGAGGTATCTCAAGGGTACTTGTCACTATTGTTTATGTTTTGGTCATAATGAGATTGTACTTGAAGGATTCATAGATGCAGATATGATTGGAGATATGGACACCAGAAAGTCGACTACAAGTTATTTGTATACATTTGTAGGTGCGGGAGTATCTTGGGTGTCAAGGCTCCAAAGAATAGTAGCTCTCTCTACAACAGAAGCAGATTACATAGCTGCAACAGAAGCTTGTAAAGAGATTTTGTGAATGCAGCGATTCCTAGGAGAGATAGGAATAAAACAGGACAAGTATGTGCTATATTGTGATAGTTAGAGTGCCATTCACTTGGCGAAAAACCCAACGTTTCATTCAAAAACCAAGAAAATTGACTTAAAGTACCATTGGATCCAGCATGTGTTGGAGGAAGAACATTTATCCTTGGAAAAGATCCATACAGATAGGAACCCTTCTGATATGCTCACTAAGATTCTACCAAGAAATAAACATGAGTTATGTAGAGGCATGGTAGGACTCAGTGTGAATTGATTCATGACTCTTATTTGGCTTCAAGTGGGAGAATGTTAAGTGTGAAGTCAAACTGACGCACACTGTGCGAATGACAACACCAAATCCCCGACACTCCGCCATCCTAGTCGTTACTGCCATCCTCGCGCCGAACCTACCAAACCGCCATTAGTTTCTAGATCTTCATTTGAATCACATGCAGGATTCTAGATCCTCCTTCAGCCTCTATAAATTTGTATTTTCTCAGCCTGAGCAAGGCAAGCCAAGGCCCATGCCTGTTGTGTAATGTGTAATTAAAGTGATTTATGTTCTCCATAGTTATTTGATTTATCTCTTCTGTTGTCTGTGATTGAGTAACGTTGTTGTTGCTCCATTGTCTTTGATGCTTTTTTCTATTGCTAGAATAGTTTAATTTATGTTGCTTTCTTCTCTAACATGTATGATCAAATTTCATGGCTGGATGCGTTGGAGATAGTAGCTAACACCAATATTTTTGGAGCTATAGCTCTAACTCTATTAATGCACTAGAGTAGTACATGCCAATCTTTAGATTTTGTACTTATGGATTTAGACAAGTACAAAATCTAAAAATTAGCATATATTACCCAGTGCATTAATAGAGCTATAACTCCAAAAATATTGATTGCCTTAGTTACCTCTTTCTTAAAGATTATACTTAACAAGTTCAAGCTCGCCTTAAAAACTAATATATAATAAGTAAACTTTGTGGAAACACATTGCACCTAGGCCCACCACATTTTTGGCTTTCTTATGCTTTCCACCATAATTACCAAATTTGCCAAAATCGAACAAAAAAGTTTGAAAATTAGGGGGTAAAGTTAGATTCATTCTTTCCACCGTAATTACCAAATTCGCCATAATCGAACAAAAAACTTTGAAAATTAGGTGGTATAGTTAGATTCAGTCGATAATACAATTAAATTCAATTCGGTAGCATTACATTTTTCAATAAATTTGTTAGAATGATCGCAATCTGTAATTATTGGTGCAAGGCCACAGGTCATCCTCTATTTTTCTTAGGTCAACATCGCCCTATGATTTGGATGGTGAAATTTCGCTTTTGTTGGAATATCTAATTCCTACTTGTCTCTAGTTGTGATTCTTACTAAGTAAAGGAGTCTGTTCCTAGTAGTTAGGATCTATTTCCTACATTGGTGTGTGGTTGAGATATTCCCTCAACCAACAGATTATGTGTCCAAGATAGCCTACCTATCTTGAGACAACACTTCTTGTATATATGTAATTGCATTTTATTAATAATGGAATATGGATTCACATATTTTATCATGGTATCAGATCCCTGAGGGCTTGGCCCCTCGTGGGCTTGGCCGCTCATGGGTTGAAGAAAATAAAAATTTTGATGATTATTTTGTTTGTTTCATTTGCTATTATTGCTAGCTCTCATCTTCGGATTGATTTGTCATGTGTACTAGAGCATGTTTTTTGCAGAACTAACAACATTTTTTGCGGAAGGCCAATCGTGCATTAAGGCAAGCTTCACTAGGGACTCTGAATTGTTTAGTTGTTGATTATGGTGATAAAATCACCTCATCTACATTTGAGGCTATTATCACAGAACTTCCCTCACTTATCAGTGATGCAGACCTCCATATGACTGCTTTAGCATTGGAGCTTTGCTGTACAATAATGGCTGATCAAAATCGTCACCGAAATGTTGGTGTTGTAGTACGTGACAGGGTTCTTCCACAAGCTCTGTATTCAATAGCTCAGTGTGTGGCAGTTCTTTGCCTTGCTGTAGGAGATCAGAAATGTGCATCCACTATGGAAATGCTAATGAACATTCTAAGAGACAGTAGTGGCTCCAATTCGGCTCAACAATATCTTGCTCTGCTATGTCTTGGTGAAATTGGCAGACAGAAAGATCTTAGCCAGCGTGCAAATATAGAAGGAATTGTGATTGAGTCTTTCCAATCTCCTTTTGAAGAAATAAAGTCAGCTACTTCTTATACACTTGGAAACATAGCCATTGGAAACCTCTCTAAATATCTTCTATTTATTTTAAATCAAATCGACACCGCAATGGATGGATTTGAGAGGTATACAAAACTCTGTGATCTGGTTGACATGGCATCTCTCTTGCCAAACGTCATCCCGGAGAATTGTAGGCTAGAACCCTACAAAGGCTTTATTTAGAAACCTGCCTGGAATTTCTTGATCTATGGGCGAAATTCCTTGATTGGAGGGCTTCTTGGGCAGATCTGCAAGAAGCAAGGCACACCATATCAATATGGAAATGGGGGATTGGAGAATAGAACCCAAATCCAAATGGAGATACTGAACAATGATGCAGTGGTTGCAACAGTGCGTTGAGTAATATTTCCCTGGGAATCAATGTTTCAGATCCGATTTGAATGGATCGTTGATCAGCTGCAGATCGATCAAAGTGGAAAATTGAATTCACAATTCAGATGGATCTCGTTTAAGATTCGATGGAACCTGTTTCACTAAGCTTAAGGGAATATATCAACCACACACCAATGTAGGAAATAGATCCTAACTACTAGGAATAGACTCCTTTACTTAGTAAGAATAACAACTAGAGACAAGTAGGAATTAGATATTCCAACACTCCCCCTTAATGAGTACTTATCTCGATATCAGTTTGCAAAGTCTACATTTGGTCCAATATGGTAATCACACCTAGTACCTTGTTCATTCAATTGTAAGTTTCCATATAAAGGAACAACCATCTACCAGAATGCATGGGTTCCCAACCGCTGCAACTGCCAATGTACTAGGAAGTCCTTCACATACATGGTTCATCCACCTCTTAATGAACTTTCTTTGACTTGGTCCATTACACTATGAGATATGTTACATCTCTCAATTACCCCATTAATCAAAGACTCAATTCTTTGATTACATATCAAGCTTAGATACGAGTACACCTGCCACCCTCGTATCTACCCAGTGGTTGATTCCACAACTTGATGTCACTAGGGAACACATAACAAAGGGGTATGCATGCCTCTCCAAGTCTTACAGTCATATGCCCTTTTAATATACTCCAAGATTAAGAAGATACTAGGTACATAAAACATTTTAGGGACCACAACTGTCCAAAAAACAAAATATGAAATGTAGATTTGCTATGATTACAATGTGTGACTCACACTTTATCATAATCATGAGTCTATTCTACAAACTCAGACAAACTACTCAAGCAAATTTGAGTATCCATCATCCTTTAATCGCTTATGCTGGATATACCACACCATTCATATGTTGGATTGCTTTCCCACTTGAATATCATAGGCTTTGTACTTCTAGTCTTTGGCATCTTCATTTTTATTTTTTAAAGGTCTTGGTCTCCATGTTTTACCTGTCATCAATTAGAGTCGCGAATTCTAACAAAATGACTTCATATTGAGGTCGCGAATCTCAATATATATACAAATTTCCAAGACTAATTTTCCTTTATACATACCCCAAAAAAATACAATACCAAATAATATAAGCAATCCTCAATGAACCTCAATCGGCGATTCACCATCTGCCAATTTAATTTGTAAAACCAGTCAAAGACTCTCCACCATCAGCTCTACAGCCTCAATGCAAGTTGTCCAACGAAGCCTTCACCAACGTCTAACTCATTTAAATCCTTACTATTTTATGCAGACTTTCTTCTCGTGCTGCCTTGACAAACCTCTGAAACGGGTTCCATCTGAATCGTGAATTCAATTTTCCACTTTGACGGATCTGCAGCTGATCACTAGTATTGTCACATGTATTACAATATTCAATATGAATTTCTTTTGACTGAACTTTCTCCCTGACAAAATGAAATTGTATCTATGCGTTTTGTGTTTTTATGAAAGACCAGAATATTTGCAAGTTTGATAGAGTTCTGATTGTCGCATTTGATAATTGTTGCAACTTTTTGTTCTTCTCCAGCATCATGGAGAAGTCTCCTCAACCAAACAACTTCACAAGTTGTTGCACACATTGCTTGATTCTCAGCTTCTGCTCACGACAAGGATAATGTGTTCTGCTTTTTGCTACTCCATGCAATGACCCCGAACCCAATGCTAAATGCATAACCTGTTATGGATCTGAGTTTATAGAAATATTTTTGGAAAAATCACATCAAAAAAAAAATTGTCGACATATTTTGAACCAACGAGTGTGGTTCATCGTCAGGACCAGTTGAAAAAATCAAATCATGGCTACATGTTAAATAGGGATCGCAGATCTTCCAATGGTTAGGTTTGACCGGAAAAACAACCATATTAGACTCGACTGGACAAAGGCTATAATTGATTAAGAAACGGCTAGATTTGGTTGGTTAAATCATTTCATCAATGTATTAGTGTATAATATTAATATTTTATAATATCATTTAATATTTTTTTGGTTGTTGTTGAGTTTTATAAAATTTTGAGTCATATGTTATATATTACTGGTATGGATTTAAAATTATCCTTAAAAATAATAATACTAAATATTATTAAATTATTATCATAATATTATAATAATAGTAATATTTTCAACATTAATGGTTTTGGGAAACTTCTTAATATAAATTTATTAGTTAAGCTATCTAAAGAGAACTAAAACTTACTACCTAAATCTAAATAATAATCTTATAATGGGTAATATTAACCCATTCAGTTAGTTATGACAAGGGCAATCTTAATTATAATAATATTATCAATGTATTAGTGTATAATATTAATATTTTATAATGTCATTTAATACGAGTCTATATCCATAGTATTGATTTAATATTATACTTTAAAAATAATAATACTAAATATTATTAAATTATTATTATAATATTATAATAGTAATATTTTTATCATTAATGGTTTTGGGAAACTTCTTAATATAAATTTATTAGTTAAGCTATCTAAAGAGAACTAAAACTTACTACCTAAATCTAAATAATAATCTTATAATGGGTAATATTAACCCATTCAGTTAGTTATGACAAGGGCAATCTTATAAAGAAAAGGAAAGAAAAAGAGGGAGATTTTCAAAGAGGACCAAATTTATTTATTTATTTAAGAAATAAGGAGAAAGTAGACAGGTTAGTTAGAAGCTTCACTGGGGAAAAAATTAGTTCAAGTCATTAATAAGGGGGGCGGGGGGGGGTTGGGAAGGGAAAGGGGGAGAGATGACTAGGAAGATAGGGCAGGGATCCAGCAACTACTGATCTTCCAACCATCGTCCCTATTGAGATTACTTGGCCTTTTTTCAATCTCAATAGCTTCCCTAAATTTCTGGTGATGAAACTGCGCAACCTTAGCAATCACTCGGGCCTCCTCAATACAAACATGATGTTTAGTATTCTCTGCATGCTCCGCCAGTGCAGAGGACTTGGTTCTCCCATGTTTTAGGTTAGCTGCATGCTCATTAATCCTTTGATTAATAGAGCGTCCAGTCTCACCAATGTAGGGGGTCCCGCATGAACAAGGAATAATATAGACACCCTTCATGTCCTTGGGGTTGACAGGATCTTTTACTGATTGGAGGGAATTACAAATGGTTTTAAGGGGTCTGAAGGTCGAGGGAACATTATGCTTCTTAAGAATCCTAGCAATCTTATCAGTGGTCCCTTAGATAAAAGGTAGATGGACCCCTGGGATTCGATTTTTAGGTTCTTTTTTAACCACCGAGTTCTTGAAGGCTTTAAGGAAAGCTTTCTAACCGAGGTGTCTGCTATAACCGTTTTCAACAAAGACATTAAGGAGATGGGATTTCTCTATATCGAAGCTCTTTTCATCAGATATTCTCAGGGCATGAGTAGCGAGGGTGTTGAGAACGCCCAACTTTTGAGCAGGGAAATGATGGGAACTGGCATGAAGATATTGCTCAGTATGAGTTTTCTTTCAAAACACTTGGTGGGAGAGGGAACCGTCGATATTCTTCGAAATAAGAATATCAAGGAAAGGGAGGAAACCATCGACCTCTTGTTCCATGGTGAACTTAATGGTGGAGGATTGACTATTGAGATGTTTGAAGAAGAGATCCAACTCCTCTTGGCCATGAGACCAGATGACATTAGTGTCATCTACAAATCTCTTCCAGAGTTTGGGAAGGAGATGGGCTGAGGCTAAAGCTTTGGATTCAAAATCTTCCATAAAAAGATTAGCAACAACAGGGGATAGGGGTGAGCCCATGGCAACACCACAGGTCTTCTCAAAGAACTCACCCTCGAAACTGAAAAAAGTGGAAGTGAGACAGATCTCAACTAATCAAGCAGTATCAGGATCCATGAGACGGTTGATAACCTCCATGGCCTCTTTTATAGGGATGCAAGTGTTATGGATCGTCTGTCATCTACATTTCCAACCCAATCGAAGTGTAAAAAACCTCTCCTTCTTCACACCAACCACCAGGGTCCTCTCGTCCACCACCTAGACACTCACTTAGCTATGAAAATATATTGGCTTTGACTCACTAGCCCTGGAGCTCTGATACCATGTTAAGAATTGAAGAATCAACTTTATTAATACACTCAGAAGCTCACAGGTGAGGAGCTCCACTTAGAGACTGCCTCTGGAAGAACGCTTTGTGAATTCATCTTACAATCAAAAATATATATAGTTCTCACACAAGTAGGGAAGTTAGAACAGTTGCCTAAGAAATAGGAACTAATTCCTAATCTAAAGCTTCAGTGAACCAAATCTCTCCTAAATTACATATTCTCCATTATCTGCAACAAATATTAATTTATGAATTAGAATAGGGATTTTTAAAGTGTTTGCCTTTTTAATATTTTCTTTTTATATAACATTAACAATGTTTAATGGTTTATAATAAGATTTATAATAAAAAAAATTACAATTTAATTTTTTGTTTTTGAAAAATTTGTTACAATCTATTTTTTTTACTAATTTCAATATTTATTTTTATTTGTAACTTTCATAACTTGATTAGAAACAATATTTAAGGAGTGAAGTATTGAATATCAATATTGTAAATTTAGATTTAAAAAAAAAGGCATCTTTTTTCAATAGTGATAAGATATATACTCCCCAATTTTTTCGGTATCTAATTTTACATAGCTTATTTTTTTCAGTATTGAATAGAATATGAATCCGAATTCAAATTCAAATTTGATAATTATGCTTTCAACCTTGTGACAAAGATGTGTACACTGTATATTTTGATATCAATGCATGGCATTTTCAAATTTTATTTCACAAGAAATGAGCTTCTTCACAATTGGCGTAGTATCTAATGATGCTTCCATCTTTCACATAAATCCACCAAATTTGGAACCCACTTTTAACCCATGTAAGCCACCAATCAATCATTCTATTATCATTGGCTTGTACTAGCTCAAGTTTCTACTAGCTCAGGTTTTGCAATGAATGCAAATAAGAAGGACAGTGGCATTTGACTTACTTTTTAGGAGTTGTTTTAAGTGTGAATTTTTAGAGTTTCTAACCAATTTCTGGTTAGAACTGATGAAAAAAATACTATATATTAATTCAGCGCTTTGAAATTTTTTTGAGACATTTAGATTATACAGAATTCACTAATTAGATTTATCATTTCTATAAATCTTTGCAAAATTGTAAACCCATTAAATAAGAAAATAAACCTGAAATTTTTTCGAAAAATCACATTTGAAAATAACTTACACTTTCTATTTGTAAATTTAGTGTATTTAATAATGCAGTACTCCCCCAATGCAATGCATTTAAAGCATGCACTAATGTATTTCCGTGCAATGCATTTAATAAGCGGTAGTCTAACAATTATGTTTTTTTGCTTTGAAAGCTATGAAAATTCTGGCTATATTTTGAAAAACTCTGGCAGAGATTTTTGTAAATCTAAATAAAAGCTCTCAAAATTCATAATTTTAGGTGCTGAATCTATTTCCACCATCAAAAACATGATTCAAACACTAACTCTACAAAAAAATTTGAAATTTTTACCCAAATTCCAACAATTCCTCCACGTTAAAAAACTTCGTTTAATAATGCCTCCACCAAACATATTTTCATTTTTGAAGCGTATTTTATGGCAGGTTGTATTTAATAATGCATCCAACCATGGAATTTGACGAGCTGCAGGATGTATTTTCATGTTTCAAAGTTATTTGACAGCGGGTTTTAAATGTAAAACCTATAAGTGACATTTATTTAAATTATCAACTTTGAAGTTGACCTGATATAATGGTACAAAGGATAGAAAGATAATCAATATGACATTGAAACTTTTGAAGTATACACAATGATCATACTCACTTATAATAAAGTTCTGGCTCACCATGAAGGAATCAAACTTCTTGTACCATTGTCTGGGAGACTGCCTTAGACCATACAATGATTTCCTGAGCTTGCAAACTAATCTTCTGCTGCGACCCTGTACAAAACCTTCTATTTGTTCCATATATAACTCTTCATTCAAATCACCATGTAGAAAAGTTGTTTTAACATCTAACTGTTCTAACTCAAGGTTAAGTAATGTAGTTAGTGTCAACACAATATGAATAGAACCAAGTTTTACAACTGGTGAAAAAATCTCATGAAACTCGGTACCTTCAACCTGAGAATACCCTTTTGCTACCAATCTCGCCTTATACCTTTTGATACTTCCATCAACTTTCTGTTTTAGTTTGAAGACCCATTTGCACCCAACAACACTTCTCCCTTCAGGAAGTTCTACAAAATCCCAAGTATTGTTCTTGGCTAAGGAAGCCATTTCTTCTTCCATAGTCGTTTTCCACTTTTCGATATCCATATCATCTACTACTTCCTGATAAAAAGAAGGTTCCCCATCTTCAGTAATCAAAGCAAAAGATGAAGTAGAATCTTCATACCATTTGGGAGTTTTTCTTTCCCTTGTAGACCTTCTTAGAGTGACTAGTTGCTGAACTGGTTCAGAAACTTCAACAGCTTCCTTTGTATCTTCAACAACTTTTTCTCCAGAAGTCTCTTCTTCCTTTTGACTGTCATCGAAAGGTCTAGCCTCCAACTAAACTTGTTGATTTGGCGATACCTATTCCTGTTCAATTCTTTCAACATTTGATTTTAAAAGAGAAGATTCATCAAATGTTACATCTCTACTAATGACTATCTTCCGCGATGTAGGATCCCACAACCTGTATCCTTTCACTACATATTCATACCCAACAAAGACATAACATTTTAATTTTTGATCTAATTTTGAACACTGATTTTTAGGAATAAGAGAATAAGCATCACAACCAAATATCCTTAAATGTGAATAATGACAAGACTGGCTTGACCAAACTTCTTCAGGAATTTTACATTTAATTTCTACTGAAGGTGATATGTTAACTAAATAACAAGTAGTGGATACTGCTTCTACACACAACTCCTTTTGCAAGTTAGCATTGCTAATCATTCTTCTAGCTCTTTCCATAAGAGTCTGATTCATACGTTCAACAACACCATTTTGCTGAGGAGTATAAATAGCAGTCTTGTGTCTAACAATTCCTTCATCCTTACATACTATTCAAATTCTATTGAAGTGAATTCACCACCATTGTCAATTCTTAAACATTTAATTGATTTGCCTGTTCTTTTTTCTACCATTGCTTTAAATTGTTTAAAGACATTGAATACATCAGCTTTATTTTTTAGCATAAGGACCCAAACTTTACGGGAGAAATCATCAATAAAAGTTAAAAAATATAGAGAACCTTCATATGATACAACAGGAGATGGTCCCCACAAATCAAAATGAATATAGTCTAAATTATCTTTACTATTATGATTCCAAGTTTTAAATTTTGTTTACACTGTTTTCCATACACACAATGTTTACAGAAATCCAACTTCAAGGATTTCAAATCAGGAAGTGATTTACATTTCATCAATACCTGAAGACCTTTCTCGTTCATGTGACCCAATCACTAATTCCATAGGCGAGTACCATCTTCTTCTTTTTCTAACACAATCGTTGCTTCATTGACCTGAGTACTTCCTTTGAGTCTGTAAAGATTTCCGACCTTTTCTGCTTTCATAACAACTAGGGCGCCTTTAAAGACTTTCAGCACTCCATTCTGACCTGTAAACTTATAACCACCCAAATCCAACACTCCCAAAGAAATCATATTTTTCTTCAAATCAGGTACATGTCTGACACTAGTTAATGTTCTAACTGTGTTATCATACATTTTAATCCTGATATTTCCCATCCCAACAGTCTGACATGATACATTATCACCCATAAACACAAAACTACCATTTACATTTTCATATGAAGTAAACCAATTTCTGTGTGGACACATGTGATGAGAAGCACTAGAGTCTAATAGCTAGCTTTCAAAACACTAAGAGACATTACATACAGGTGAAGTTTCATCTATCATACATAACTCTTCAGCAGATAAAACTTTGTCTATCATACCTAAATCAACCTGATTTGCTTCCTTCTTCGAGTTATCAGATTCTTTTCGTTTCCCACAGTCTTTCTTCAAGTGTCCAATTTTATTGCAGTGCCAACATTTTGCCTTACACTTCTTTCCCTTTGATTTAGATCTGGAAGACCCCCTTGTTTTTTTCTCCTCTTTCCTTTGACTGTCCTCTAGCTATCATGGCTTCTAATGCAGCTTTTCCAGTACTGGATTTCCTCCGTACTTCTTCAGATAAGAGAGCTCCCACAACTGATTCAAATTTCAAATAATCAGTGGTGCTCAAACTGATTGAAGTTACGAAGTGATCCCATGATTCGGGCAGAGAACACAACAAGGTTATAGCTTTGTCTTCTTCCTGAATTTTAACTTCCATATTTGTTAATTGGCATATAAGTGTATTAAAAACATTCAAATGTTCTGCAACTTTTGAACCCTCCTTCATTCGAAGATTGTATATTTTTCTTTTCAAATAAATTATATTGGTTAACGACTTTGTCATATATAGATTTTCCAATTTTTCCCATAAACCTGAAGTTGTACTCTCTTCAACAATGTTGAAGAGAACTTCATCCGCCAGGCATAACCTGATGGTACTGAGAGCTCGAGCATCCAAGTCCTCCCAGTCCGAATCAGTCATGCTTGCAGGTTTCTTATTTGCCCCGTCCAATGCCTTGTGCAAGCCTTGTTGCACCAGTAAATCCCTAACTTTCAGTTTCCAAAGAGAAAACTTTCTCTTGTCGGTGAATTTCTCCACCTCAAACTTTTCATTCGACGTCTTGGCCATTTCTTTCCTCCTAGGGTTTCGTCTTTCAACTAGGGTTTCCAAAAAAAATTCTTGGATTGTCTTCTTCCAACAAAGGATTTTCCAAGTTTTTTTTTTTTCTTAGTCAATTTTCTGGAATTTTTTTTCAAATTCCCCAATAAAAAAATTCAAAATATTACTTTCCCAAATTTTCCAAATTGATTTAGCAAACCTACAACTTTTTTGGATTCAAAAAATTCCCCTTTTTTCAAACAAAGAAACCCTTCAACAAATTTTAAAAAAAGAAGAAGAAGAAGAAGAAGAAATTTTTTTCTTTCCTTCAAATTAACGAAAATCCTTTGTTTTTCTTTCCTTCAAATTTTAATGAAAAACCCTTTGTTTTTCTTTCCTCCAAATTTGAACAAATCCCTTTTTTTTCTTTCCTCCAAATCTGAACAAATTTATGGAAAAATTTCCTGGAAAAAATTTCTTTCAAATTATTTAAACAAAATTACCCAGATCTATTTCTGCTGATCAAATTCCTCTGGCAACAAGCAAGCTAGGCTTTGGAGCCCCTCCTCAACTTCTGTGGCAGCACACAGAGGCAACACACTTCCTTGTAGGCTCTGGCACAGTCCATGTAGAGACTCAGGTTCACGAGCAGAGGTTTTCGATACTCTACCATTCATTTCGGCAAGTGATCAACACACCAGCCATGAACGGGCAGTCAGAGGCGTGGTAGCAGTCTGGCAGCATAGAGGGCTAATGACATTCATTGTCTTTTAGCACTCCTCGACGGCTCCCATGCTGAGACACGGGCTCTGATCTTCACACAGGTGGTCTTCACGCAGGCCATACGGTGGTCTGGTAGCGTAGAACTGGGCCTCAAAAGGTTTCCTTCACTCCTCCTCCTTGCATACAAGCTCCGATAGCTTCAGGCAACAAACTGCTCGCTTCAGGCAGTAAATGGCTCCTCGTTCATTAACAATAGCGACAACTTCAGGCAACAAAAGTGCGTCCCTCTGGCTCTGATTGCAGAGACTTCACCAGCAACCATTCCATCGAAAACAAATGCAGCCTTCACGTAGGACTCAACTCAATTCATTTGGCTCTGATACCACTTGTAGTTAATGGAGGTTACAAAACAAGAAAGAAATGAAACCGATAGGAAACTGAATACAACCACACAAGTAATAAATCAAGATTTACGTGGTAAAATCCTAACAGAGTGGCAAGGAAACATCCATGGGTCAAGGGATTGGAATCTCTATTCAATCAATAAATGATTCTCCTTACAATAGTTCGAGCATTCATCAATTTTATGTGAGCCTCCTCAGTTACATAACCGATGTTTCGATATAAAACTAACTTGTTAATAACTAATACATTTTACCCAAATTTACATAATTAGTTGTCAATTTCCAACATTCTTTTGGCTTTTCTGGCCATCTGACATCTCCTCATTGACTGCACCCATTTCGGCAAGACAGAGAAATAATTTATTTTATTACAAACATCTGGTTCTATGTGGATGTCTCATATTTTCCATCAAATTGAAAATAATGTTTTACGAACTTTCCTGGACATAGTGCGGTCATACCATTTACGATATTGATATTAGCATTGGCAGAAAGCCTATTTTGGAGTTATATTGGGTCAATGAGGTAGTATAGGTTACTTGTTGGATATATATATATATATAGTGTCATTGAAGTAGTATATGTTATTTGTTGGATTTAAATAAGTACATATCCAATGGGTAGCATACACTACCTCACAATATCAATATCACAATATATATTGGTTTTCTTTGGTGTATAGACGTGTGGTGTTTTTAACCAAAAGATCGTAACACATTAGAAGCATTTTATTTTATTTTTTTGTGGGAGAGTAGGACAACATGGCATTTCGAATTTTAGGAATGTGTTTATAGTTTTATGTAGTCTTTGTGTACACTTTAATTTGAATAAGGACACTTATGATGTATTTGTGGAGTCACAACCATTAAAAAGTCACCAAGCGTATGGAAGTCATTAGAAAAGATGAATGTAAATGGTGAATTCTCTTTTGATCGGTCTATATGTGTTGTAGATGAGTAATATATTTGATAAAAATAATGATTAAAAAATATAAAATTAAATTTATATTCATGGTCATGATTAATTAAATTATTTTTCAATGGTGTGTACTTAAAAATTAGACTTAATTAAAGAAACAATTATGGTGAGAGTTGATGTAGGAGCATTCAGCTCAGAAAAACCATTGTATTTTAGTAGACATAGGGGATCTTGTGTGTTAAGGAAGTTGGTTTCCTAATTGTTAAATTAATGTAATTATTTAGGTTTTGAGTGATTTTAATGAGAACAGGAATTAATTCAGTATTGTGAGACATATTTGTAAATGTTCTCGAACGTTGGAGAACATGAGAGATTTAGGATAGTTGAAAGATTTGGGAATTAGTTGGAAATCCTATATTAGGAGTTGGTTTCATGATTTGAGGAACTAGAGAGGATCCTTAGGGATAAAGAAGAGATTTTAGGATTTTGTTGAGAAATTTATGGATCTAAATCAGGAATTGGTTATAGAATCCTTTTATATAAATGTAAGCCTAAAAGGCATAGAAAGGGGTTAGCTAACTAGGAATTAGTTTGAGAGTTAGATAGGTTTGATTGTAAGCCTACAGGCAGGTAGGAAAACAGAGGCCACTGATTAGAAAATCAGGCGAGAGAGAGAGAGACTCTCATGTAAATATATATTTATTAATACAAAGAATTTGATTCCTGGATTGTGTGGTGTGTATTGATTAATGGAGTTATGGATTGTGTATGAATTAGTGTAATTCTGCATAGTATATGTATGTAGGTGGAGTTCGAGCAGAACACAGAGAAGAAGTGAGGATGAAGGACCGTGTTGGATTGTTGAATCTGATTGAAGGATCAACGTGAAGTTCAGGAGTGACAGTGTTTTACACCTATCACAAGATTCTTATCACCAACAATGATTCTATGGACCCAAGTTTACATCATGCACCCAATATGCGGGGCTACATCAAATATATACAACATGAACCATGACTTGGACTCCACTTGCCCATACATAGCTAATGACAAATCATACTAGACACCATGGGTATCTCCATAAGCAATGTGCCCAAAATATGAAACAATGATAGTACATGGATTTTATATCCGCACACAATGGTGCTCTCATCAATACATGCCCAATACCTAAAATAACATGATTACATGACATTAATGAGCATGAATATATGCTCCATATGGAAGTAGCAAAGAAATACATACATGGCATCCACATCAAAACATAAATACCTCCATGAAAAATTACATAATCTCTCAATGTGTAACAGTAAATGTATCCACATCATTACATTATCTCTCCCTTTGAGAGAAAAACCAAGCAACAACATCCATCCACAGAAAATTTTAGGGGCTAATATTCGTAGGTGGGGTAATTTTCCATGACTTTTCCAAAAAAAGATTCACCAATTTCCATTTTTTATAAAAAAATAGTTTGCTCAAATTTTATAATATAAAATTATTTTACCCTAAAAATCGTCAACATTATATAGAGAGGATATATATAATCATTATAAATTTGAATAATTTTACAAATACATTAATAAAAATTTTATAGTTTGCATATTAGGGACTAGTGATATTCACCAATGTTTTTAAACTTCAAGATAATTTTCCTTGCATCCATCATACCAAACACATCATAAGAAGCAACTATGTATCCTCATCATAGTTAAGGAACATATCATCAATGAGGCATAAACAATAGATTAGTGAGCATCAAAATATCTTCAGAAACAAACATGTATACTCCATGTATGAGTAGAAAAATATAAATCATCATGAGTACACAATATCTCATCCATCAGCATGCATCAAAACTATCACGAGCAACAACAATGATCTTCCTTTCCCATATCTCATACATCCAACAATACATGAGCAACAACATGATGCATCTATAAATAGAATATATAAATGATAATATGTCAACACATCAACTTCAGATCTCCATAGTTGTTGCATATGCATGAAAACATATGACATAAACATCAACTACATCATGCAAAACATATGATCTTGCTACTATATGGAAACAATACAAAAAGATATTCCTTTCATAAAAAATGTCAAATATATGCATTGCATAGGAATACAATGCCAACCATCTGCAACTCCATTAGGAAGCACATATTCTCCCCCTGAATGTGTAAACCTCCATCACACTACAACAAGAAGTTGCTCCACAAACCATCAGTAACAACACAACTGATCTAACTAATAAAATAGATAAGAAGTCAATAGATTAGAAATAGAAATGCACTCCAAACCTCAAGAACCCCCTTTGAACACATGCATCTCTAAAAATGCAGATTTGTCTTCTCATAAACTTTCCATATGGTTGCACAATTAAAAAATTGCATGCAACTCATAATGCAAACATATGCTCCCCTTGAGACCATGTAGGCCTCAATTTTTGGTGGGAGAACTGTAGAAATTCCTTGTAAATTCAAATTGCTTATGTAATTTGCTAAAACAAAAGACTTATATACTTTACTCATTAGTGGAAAGCAATTAATCGTTCGAGAAATCACAACATAAACATGAGACAAGATTCAATCACATATTCTCATAGATTTATCTAAGGGGAAAGAAACTGCTCAAAACCCCTTCCTATATGTATTGCATTAGTTAGAAAATATAGAAGAAATGCAATTCTTGTTTAAGCCTAAACAATCTCTGCACAAGTATAATTTATCTCTCTGCCTCACAAACTAACTCTGGCTAATACTTAGCCAATTTTGTTGCCTACTAAGCTCCTATTTCCTTGCCTTGTTTCCTTGGGTATTAGCCCCCTATTAATTATGGAAATTCCCAATTAGAATTCCACAATCCCTATAGGCCCTTCTCTGACTACATGCACCACCTGTACAACTTGGAAAATTATACAACTAATAGTGCATTGCCCTTGAACTCCATACTCAACAGGGTAACTCAAATTCCATGCATGAATGAGTTAATTATAGCTGATCTATCAACTAACTAGTTAAACACTGAAGCTACACCCCATTGTTATACCTTCTACTAGTTCCTCCAACAGTTGGAACTAGTTTAACTAAATTAAATTATTACAACTCAAATTAAACTCAACCTAAGCTCCTAAAATTTAGAAACCAATCTACATGACTCATGTTAGGCCCTCAACTCAAATTAACTGAGTCAACTAAGAGAAATTAACTTAGTTAACTCATTTGTGTTGTCTTGTGATGTGGAATTATAATTTTCTCCTAATTTAATTCAAGGGAAAATTAAATCAGTATCTTCTTGTTGCCATTTTCAACACTCTCTCTCAACAAGAAAGGGATTATTAGATACCCCAATCCTATCTCTATGGAATTCAAATTTTCCTCTTGACAATGCCTTTGTCAAAATATCTGCATCATGTTCCTCTGTAGGAATGTATTTGTAATGTTCCAAAAAGGAAATAACAATGCTAAACACGAAAAATACATATACGACACAGAAAAATTTAGAAAACAATTAAACACCCATAAGATTACACCAGAACTGCGCCAAACTAAGCCATTTGATTATCAAAGGAGAGTGCAGTGCATGGAATGTGTGCACCTGGATTGCTAAAGCAAGCTAGACAATCCTAGGTGAGCAAAATGTTGCCCAGATGCAAAGGAAAGACTTATGCTCAATGTTCTGCATTGGCCCTAGAATTTCTACAACTGCTGGCTGGAAGAAACCCCTATTTGAGCCTCCAAAAGTGCTAAGAAAACTCTACCAAATTAATCTTGAGCTCTCCACCAAAAACCCAGATAAACCTAGAAATGGTTTGGTCTATCTCCAAACCAAAGTTGAACCCACAAAATGGTACAAATTCCCTAGCTAATTAAAAATTCACCTTGTTATAAGAATTATGATTTCATGCTTGAATATTGCCCAAAAAGTTCTCAAAATTTTAACCATGGACTCCTCCTAGAAGACCCACAAAACCCATAAATGGTTTGGCTGGATTTTGACCTTCCAAAATCAACCCCAAAAGGCCCTGCGCTTTCCAATAGTTGTTGAAGAATGATATATGTCAATCCATCAACAAAATCCTCCCCAAACACTCCAGAAATGTAGCAATTAACTCCACCAATACTTCCCTTATTTCTCCCAGCAAGCAATAGCCCCAATGGCTAAAACTCTATCTCCCATGTATGCCTAGTTTCTCTCTTCTGTGCTGGCCATAAAGTCTCCAAAATCACTCCTAAATATTGTTACCACTTCCAACCCTCAAACTCACCCAATAGCCAAAAAATAAATTGAGCCTTCTTCTCCTAATTTCTCTCGACAATAGCCTTCTGGAAGAATGTTGCAATGGCCACACTAGATCCACTACTGCGTCCACCAAAAATACGCATTGTTGGGGAAAATTGAATACAAATGTTGGAAATATATGTATAGATATCCTCAAGATGATAATGGATGAACCTCTCTAAGGTGGCATTCGAAGTCCCACGAAGAGAGGGTGAGTTCTCCGCTTGGAAAACTCTTACTAAACAACAAGTGACCCAGCTAAACCACTCAAGAAAAAAAATCAAATTCGATAATCCAAGAATGCCAAATGAAGTGTGTTTCCTTCCTTTTGTAACTTTTGTGGAGCCTTTCTTCCCGCCTTTTCTTCCCTCTCATGCATTTCAAACCATTGACTTAGGGAGTGTGTATTTCTTATGTGGGTGGTCCCCACATATCATTAACAAAACAAAATAAAATAAAATTAACTTGCCTCTAACTCCTAAGTCTTTTATCCAAATCAAATGAGCCCTGTCTTCACCAAAATTGGCCCCCAAAATGTAGAAATAAATCATGTTCCAAAACAATTTAGGAAGGTACATTACAGTCGTCCCTACCAAAAACTGCTTGTCCTCAAGCAATGCCTAAACAAGTGTCCTCTCTAACTGTTGATCGCCACTGTAACCACCAATAATACCAAGGTCCCAAATGTACCATTGAGTCATCCCTAATCTCAACATTGTCCCGACATGAAGGAATCCCTCGATACCAAGATCCTAATCCATCCTAATCAATGTGAAGCACACCTTGTTCCACTATCTATCCAACCAGATACGGGTACCAGGAGCCCTCTTCATACTATCAATAAGTAGAGCATCATGATAATGTAGGACTCTACCCAACTCCCCATAAAATTTTCCCATCTCATGCACTACAAGAGTAAAGTGTAAACTCCTGAAGATGCAATCCAATCTTGGTGGGATTGAACCCTTGTTTACCTGAGCCTCCCTTGATCTCCTCCTGTCAAACACCCTGCCACACCAGTGAAGTTCTTCACTCCATCAACAAAATATTAAAACCAAATGGAAGATCTGGATGATCCTCCCCTATAGAAACTAGCTCACCTTTATGGGTAACTGAACTGCTTAGCCCTGTTATTCTAGAATCCCCTACCTGTCATAGAAGGAACCTATCTTGCTGACATCGTGAAACTCTAGTCATGACTGACTGCCTAGCATGCTTGTACCACAGCCTCCTCTTCCATAAATCTCAGCCATAGTTTATGTGATGATTGAGGCTAGGCCAATCTTGCTAAAGAGACTCAACAGTGTCAGCGCCTATCACTCCATGGCTATCCCCAATCCTAAGAAAACATTTACCTCATCCTATGGTGAATGATTTGGTGATCCTCCATGTGTCCACTTATGAATGAATCAATTCGCCTGTTATCCCAACCATGCTCACTAAAGAGTGGAGTATCCCACTAATCCACTGGATCCCTGGATCCCATAACCATACTGGAGGTCCAAAACCCCCAATCCTCTTTGCCCACTGCTGTGATATGGTGCTAGCTACTGGGACCCCTCTGTGCCCTGTGTCTGCATCTTGTAGTTATCCAATAGGTAGGCACCGAGCATTAAGAACTTTTTTTGCGAATATCCAGTTGCTATGTGCCTGCCAAATCATAAAGTGAGATTTTCTATCCCAACTCCTAATGATGTGCTCGGGTACTTCCGGAAGCCTAGGCATTGTCCTGCCAACAAGGACTACCATCCTCCACACCTCATGCTCACCTAACACCTCAAGTTGTCCAGCTTAAAAAGGACCATGTAACTCCCTCTCGTTCACCTCCTGAAGTGTGAGCCTAGGGGTTGAGCATATCCTATCTTGAAAATCAACCATGCCATCCCTAAGCTTGTAATTGTTAACTCGTGCACCTACCAAGTATCTCAACATGAGAGTCTTATTTCGGCCCATGACACACAGTGTCTCATCCAACTATCTAGGGTGAGCCTCCCATGCCCTACTTCCAGAATGGAGAGTGTCAAAGGGAAACCGCTAAACCCCCTGCAACTCTAAGAAAAAATGGAGGATGATGGATGTGTATGTCCCAAAGAGTATGAAAAAGAGTATGTCGAAATACTCAAGAGTAATCCTATGGATGACCCTCTCTCCAACTTGGATCTGCTAATAACACCCTCGAGGCCTTGCCTCCACTAAACATGGTGTCCCCATATGCTCAACAATGTCCTCATCGATCCTAGATGAGTTACGTCCAATGGTACACAAATTGTGCCTATCCATAGGTCTCCCTGGGGGCAACACTCCAAGAGCTCGTTGCACCGCATCATGTGTCACTGCATACCACCAAGTACCATTGCACTCCTCGACATGCCACTGTACGCCACAACTTGTACTTGTACACCACTAGATACCCCCGACTACGACTATACCATCATGTATCCTTCTTGTGTCACTGCACCTGTCACTCCCCGCACGTCCTCAATGCGATGCGCATCACTCCTCCTACCCATAGTGTAAACAAACATGTTGTGGTATACCACCATGCATCTCCATGCTCCTCTACAGGCCACTACTCCTCACTGCATAGCCCTGCACACCATTGGGTGCCATGGCCTAAATTTAGGTCTGTATGTATCAGGCCACATCCCTTTATATAACACTAGACGCTACTACATGACTTTATGCAGTCTTGTGTACCACTACCTATTGTCATACCACCCTATAAGATATGGTATCCCACATGTGCCAAAGTGTCTTCCACTCTACTAGTGACCCCACCATGACACGCGTCATGTCCCCTCATCCATCCTAGTAGACCTAAGCACCCTAAATCCACTCCTTCTAGAGGGGATATATCTATTGTGTCGATCCTCTATGACCCATGAGTCCTAAATATTAATGGGAGAACATTGTCTCCATAAAATATATGGTTCGGTGGCCTACCCATGCCACTTCCTCCAACCATCTCCTTCTAGAGAATGCTAACCATCCTGCACCTCCATGCACAACCAACATGCCTAAGACCAATAGAGTCTTCTCACAAACCACTTGGACACTAGCATTGACTGGAACTCCCTTAAGGAATGCACGCACTCAGGAACTGGGTTGACTACCTCATCAATGCCATAGCCATCCTGAATGTATGATATCAGATAGCAAGCCTTGCCTGGATCCCAATTTCATCCTGACCTCCAGTACCCTCGATGTCTGAGAGCTCCCACTGAGCTTCACTCTGGACTACGACCATATCCATGAATCTAGCCCACTCCATCGGGTACCAACTCAGAATCTCTCGCCATCCAACCCCAAGAGAGGGATCGAATGCAAAAACTCTAGCACATAGAACAAACCATCCATCTTGCGAGTGTTGCACCCTGTGCAACTCATGTTACCTCAACTCACAATCCTGGTCAACACATAAAAGTTGTCAGGGGGTCTCTGCATCTCTCTCTCTATGGTGCAAAGGTAGTCTAGAAATGTTGCAAGCCCCATCTATATAAGCCCAGAGAGAGCTACTATCTGGAAGTACTGCAACTCTATTGATGGTATGTGCATCTATATACTCTAAGTCAGTTGTTGGCCCTGAAGAAGACTGCTCATCCTCCTTCACCATGGGCTCAACATGAGTCACAAACTGCACCTTTGTAGACAAACCAACATGCAAGACATGCTCACAAGTTAGTTGTATGTGACTGTCGTCCAATAACTCTATCATAGATCTGGATGCCCCTGTACCTATTGGCTCCTCATAAATAGTGGAGTTGTCCCCCAGAACCTCATCAACCTATGGTGTGCTATTATCACCTGATAACTCGGTCACAACCCGGGATCCCTTATCAATGGATACCTCATCAACATATGGCATCTCATCAATGGGTGTATTCTCAATTGTCTCCTTGCCAACCATGGATCCTTGAACTACTCTCTTGTCTTCTTCCTTAGTCCTTCTCATCATCCCAGCAAAATTCCACTCAATCTCCATTGGTTTGTGAATGCCTCTTAGTTCACAAAACTCTCAAAAAGAGAGGGACACTTGAATGCCATGACCCAATGAGTGGTATACCCTCCAATTTGCTCCCAATAACTCCACATCAGTTGCAATCATGTCTGAATTCTCAATTGCAGAATGAATCAACTTCTCCCCCACATCATTCATAATTTTTTGCATCCTAATCATGTCATTCAAGGTTACCGTTAAGTTGTTTGATTCTAACCTTTCTTTGGATCCCATCATTTCTTAGCTTTTTATTCTGGTCTTGTCATAGAACGAAGGGTTTCCCACAAGCTGAGCCGGGATTATGCTCTAATACCACTGTAATGTTCCAAAAAGGAAATAATAGTTCTAAACAAGCAAAATACACATACGACACAGGAAAAATTCAGACAACAATTAAACACCCATAAAATTGCACTAGAACTGCGCCAAACTATGTCATTTTATTATCAAAGGAGAGTACAATGCATGGAATGTATGCACTTGGATTTCAAAAGCAAGCTAGACAATCCCAAGTGAGGAAAATGTTGCCTAGATGCAAAGGAAAGACTTCTCCTCAATGTTCTACGTTGACCCTAAAGTTTTTGCAACTATTGGCTGGAAGAAACCTCTGTTTGAGCCTCCAAAAGTGCTAGGAAAATTTCTCCAAATTAATATTTAGATCTCCACGAAAAAACTAGAAAAACCCAGCAAGGGTTTTGCCTATCTCAAAACCAAAGTCGAACCCACAAAATGGTGCAAATTCCCTAGCTAATTGAAAATTCTCCTTGTTATAAGAATTAGGATTTCATGCCTGAATATCACTTGAAACTTTTGAAATTTTAACCACAAACTCCTCTCAGGAAATCGACAAAAACCAAGAAATGGTTTGGCTAGATTTTGACTTCCAAATTTGACCCCCAAAAGCCTCATGCTTTCCAATAGTTTTTGAAGCACGATGTCTATCAAATCACCAACAAAATCCTCCCCAAACACTCCAAAAATGTAGCAATTAACTCCACCAATACTTCCCTTATTTCTCCCAGCGAGAAATAGCCCCAGTGGCTAAAAATCTATCTCCCACATATGTTGAGTTTCTCTCTTCTTTGCTGGCCAAAGAGTCTACAAAATCACTCCTGAATATTGCTACCACTTCTAGCCCTCAAACTCACCCAATAGCCAAAAAATCCATTGAGACTTCTTCTCCTAATTTCTCCCGAAAATATCCCTCTAGAAGAATGTTGCAATGGCCACACTAGATCCATTACTATGTCCTCCAGAAATACGCACTGCTGGGGCGAACTGAATACAAATACTAGAAATCTCTCTACAAATCTCATCCGAATGATAATGGATGAACCTCTCTAGGGTGGCACTCGAATTCCCCTGAAGAAAGGGTAAGTTCTCCGCTTGGAAAAATCTTACTAAACAACAAGTGATCCAACTAAACAAATCAAGCAACATAATAAAATTCGATAAGCCAAGAATGCCAAATGCAGTGTGTCGCCTTCCTTTTATAACTTTCATGGAGCTTTTCTTCCGGTCTTTTCTTCCCTCTCATGCATTTCAAACCATTGGCTTAGGGAGTGCGTATTTCTTATGTAGGTGGTCCCCACATATCATTAACAAACAAAAAATAAAATGAAATTAACTTGCCTATAACTCTTATGTCTTCTATAAAAAATCAAATGGGCCTTGTCTTCACCAAAATTTCCCCCCAAATGTAGAAATAAATCATGTTCCAAAATAATTTAGGAAGGGACATTACAGTATTCCAACAACATGATCTGCCTTTGCACACAATCTCGTAGATGGTGATACCGGATGCCAATATTCTTGGATCGATCATGAAAAAATGATTTTCAGAGAGTTTGATACAACTCTTATTGTCATAGTAAATCATGGCAGGATCCATCATCTGAATAAATAACCCAACAAGAATCTTCCTCATCTAGATAACATCACAAGTTGCTTGACTAAAAACCATGTACTCTGCTTCTGCTAAACTCAGTGCAATTGATCTTTGCTTCCTACTATACCAACAAACTGCTGCTGACCCAACATTGAAGATTCCTCTTGATGTGATCTTTCTGTCTGATGGACTACCCGCC